>OU015491.1:143074966-143580825 GCA_907164885.2 Dolomedes plantarius | reverse complement strand
ACTCGAAGGAATATGCTTTCACTTTTGGTTTTTGAAATAAAAAAGATTTTAAAAAAATTTAAAACTGTCTCTTAACGTGAGTGCTTTATTGAAACAATAGCATGTAAATAAAAGTATGGAAGAGTAACGCTTTCTATTATCCGATTTTCATTTACCCAATTTTCATTTAATTTTAGAAAACGAAAATTAGTAAGAGCTTGCCAGTAATAATCATATCATATTTTAATCAAAGACGAAAATATTTTCATAATCAGGCTTATTTAAAATCAATAGTGAAGGCTGCTGTATACTAACCCTATTGGATTCGCTCACCTCAATGTTAACCTATGGAGAAAATATGTCTACTATTTACAGCTACAGAAATGCTGATAATTCAGTAAAAATGGTATTTTCAGATAGCTTGAATTTCTCTGTACCTTGCTACAGAATTCATTTTATAAATTTCGTCCACATAAGGAATTGATGAGAGTATTAAAACACACTATACCAGATTTCCTCCCTGAATAACTTAAATTTTAAAATATTATTTGCATTTTTTTCAAAAAACGAAAACTGCCCCCAGGTGTAAAATTTCGTTCCCTGTTACAGAGTACAATTAAAAAAAAATCTTTAACTCCCTGTCGGCAATCCTTGGACCTATTTTCTCCATAGGTTAACATTGAGGCGAGCGAATCCAATAGGATAATAGTACACAGTAGCCTTAAAGAAATGCTGAGGCAGTTGATTTACGTTTCCCTACATTTGTGTCTTAATATGATGTCACTTCCCGTAATAACACAATTTTCTGAAAGAGTTAAACAGAAACTGGATAATAAATGAGTCCGTATATACGTAGTTTACATCATTAAGGTCTTCTTCACATTGCACCCGTTAGCGTTAGCGTTACTCGCATTGAACTATTTTTAACCAATCACAGACCTCCAAACAATCTGCCTCGAAACTGTTAAGGTCTGAGATTGGTTAAAAATATTTCGATGCGAGTAACGCTGATGTTACGCTCCGTTCGGAAAGCAATGTGAACAGGTCTTATGGGAAGAAAAATCATTAATAACTGGCATTTACTCTAACAAACAAACCAATTTTTAAAACTGATGTATTAAAAGTTAGGATATTCTTTCTGATCGTAGCCAGCTCGGTAAAAATGATTAATTTTATACTCTTCTGACGACATCACTGACTGCTGTTTATTCAAGTATGATTATTTTACAGTATGCATGAACAGTAATTTGGGAATTCTTCGGGGATTCTGTGATCTTTAAAAGCGCCTCATTCTGATTGCAGTGATATATGGGCTTTAATATCTGTAGCTCCTGCTGTCGGTGATTTGATGTGTCAGAAATCGGTCCCTGTTGAAGAAAGGGAACTTGAATTTTGAAAACCATAATTACCAATCATTAAATTTATCTTAAAATGCAAAACATTTTTAAACATAATTTTAAACAAACAGTAGGTATTCCTACCTTGCATATACACTCAGAGGCTATAATGTGTTTAAGAGTCCATACCGACTGCAGAAACAATTTATTAGTGCTCATTAATGTATTTTGCATACCTTTGACTGAATGCTTAAAGTATAAGAGGTTTATTTTAATGGCACATGGCATGGTTACTGTAGTGATAAACACATTCGTTCGAAAAAAGAAGATTCCGCGTTCTAATTTATGGACTCGGCAAGTCTTTTAATGGAAAAGGGTAAAAATGTGAGAGAGAATATGCTACGGATATTGAGTCACTGAATCTATATATATAAAAGAGTTCAATGACTGACTGACTGACTGACATACAACGCACAGACCAAACCGCTGGACCTAAAGGGCTGAAATTTTGCACGGCGATTCTTCTCATAGTGTAGGGGTGCACTAAGAAAGATTTTTGAAAAATTCTCCTTAGATTTTTTAAAATTAAATTTGTAAGCTGTTTTTGTAACTTTTTTAAAGTTTGCATTTAAAATAATAATCTGAGCGTTATAAAATTTATATTACGAGAACGATTCTAAAAATTTCTTTAAAATAAAATCTTTTTCGAATCTTTATCTCCATTTTCTGATTTCTGGTGAATTTTTAAAGATTAATTTTTAGAATTTAATTTATTAAATGTTGATCACGTGGTTTCTTTTCTTTTTGTGATACTTTAAACTAATTTTGCATCACGTGCATAACAATGAAATAGATAAAAAATATTTTTTTCTTTCTAATGCGGCAGACGATTGTACATTATCCAAAAACTACTACTATATTAAACGTACTATATTCTTTAGTATGTTCTATTAGATTTAATTTGAATATTTTTATCTCCATCATTTTGTCTATAAAAATATCCGTTACAATAATATATATATATATATATATATATATATATATATATATATTGGCATTAATTGCATACATTGGCCGTTGTATTTAATATGAGTGTACTCTGTAGCAAAGTACGGGTATTCAGCTAGTGTATCGATAAAAATCCGAGTAAAATTCATAATAAATTTTCATATTATTTGTTATTATATTCATAATATGGGGGAGGATTTGGTCGATAACGAAAAGGATTCCATGTCTCCAATAAGTACGGTGAATGCTACTGTAACTAGCAGGAGCAACGTGAGGAAGGTGCTGTGCAACGTATGCTGTTGCGCAAGTGCAAGACATATGAAGAATTTTAAGCTTGAAATATTATTTGTCGAATCGGTTCGCCATACGGAGATGTTTTCATAGTTAAAATTATTGATTTAGATCAGCGATTCTCAACCTTTTTTTAATCACGGTACATTTTTAATAAATTAAAAATTTGGCTGCACACGAACAATAAGATAAAAGAATTGTACTTGGATAATTGATTGATGTACCTGTAATGTATTTTGTAAAATTAGCATACAAAATAATTTTCCTTGAAATATAAAATGAAATTGCATTACAAAGTAAATATAATATTTGTTTAACTACAAATTGTATTTAAAGCGAAATTTCAGCTTGTTGTTTTTGATAACTTCTTTTATCTTTGGGCGTAAAAGAGATAATGCTAATTTCATTTTGAGATCCAGATTTAAAAGTCCAGAACTGCAATAGCCATGCGTATTGGTTCAGCCAGTCCCCGCTAGGAAGGTAGAACTGATTGAACTACTTGTCTGACGTCGCTCATGTATGGGTATTCGCAGGGCCGGATTTAGACCCTAAGCTATTTGAAATATGGGGCCCATATCTCGAATCATATATAGGGCCCTTTATAATTTTTTTGGGGACCCACTTTCTTGGGGGCCCTAAGCTATAGCTTGTGTAGCTTATACGTAAATCCTGCACTGGGTATTCGCAGTGGCGGAGCAATTAAAGAATCTCGTGGCACACTAAAGTGCCGTGGCACACTGATCGAGAATCACTAATTTAGATCAAAATTGTACGAGAATTAAGCTAATGCGCAATTATACAATTTTACAGAAATTGTAAGGCCAGGTTAAATTTGCTCTGTCTCGTTCAGGAAAATAAACTATTGAATAGCCGCGAAAATTAATAAGGCTATTAAAAGACCTGTTTATAGACGTCCAAGTTAAATGTCATGTCTGCAGTTTTAATTTGAAGGTCATATTACCAATGTTAAGTTATCTCACGGACAAAAGAAAAAATGAGTAATTAGCTAACCCGAGTTGATAAGGATATCGTAAAATCTTTGTACAGCCACTTAAAATTTTTAGATAACTTTTCGGAAAATTATAACCGCATGTCTTCAACATATTTCTTACGCCACACGAAAAAAAAAATACAGCATGCACCCTCTTCGGTTAAAAAGTTTGTAAATGTTATCACTAGAGAAACTAATAATCAGACACCTATTTTTCTACAGAGCTTTTATAAAAAATTTCAATGCACGTATTCAGTTTTTAGACGGAGTAAATTTATCTATATTAAATTTGTTTTTAGCGCATACTTTTTTAACGTATTACTTTAAATAATAATATTTTTATTTAACACTAGAAAAACGGGAATTTTTTTCTTACTGAAACGACTGAACACCGTCATTTTGACGGTTAAAAATAAAATCAAGAATTTAAAAGATTTAATTTTTTTTAAAATATGGTTAAAACTTGAAATTTTGAACTATTTCATAGCAATATATAATATTTTAGTATATATTTAGATATATTTTTGTGCAAGTATGCCGAGCTGACAACCTGGTATGGTTTATCCGTAAAAATATACGCATGGTTTGTGCAGTCCTTATTTTTCAACACCAATATTTCCGAAGGGCCAATATTTCTGTTATTTGCAAAAGAGGGAAGAGACGAAATGTTACTAACATTTTTCGGGTATTATTTTAAAGATTTCTGCCTGTTTTCTCTATTGCCGTCAAATTGACGGCTTTCAGTCGTAGTGGTATACGGCACATTTTATCCTCCTCTTTACTATCGAATATAATTTTGTAAATGTGTGTGCACATTTCGCGTAAAATTAGAAAAAGACATAAAATTTCAGAAGCCTGAGGCCATAAATACAGACATAGCGCTCCATAGTATGTCCGAAACCGTCAAAATGACGGCAGCCGTCTTTCTAGTGTTAACAAGGACTGAGATGGTTTCAAGAAAATGGAAAATTTCAGTAATATGTAAAGTGAAGTTACATTGAGAATTTTATATTTTAAATCACTTGCACCTAAAAAAATGTTTTAATAGCATTCACAAACAGAATGAAGCCAGAAAACCAAGAATAATATACGACTTCCTCCAAAAGACAAATAAAAAGATATATGGAACAGAAAAAAAAATCTTGGGTATTTTTTTTTTAGATTTTTCAACTTCTATTTTAAGATACCACGAGCCAACAAAGATGCTTTTGGAATCTTGGAACAAATGCTGATGTTTTCGGAGGAAAATTCTATAAATGTCTTCCCCCTTCTTTGCCCTACCATTTTCTGTTGACTTGAGATTTACGAGGCCTACTTCTCTGATTGTTAAATTAGGCATTCGATTTACTACACAAATGTTTGGATTAATTACAATATCAAGTATTTTTAAAGCACTTTTCGCATATAACAGAAAGAAGGACAATATGAGTTAACACAAAGAGAAATAATATGATTATTAATTGAAATTAATGTAAAAAGGGATTTTCATCAGCTCACGGATTCTTCTGTTACCCTTTAAATATAATGATACAGTTGCCTTTAAATATGATGATTAAAAATCCTTTACTTTTATAATTTGTAATTTTTTAATTTTATAATTTTTATAATTTTAAAATTTTATAGCAATATATATATTTTTTTGTTACGTGATGAAATAAATTGTTACACAGCTTTAATCTATTTGTTTTTCTTTGACTAAGTCCCGTAGGTTTAGTTATGGATGAAATGAAAAAATAAATGTTACTTTAACAAATTAAAAAGAGTTTTACAATTATTAGTTATGCCATTTATTTTTTAACTAATATTGCCTAGTATTCAGTTAAAGTAGACATTCTAAATAAAATACAATTATTAAGATTATAATGAAAACACTAAAGAAATAATAGGCAGAAAGAAAAAAAATATCGGTTCTTCGCTGATAAAATGGCTTTGATGCTAGACAGGATTATTTGAAAAATGAACATAGTTAAACTTAAATTTATACGTTCCGCTTGGCGTAGAATTGAACGATAAATATGATGATTAAAAATTCCTATTTTTTCTTTACTTTACTACAATGTGGTTACTTTATTACGTGATAACGTAAAATGTTATTTCATTTAAACCAACAATTAGTTTTCCTTCTGTAGGTCCTGTAATCCCAGCCATGGATGAAATGAGGACAAACAAAATTAACTCGGACAAAGTAAAAAAAAAAAGTCTCATGTTAAGATACGATGATCCTTAAACTGAATTTCTTTTACTGTTCTATACTTTTTTTTATCTTTTCAGCGCATGGATTCTCCTTTATAATTACGCCCCATTGCGTATATAGATGTATCACAGACAGTCCACTGAAATTACTTATTGCTCTTCCTTTGTTTAAATAATTACTGTAGTACTACTGAGAAAAACCGAAGTGGTTGTTTTTGTTCCAATTTCCACCAAGCACCTTTGCTGGCTGATAACTAGAATTTTAAAACAGAAATACAAGAACTTTTTGCTAATCCGGACTGGAACAAAAGTTTCCACTAAACTAACTGGTAATAGGAAACAAGAAAACAGTAATCGGGTACAGCTAGTTGTGAACGAAGTAGTTCAGAAAAAGAATGATAGCCCGATGCAAGGAAACTTTCTTGTAATGTCGGAAGGATTTAGAACATTATGCATTATACACGAAACACCGCTTCCCTGAAGAGGTGCACCAAAGAGGGGATGGATCGTAAGTCCAAGGAAATGCCAGAAATGTAACTAAAACCCCCAAAAAGGGATAAAAAAAGGCTTTAGCGTCTACTTGGCTTGAAATTTAAGCGACTGCAACATTCAGATTGCCCTTGGCCGTTGGCTGCCTTCGTTCGTAACGTCCTTGCTTCCCTTATACAACATACGGTTCAAGGTGTCATATACACAGCTGCATGGCTTTATATAAAGGTTTTTCATAGATGAAATACCGGAGGTCGGTTAACCGTCCTTCGAAGAAGACAAGAGATCAATGCACTCGCAAACTACGCAACTAAAAATCCATGATCTAAAAAAATTTACCGCTCCAGTAAAATAACATTAAACCCTCAGTAATGGCTGATTTCTGGAGGAGAATTTATCAAAAAGAAGATATAGAATCAGACTCAGTGTGGGCTGAGGGGTTCAAGATTTTTACAGAGCTCAGCCTTTAGAGAGTGAATAGACAGTTTCACAATTGTATCAGAGGTTGTTGCGGCGTCGCTGGAAGCAGACACAGTTAGGCGGAGCAGGAAATTGTGAACACCTTGACGGCAACAACAAGTTTTATAAAATAAGAAGAGGGCGATGACAGCTGAAAAGCAAAGTGAATGCCCAGCTGAACCCGACAATCAAGTTTCTTAAAGAAAACAAAAGTCTTTTGCATAGAGCGTCTTGAATCACTTTTATGAACGGAGGAATTAAGCACTATAGTTGCGCAACTGGAGACAGATAAGTATTGAACCAACGCGTTAGCCAATAGATAAAAGTTCTGTCCTGGTAAAATATTTCTTATTATGTTCTAAGGGGTCGGTCGGGCCAAAAGTCGGTAATCTATGCCACTTGACACCGCTCCTATGACATACGTAAATTATTAGACATGCGTAAATTATTAGAGCGGATCCCCTGCTGCGTAATCAGATTATTGTGTAGCGGCTGAACTGCAGGTTGAAACACGTCGCATACCGTGAAGGCTGGGTCGGTTTATTTATTGTGGAGGTACTTTTTTGTTGGCTGGGTACCAGACAAAACCCGCCAGGCTTAAAAGTTGGCGCAGTTATCGCCAAGCCTAAATGTTGACGCGAAAAGTATATTTGACACTGGTGGACTTTTATTTTTACTACATTTAATTCACACTAACATATTGAAACATATATAAAAAATAATAATGAAATAAAAAAAGATCAATTTACACAGCAGGCATGAAATTGTAAATTTCGTTTACAATTGCTGGAAATAAATTTGTCTTACCATGCAAACGTCACCACATAAATTCAAGTAAATAAGATTCTAAAATAAATACGCGTGAACATTTATTCTTAACGATAACTGCGGCAACTTTTAGGCTTAGCAGTTTTTGTCTGGTACCCAGCTAACGGAAAAGTACCATTTTGGATTATTATGTTTCGACAAGAATGTCAACAACCGAAACTCCTGATCTGGTAGTAACAATATTGAATGAAAAGATTTAAAAGCGCCAAAATTATCTAGAGCAGATTTTAAGCATGTTGTTTTGATCAAAAGTTTGTTGAAATCACCATCTGTATCATTCTTTATAAGAGGACAAAGACATTTTTTTTTGTCTATCTTAAAATTGCATACGAACAAGTGACCTTTAAAATTTTCTTATTCCCACACTTTTAATTGGGACCAGTCAGAAATCCAAACTTAGTTTAAAATATGGAATTCTCAGAGTAATCATTAAATACCGAACAGAAAGTTGTAAGCATTCTTCACGGCATGCATAGCAGCCGAACAATATTGCATCGCCGCCGAACAATAATGCACGACGAATTCGAACGCAGCTTCGCATCCGTCCAATAAAGGTTCTGCTATGTCCATCCACACCAAAGGCATGTCTCCATTTTCTACTTCGTCTTCCTCGTTGACCAGTGAAAATGGATTGCGTCTTCTGATTTGAGGGCCATCGCCTCCAGCAAAAATTGTACTGCGGTCAGATCTGGGGACCATTTTGGATAGACCAAATTTAATAAAAATTTTTGGTAATAATAGCTATTGATATTAATTTCTATTTTATTTTATGAGAATTAAGCTGTTAACTATTAGGTTGATTTATGAAAGAAAACTTATTATTGCAATTACTGCGTATTTTCGTATTTTCTATTATGCATTGTTTAAAATACAACAGATTAGAGCTTAGACCTACAATAACTGAACCTTTTGCATTGTTACATAAAAAACTAGCTAAAATCCACGTGCTTCGCTACGGAATACATTTGTAAAGTCAAATGTGGGATTTGTTGTTGTTGTTTCTAATACCCCCTGATCGGAATTTATTTCAGATCAAGTCCGCACAGGCTAAAGGGCTTATTGGTGCTGCTCCAGTTTATAATGACGCCACAAGGGCCGGAGTCCGATTTATCCAGGTGCCACCTCAATTTTGACCGAGCAACCCCAGGATTTCTTTTGGCATCTGAATCGGATTGTACCTTCTCCCATCCTCTCTGATCTCATAGAGGAACTAATTGAGTAATTTGGTTGCTTTAATTTAATTTTACTTTAGGAGTAAGGGGCTGTCATTCCTCGGAGGAGGTCACCCTGTAATTTAACGACCGTGATCTGACATCAGTAATAGGTTTTTATTTTATTTTATTTTATTTTTTGGGGGGAGGTGGTGGGGTGGGTGGGAGGGGGAATACCGAGTTGAAAGTCCTTTTATCAATCTAGAACCAGCTCTTTTAAACAGATAGATTTTATTCGAAAATAGAGCACAGCACGGACAAATACAGGAGACTATATTGCAGGTAGAAGATTATTATTTACATGAAAAAAATATCAACATAACCTCAACTTTCCGAAGAACATACCAGACACGTTTGGAGTCTACAATAACCTCCGAACTTTCTCTCTAAGAATACTATCAGACACGGAGTCTGCAATCACCTCCGTCGTTATGCGTAAGAGCGAAGACACGTCTGGAGTTTACAATCACACCCCAGCGTTCTGCCTAGTACCACTTACCTTGTGATAGGTGGCATTATTACCTGTGATGGTAACTCGCCTGTCTCTACTGGGGGTTAAGCCCCTTTTCCCCCCTCAAATGTTGCATTTAAAAAAAACTTTATTATTGACCACCTAGGACATTAGAGAAGCCATCATGTAATATTTAATCTTCCTGAACGGTATGATTCCAGAGATACAGTGATTAGTTAGTCAGGGCTTTATTTTGGGGTTTTAAGCCTTTTTTAACCCCCTAAAGTTTGGACTTTTTTTAACACTTAGCGGTCGCAGCCGGGTATAGAGTTCAACATTTTCGTAATTTTCAATGATTTGTTTTTACATGTAAGGATTGAATGTTCTAAGCAGTTTCTATTTATAGCTATACCCTTTCTAAAGCAAGTATGATTTTCTGACCCTTATATTCCTTTCCCTTCATTGTTCATCGTGATTTAACCATGGTGAACCAGCGAATATACTGGAATACATCAATACAACAAAAGCAGGAGATGATGTAGTCGATCAAATGTGCAGCTATTACACGGTATCCCGCATATCACGAAGATGGACTCTCTCATTTTTTAGGATATATATATATATATATATATATATATATACACACACACATATATATATATATATATACACACACACACACACATATATGTGGGGTGTGCTGGAACTGAGGAACGACGCCTTCATACACACTCACAGGGTTTATTTTATCACTACACAAGACACTTAAACATATAATATAATGAAATGAGGTTTCTTAGCTCCTACTCGAGCAAAGCGATCTCTCCTCAGCGAGAGCGTACTTCCAACTGCCGTATTTCGTCTTCAAACAGGAAGTGGTGGGAGGGCCTTCTAGCGGCTAAAAGTTACTCGCTCCCACATTCGGCATCCTGACTCCCGTTTTCGGCCTCGAAAACGACAGTCACCATCAAACTATGGATCTTGAAAGTCTCTGAAGAATAACAATACAAAGTAAAAAAAGAAAAGAAAATGGAGTGTTCAGAATCTGCACAGTTTTAAGCTGGAACCGACCAGGGCTTCATGTGGTCAGATGCTGTGGAGGTGCAACCGGGACCTTCATGTTGTCCTACTTTTTCCACTTCGTACCGATCGTTGCCCTTCTTTGCTGTTACTCGGTATGGTCCAAAGAACTTTGGTTTTAGCTTTAGACCGCTTTCAAACTGCGTGCGTTGTATGGCCACCAGGTCATTAACGTTGTATACCTGCGCCTTTTTTCTTTTTCTATTATACGTTTTTCTACTCTCTTTGGGTATAGGGTTCAGCAAACCTTCGCCCTTCCCTCGTTTACTGTCACACAATATGCACTCTACACAATTTGCAATGACTTGTTCGATTCGTTTTCTGGGGCTAGGAATATAAAAGTCCATATTCAGCAGATCTTCCGTTTTAGACACTGCGAAATGTCCCTTGCTATGGATACCTCGGATGATTTGTAGCTCCAACACTTCGGGGATCACAAGTAGTTCACGGCCATTCTCGTACTTGTATAGTAAACCGTTTTTTACCGTGTAGTCTTCCTTGAGTCCTTGCTCGACTAAGGATTTTAACAACTGGAGGCGCTCATCACTATTTTGCGCAGCTGCAATTTTAGCGGTAACTTCTCCCTGAGAACGAGTAATTATCATGACCGCGTTTCTACTCAGCGCGTCAACGCGCTGCATTTGCTGTCCAGTTCTGTGAACGACTTCGTATTCAAACTCTTCAAGAAGTAAATCCCATCTCGCCACCTTGGGAGTTAGGTCTTTTTTTAACATAGTCTTCTGAAAAGCATCACAGTCCGTAATAATTTTGATTTTGGACCCCAGAAGATAGTTCCTGAATTTTTTTAGAGCTTCTACTATACCTAAAACTTCAAGCTCATACCTGCATAGCTTTTCTTGTTGGGGGGGTCGTTTTTTTGCTCATGAAGTGTATGGGGTGTAATTGTCCATCATCAGATTTTTGGAGCAACACGGCGCCGAAGCCATGGTTGCTTGCGTCCGTATGCAATTCTAGTGGGGCTCCTTGTTTGAAAATGTGAAGAACAGGGCTTGTCGTCAAAAGTTCCTTCAGTCTGTTAAATGCTTCATTTTGTTCAAGTCCGAATTTGAATTCTACCCCGTCACGAAGGAGGCCACTCAGGGGTTTGGCAATTTTAGAGTAGTTGGCAATAAATTTTCTGAAGTATTCTGTCAGACCCAAGAAGCTCTGAATTTACTTTAAGGTTTTGGGCTCTGTAAAATTTTGAACCGCCAAAGTTTTATTAGGTGAGGGACGAATTGTACCATCTTCAATAATATACCCCAGAAATTCTATTTTTCTTTTTAAAAACTGACATTTTTTAAAATTAATTTCCAAACCGTACTCCTTGGCTACTCCTAAAACGCGTTTCAACTTCTCTAAACCCTCTTCTTCAGTACGTGCCGGTATAATAAAGTCATCCATATATACAACAACAGTGTTATCCCGTATTAATTCCGTAAACACATTGTAAATGAATCTCTGAAATGCACTTGGGGAGGTTGACAAACCAAAAGGAGCTTTCAAAAAGACCAGCATGAGTAATAAAAGCCAAATATTTCGTGCATTGTTCCTGCACGGGAACATGAAAAAACCGTTTTTCAAGTCTAACGTTGAGTAGACCTTTGCTTCACCCAAATGATCTAAAACTTCCTCCACTTGAGCCATTGCGAATGAATCTTTAACTACTTTCTTATTTAACTTCCTGAAATCCACGCATAACCGAGAAGTTCCATCCCGTTTTTTACACAAAACGATAGGCGAAGAATAGTCCGAACAGGAAGGTTTAATAATCCCATCCCTTAACCATTCATCTATCTGTTTATCGACAATTTTTTGTTCTGCAAAAGGAATTCTCCTGGATCGTTGAGAAACAGGTATGTCATCTTTTAATACGATATTCATTTTTAAATCTGTTCCACGTGGCTTTTTCTGCGGTGTGTACTCTTTAATCAAACCAGAAATAGTATTACGCAATCCCTTATCAACAACGTGTGTTAAATCCACCTCAGTGTGCTCTACAGCTGCCGAAATGAAAGACAAACAGTTTCTCGAGACAGGCAAAGAATTATTGCTGCTTTTCGAAACCACAGTGTCGCCTACACAGGAGTTATTGAGTAATTGTAAACATTTAGGTGGAAATATCCCCTCCACTATAAGTTCGGAACAGATCACCGCTTCAAGGTCAACCCGCTCGTCACTCTCGCATAAAGCAAACTGAAAATTCGCCGTGTCAGCGTTGATCACGTTGCCAAAACAACTTTGGATTTGCAATTCCCCAGTAGAATGTTTATCAGGAAAGAGAGATTTTTCTCAAAACAATCAGCTCACTTCCCGAATCTTTTAAACATTCCACTTTTTCCCATCCACGAATAAATCCATATATTCTAGCTCGTTCTTGGCAGTGCTATCCGATTTACTTTTGAGTCCTGATGCTATATTTTCCCGTTTATTATATGGATTTCCACTTCTTTCGAAACGTTTAGGACAATTTCGCGCGAAATGAAATGATCCCCCTCTATCATCACAAACATAACAGATTCTTTCGGAAATTCTCTCGACAGGGTTACTCAGTGATTACTTAAAATTATATTGTGTTTTTTTAGAATAGTTTTTGTCAAAGCTAGACCTTTTGTTTACTGTATTATCCACTCGCGTATTATTGACCTCGGCTAAAGACTTTCCTCTAGATGAATAATATAAATCACATTCCCTCCCTAATTCATTAAGCTTAAAAAATTTTTTACCCTCCCGAATACTAATGTGCTCCCTAGTTTTAAAATCTAGTGTTTCATACAATTTGTCAGAAACTATAAGCTCACACAATTTCTTAAAATCATCAACTTCCCTTAGCTTGCATTAGTAATCGAAAGTCGCACTTAAACGCGAAGAGAATTGAACGTGCGATTCATTAGGATTTCTCACCGCATTTTTAAAATTACTTAAACAATCGCGTGGCGTTGGCTGAAATTCTTTTAAAATTAATGCTTTTAATTTATCATAATCAGCAATTTCTTGTTCGGTAGCGTAAGCTAGAACATTGTTACATTTTTCTCCTAATATGTTATTTAATACTTCCGATTTCGACTTAACGGGTACGTTTTTGGTACTAAAAGCTTTTTCAAGTGATTTGAAAAACAAATGCAGAGCTTCCGGTTTCTCAGGGACAGCTATTGTTAACGTTTTAACACTTCTAATCAAAGTCTCTAAATTATCCGCTTCTGGTTCAGAATCTCTAAGCACAGAACGATCTGAAATTTCACTAGTACTAGATGACTGTAGTTTTAGTTTTTGAAGCTCAATCTCCTTCTCGAGTCGGGCTAATTTTATCTTTTCAAGTTCAATTTGTGACTGCTCTGCAGCGGTTTTAGCTTTTTCATCCTCCAAGATCAATTTTCTAGTACCGCGCACAAATTCAGGGTCGGTTTTGAAAATGTCAGAACTTTCAATCACAGTTTTGATTTCTACCACTTTCGCTTCAGCTGGCACCGTCTGGCCAAGCTCTTCAGCGACTATCCTCAATTCTTGCTTTTTTAAATTACTAAGCATGCTCATAATGTTCATAAAAATTGTACCTTACTTTTGCTTTCAAAGATGCCGTTAGTCCATCCGGCTCGAGCCCCCAAATTTCCTGTGGGGTGTGCTGGAACTGAGGAACGACGCCTTCATACACACTCACAGGGTTTATTTTATCACTACACAAGACACTTAAACTTATAATATAATGAAATGAGGTTTCTTAACTCCTACTCGAGCAAACCGATCTCTCCTCAGCGAGAGCGTACTTCCAACTGCCGTATTTCGTCTTCAAACAGGAAGTGGTGGGAGGGCCTTCTAAAGACTAAAAGTAACTCGCTACCACATATATACATATATATACATATATATACATATATACATATATATATACATATATATATATATATATATATATATATATATATATATATATATATATATATATATATATATATATATGCATATACATATATATATATACAGTGTGTAACAAAATTATAAGACCACCCAAAATATCACTCATTTTAATATTACACTGCATAAAATGAATAATTTTAAAGTTTGAATAAAATGAAAAAAGTTATATTTTCTCAAATAAATAGCTTAAAGGAAAAAAAATTGAGTTAATTGCCCACAGCAAAAGATTTTTTGAAATCTCGGTGTAACATAAATACACTGCTGGCCACTGTAAATGCAACACCCTGAAGGAAACATGCAAATAACATGAAATTTACAACATGCATTAGCGGAGATGAGATATGCAAATGATTAGAATTTCAGCGCAGACGCACATCACGCGCGCCTGTGGCGCCACTTCAAAGCGATATTTAAGGCTTGGAGATTTCGACGATTTCAAGTTCGTCAATTGTGTTTTTCTTGTGGTTTTTTTAAAAAAAACCGATCAATTATGCCTCGTCGAAAACAGCGATCATCTTTTGATCAAGTATCCGAGTTCGACAGAGGAAGGATAGTGGCCTACCGAGATTGTGGATTATCTTTCAGGGAAATCGGTAGTCGTGTTGGACGAAACCAAACAACTGTAATGCGGATATGTGATCGTTGGATGCAGGAGGGTACGACAGACCGGCGTGTTCGATGGCATCCACCTCAGCGCACCACTTCACGTGATGATAGGCAAATTGTGCGCATGGCAGTGACGGATCGCTCAGTCACATCACGAACCATAGCACAGCACATGCAGTCTGTAACGCATCTTGCAGTGTCTGCGCGTACCACTCGACGCCGTTTACAGCAGAGTGGTCTGTCCGCAAGACGTCCATTGCTTTGTCTACCCTTGACGCAGAACCACAGACGTCTCCGCCGCCAATGGTGCGATGACAGAAGGATGTGGACGGCATAATGGAATGAAATTGTCGTTACTGACGAGTCACGCTTCTGTCTGCAACACCACAATGGTCGCATTCGAGTCTGGAGACACCGTGAAGAGAGGATGCTGAACAGCTGCGTTATGCACCGCCACACTGGTCCTGCACCGGGTATTATGGTATGGGGCGGTATTGGATATCACTCTCGCACAGCTCTAGTACGCATTGCCGGTACTTTAAACAGCCAGCGCTACATCTCCGAGGTGTTGGAGCCAGTTGTCCTTCCTTACCTTCAGGGCTTGCCCACAGCCATATTTCAACAGGATAATGCGCGACCACACGTGGCACGCATTGTCCAACAGTTCTTCGTCAATCGCCAGATTGAAATGCTATCCTGGCCGCCTCGATCTCCGGATCTTTCGCCGATAGAAAACATGTGGTCCATGGTTGTTCTACGATTGACCCAGATTCCATCCCCAGCTGCCACAGCAGATCAACTTTGGCAACGTGTGGAAGCTGCTTGGTCTGCTGTACCCCAAGAACTCAACCAAAATCTCTTTGAATCAATGCCGAGGCGTGTGGCAGCGGTGATCTCCAACAATGGCGGCTACTCTGGCTACTGATTTTGGCAGGAACCACACTTCACAGAAGTCTATAAATTTAATCATTTGATACTTGGTCAACATGTTATCTACAAAATAAATTTTGTTGAGATATCTCTTGTCTTTCTTGGTGTTGCAATTTGGGTGGCCAGCAGTGTATATACATATACATACATATATATATATATATATATATATACACAGAGGCTGTTCATACATATTTTAGACGATGTATATTGTATTCACAAAACTAAATTACATAAAAATCTTGTGTTTTAAATGTTCTATTTTGCATCCCTTATTCTGAACTATCTTTCGACACCGCAATTTCCAGGATAATAATGCCATTTGAAGTGTCAGAATAGGTACTCTATCCCATTCCTCAAGAACAGCTTTCCAGAGTCCTGTAAGGGTGTTGGAACGACGTTTGGATAATGCAGATTTTAAAAGTCCGAAAGCACAAAAATCCATAGGTGATACATCGAGAATTTAGTAGGGATATCAGTGAAGGGTATGGCCTTGATACCAGTTTTTTGTTCCATTTCTTTTAGGAAATTTACAGTGGACTTTGATGTGTGACTGCTAGCTTTGTCCTCATGGAGTCTCACAGATTGATGGCACTGTGGGTAAAGCGATGGTATTTCATTCAGAAAAATTGGCGATAAAATATGTTCCTGATAGTATTTGGAGTTAATCTTGACATTTTTTTCCACTCTCTTTATTTTTAACTTGCCATTATAAGAAAAACCAGGAACAATCATAAATCCCTTAGAAAAACTTTCTTTCGATTCTTTGAACTATGTACTTAAATTTCTTTCTCCCCTTTTATGATAATAAATGGCTCTTTTTTTTGTTGCAATCATTTAAATACACCCATAATTCATCTATTGTGACAATTGTTTTCCATTTTTCTTTGGATAAGTGTTTCTCATACAGAATTCTGCAGAGTGTCCTGCGTTTAGCGATATGATTTGGAAGAAGACGATGCACATTGTGTTTTTTCGCTTTCTTAATATTTAAATGAACGTCTATCATTTTGTTTACAGTGGACACCGAACATTTTAATGATTTTGCAACTGTCCTTTGACTAGGGGGATTTTCTTTTAACATTAAACAACGTACCTTTGCAATAGTCGAAGATGTCCGTTTTTTCCTTGGATACTTGTTTGGAATTTTTGTCCCACTTGAGGCTCCAATTTGACATTTTTTTCCTTTCTTGTTGACGATATTACCTATTGACGCTTTAGATATCACAAAACCATCACTCTCACATCGTTTTTGGATAACGGAGTATGCATATTTCTCTTCGGAAAGAGCATAAATGTAGCCTTCGAACCACTGCTTTGTTAAAAACGCCATTTTGAATAAAAACAAAACTTTCAAGCCGTAGACGATAATTTTGACTTTTAAAAACATAGTACAATTGCAATTATTTCTTTTACAGCAAACGATTTTTTATTACCGCTTACCAAAATCGTCTAAAAAATGTGCGAACAGCCTCTGTATATATATATATATATATATATACATACATATATATATATACATATATATACATATATATATATATATATATATATATATACATATATATACATATATATACACTGAAGTGCCACTGAATTAGGGATACCTACCTAGTAACGAGTTGGGCCTCCTCTGGCCTTCATAACGGCTGCCACACGACGAGGCATAGATTCAACGAGTTTCTGGAAACGTTCCACGGGAATGGCTTGCCAAATATTGGCTAAAGCTTTCCATTATTCAGTAAGGTTCTTTGGTGCTGTGTGATGGCCTTTCACGCCTTGTTCCAAAACATCCCAAAGATGCTCAATAGGATTTAAGTTTGGGCTTCTAGGTGGCCAATTCATGACAGAGAAGTCAGAGGAATGCTCATCCAACCAGCCAGTAGCCAACCGGGACTTGTGAGAGGTACAGTTGTCTTGCTGGAAAACTCCATTACCGTGCGGATAACAGAGCAGCATAAACGGATGGAGGTGATCACCCAGCAACTCTATGTACCGAATTGCATTGAGGGAGGTTGGTACACGCACCATAGATCCCAAACTGTGCCACGAAAAAACACCCCAGACCATGATTGAGCCACCATGCCCTTGTACAGTTCCAGCCATTCATGCAGGATCCATGGCTTCATGAGCATGCCTTATATTCTCAGCCTCCCGTCGGCGTTAAGTAGTCGGAATCGAGACTCATCACTCCATGCTACTCGTTTCCAGTCCTCTACACTCCAGTCTCTGTGCTCTCTTTCCCAGGCAAGACGTGCAGCCCGATGGCGAGTATAGAGCAATGGTACTCGAGGTGGTCGACGGCTCCCGAAACCCATACGGTGAAGCGAGCGTTGCACAGTCCGTTTACTGACTGTACGACTAGCACCGCCATTAAACTGGGTTGTAATTTGAGCTAATGTTTGGCTTCGCTGGCTACGTACAATTCGCCTGAGCCGTCTCTCACCACGGACTGTCAAGGCTAATTGTCCTTTGCAGTTTTCCCGATCACTAGTTTTTTTTCCACCATCCATGTATTCTTGGTATACTCTTGACACTGTCGACCTTGAAAATCCTAGCTGTCTGACGATTTCGGAAATTGAATGGCCCATGCGTCGCGCACCTACGATTTGTCCGCGATCGAAGGCGTCTAAATCAGGCAGTTTACCCGTACTGGCAATTCCAACAACTAATTCAGAACAACCACAGTACGCGTTATATCTGCAGTTACCACAGCGCCCTCACTTGCGCATACATGATGCGCAGCGCTACACAATTTGCATAGGCTTTGCTATCCCGAATTCAGTGGCACTTCAGTGTATGTATATATATATATATATATATATATATATATATATATATATATATATGTGTGTGTGTGTGTGTGTGTAGAAAATTGATTTGTGAGAGATGGAGGCTTTGACCTGAACGAATTTTATTCCGTTGGGCTTAAGCGTCCAATAGGAAAGCTTTGCGCTCGCGTGACGTCACCTTTTCGGAGAGCATTTGGAGCTCACACTCAGACCCTCCGCGTGACATGGACGAATCAAGTCGTGCCTTCTTCCTCGCTTCGCATTTTTATCGAATTCGTTAAACGAATTGAGATATTTTGGAGTCCCCATCTCACAGGTGAACCATACTCTGTAGTGAAACCTTAATTTACCTCCCTCGTAAATTTGCAAATTGTAAATAGCGTGGTGTCTTTTCTTTATGTGTTTAATAGTAAATAAAATGTTAGTTTAGACATTAATCTTTTATTCTTTTAGTATAATTCTTTCCGTAAAGTTACTTTCCCCTAGACGCCGTCCTACAAATTGGGGCCTCGGCCCGGATTACAACCTGCTTCCTTACATTGGGCATTTGCCTAGGAACATCCTTACTTTTACTTCCGTTTTCGGTTTGAAGAATTTTATTTTTAACTAAGAGCATTTTTCCCCTTTCCGATTCACCTTTTTCGATTTTCGCTCACAGACCAAGTCGAGAACTCACCTCCCATGCTAACGTATTTTTTTAAAATCACAGCTAACAGTTTCGCCAAATAGATCCCCACCAGCAAGTGCCCGCCAGCGAAAGAGAGCCAGCACATCATACTTCGAGAAATCACCATCGCCAGATCAGTGATGTTTATTATCCCTTAGCCAAGGAGATAAATTGATCAACGCCGAAGAACAATCGCCAATACATTGACTATATAAAATAGTATTAACATAGTCATATTATTCGAGGGATATTACAATTACGTTATATGAAATATATAAGTGTCGAAATTTCTTTTGAATATATATTTTTCCATGTTTATAAATTAAGAATAGTCTATATTTGAATATTTAACCTTTTTCTGATATCAATTAACCCATTTTTATAGTATACAGCCTTGTTCAATATAGAACATTGAAAAGCTAAAGTTTTTTCCTCAGAGTATCTGTTTGCTGTCAGATGTAACGGTAGAGTGATAAAATAGCTGTCGCTACAGTGGCGGGAAGAGAGGAATGTTTATCTTTCTCCCTGTTTAGTTTATCCTTTCGAGCTCATCGAAAAATAAAAATTGAATGCTGAGAAAGGATTTTTTGCATTTTGTGTGAAAACATGAGTTCAAATAATGTTCTTTTACTGCAACTAAAGAAAATATATTTTGTTGTGGTTTTAAATGTTGTTTGTGAATAATTGAAAAGTTGTTTATGCATATTTTTTTAGTGCCATTTTCGGATTTCAGAAGTTTCTAATATTTGTTTGTTTTATTCGAATATCGTAAGAGATTGCATTTAATTGTTCACGTTTTATCTTTCTTCCTGGTTGAGCAAGCGTTTTTTTTAAGTGTGACTAAATTAATTTTTCAATTTGAGAATAAGTTTTGAAGAAATATTGAACTAAATTTTAAATTAAATGTGTTCTCCGGGTTACCACTCTGATTTATTTTTATACGAAATGGCATTTCTTCTCTCTAAGAAAAGGGAAGACCTGATAGAACTCGCCGCAGAATTGTCGTTAAGTGTCCAAGAGGGTTCAACTAAACTTCGGATAAAAGAACTGATCGTGAAAAGTCCAAATTACGTAGAGGCAGATGTCAAAATTCTGATCGATAGCATAGTTGAGGAACGCGTACTCTGAGAAGCAGAAGAAAAAGAAGAGAAATTACGCCGAAAAGCAGAAGAAAAAGAAAAAAAATTACGCCGAGAAGCAGAAGAAAAAGAAGAGAAATTACGCCGAGAAGCAGAAGAAAAAGAAGAGAAATTACGCCGAGAAGCAGAAAATAGAGAAATTGAACAGAAGCGAGAAGAGCGAGGACATGAACTCGAGAAATTACGAATACAGGCTCAACAGAGTGTCAATACGACGAATAACGCCGAAAACGTCCAAGCGCCGAATAGACCGATTCACGAAACTTTCCATAAGTTTAATATGAAGAATGACATCAGCTTTAACCTCACCTTATTTGAACTGCACGCATAATTGATATTTTTGCCGAAGAATGATTGGGTATAGAGACTGATAGGATTGATACCCATTGACGTTGCTCATCTGATAACGAGAGAACCAGCGGATAAATGTAATGATTACGACCACGTCAAGGATTTACTATTGAAAAGATTTAAGTTGTCTCCGGAAAAACTTCGTCAACTATTTGTATCTCACCAAAAATCTGATGAGCGAACATGCCAAGATTTTCACTACGAACTGCAGACGTATTTCGACGGATGGACTTCCGGTTTGAAAATAGAAACCTTTTATCAACTACGAGAGTTAATTACAGCCGATCAAATTAAGAAGAAAGCACCTTACGAGTTTCAGCAACATTTTCTAGACGAATGGTCTACTATTAACTCACCTGCCGAACTAGCTGAAAAATTTGAAGAATATGAAGATGTCCGAAGAACATTAAAACCGAAGTCACCCAACTCATTCGCAAAAAGAAAATATGAAGCCAGAGGATCTAACGATTCTTATTCTCGAAGACCTGAACATTTCCAAATTGGGAACAATAGGCATGAAAAAAAAATACTTTCAATCGAACGGAACTCCTTACGTCGGAAAAAATAAGCAACTAATCTGTAGCTACTGCAAAGGACCAGGTCATTATGCCGTAGATTGTACAAAGCGACCCAAAAACCCAAACATTAATAAATCTGTAAGCTGTCCGGTTCAAGTCTGCGCACGAATCTCTCAAGAAAGAGTTAAAACAAAGAAAATTTCCATGGGTAACAAGACTTTTGAAGCTCTCATCGATACCGGCAGTTCAGCGACACTCATTCGTGAAGATATGTGCGAAAGAATATTCGAACCCTCAGAACTCTCGAAAGACATAGTAGTGTTATCTGGATTAGGGAAGTACGAAGTCAAAACAAAAGGGTCGTTCCAACGGAAAATTGAATTGGATGGAAAAGAATATTCTTTCACGTGGCACATCGTACCTACGCCGTGTTTAGAATTTCAGGCAGTAATCGGATCAGATATTTTGGAACAAGCCTCCGTCTTCTTCGTCAAAGAAAGTGTTCAGTTCCGTAAACATGAAGATAAAATTTGGTTCATGCACACGCAAGTATACGAAGCGAAAATTGAAGTCAAACATGTTAAGAAATCCATGAATAAGAAAAGAACTGATTGAATTGATCTCCAACTATGAGCCAAATAAGACCGAAACGACAAACGTGTCCATGAGGATTATTTTGAAAGATGACATACCGGTTTATCAGCCTGCACGTCGCTTATCCTTTACCGAAAACCAAGCAGTGAAGAAGCAAGTCGACGAATGGCTTGAAGAAGGAATTATAAGACCAAGCTCATCCGAATATGAGAGTCCAATTGTGCTAGTCAAGAAAAAAGATGGCACCACTAGATTGTGTGTGGACTACAGAAAGTTGAATCGGAAACTAGTCAAGGATCGTTTTCCATTGCCGTTGATAGAAGACGTGTTAGATAAACTCCAAGAAGCGAAGGTGTACACTACGTTAGATTTGAGAAATGGATTTTTCCATGTCGATGTCAATGAAGACTGCAAACATCTCACCTCCTTCGTTGTTCCGGACGGACAATTAGAGTTCAATAAAGTACATTTCGGCCTAAGCACTAGTCCCAGCGTATTCCAAAGATACAGCATTTTTCGAGAACTAATACGAAAAGGTATTGTAGAAATTTACATGGACGATTTGATAATTCCGGCAAACGATGAAGAAGGTGGTTTAGAAAAACTAAAGAAAGTGTTTGAAGTTGCCTCGAAGTATGGCTTAGAAATTAAGTTTGAGAAATGTAGATTCCTAAGTAGGAAAGTCGAATTTTTGGGTCACGTCGTCGAAAACGGAACAATACGCCCGTCAGTTGCTAAGACGATAGCCGTCAAGAAGTTCCCAGTGCCAACAACGGTCAAGCAGATCCAGAGTTTTTTAGGACTAACCGGCTACTTTCGAAAATTTATTCCCGCGAACTCTAAAATAGCGAAACCTCTGAGTGATCTAACAAAGAAAGACAATCCATTTGTATTCGAACAAGCCCAAATTGAAGCATTCGAAAAGCTCAAACTATTAACTGAAAGTCCCGTTTTAAGCAAGGTTTTTCAGCAAGGGAAAAGGACCGAACTACACACCGATGCAAGCCAACAAGGATATGGCGCTGTTTTGCTCCAGGAAGCGGATGACGGAAAATTACACCCTGTTCAATACATGTCGCAGAAAACTACTCCAGCCGAGGAGAAATACAGTAGCTATGAACTAGAAGTTCTTGTTGTTGTCACCGCTTTAAAGGAATTTCGAATCTACCTTCTAGGGCAACATTTCAAAATCATAACGGACTGTTCAGCTTTTCAAAAGACTATGGACAAAAAATATTTAGTTACTCGTATAGCGAGATGGACACTACTGTTGGAAAATTATGATTACGAAATTGTGAATCGACCCGGCCAGAGAATGCAACATGTAGACTCTTTAAGCCGATACCCCGTCGCCATAATTACAAGCGATACTTTCACCGCCAGATTGAAAAGAGCACAACAAGGAGACGAAAACACTCAAAATTTTAAATCACTGATTGAAACAAACCCTACTTCAGACTTCTTCATTAAAAACGAAATATTATACAAATACGTAGATGGCCGTGAATTAATAGTAGTACCAAGAGATATGCTAACTGAGCTAATCAAGCTAGCTCACGAGAAAGGACACTTCGCAGCTGCAAAAACAGAAGAAATAGTTAAACGAGAATTTTTCATACCTAATTTAAGCAGACAAGTGCAAAACGTGATCGTTAACTGTGTACCGTGTATTTTAACCAACAGAAAGAGCGGGAAAAAAGAAGGTTTCCTATACCCTATTCCGAAAGAAGATGTACCTTTAAACACCTATCATGTAGATTTCATTGATCCTATGCCCTCTACCAACAAAAGGTACCAACATAGCCTCACAATAGTCGACGCCTTCACGAAGTTCACCTGGCTGTATCCCGTAAGATCTACCACCGCAGAAGATGCCCTGGATAAATTGAAATTGCAACAAAAGACTTTCGGCAATCCCCAAAGAATAATAACAGATCGCGGTTCTGCTTTCATCTCCAAAGTGTTTAGTGACTATTGTACCGAAGAGAACATCCAACATCTGCAGATCACCACTGGCGTACCACGAGGAAATGGTCAAGTGGAGAGAATTCACCGAACACTTATCCCTGTTTTGACCAAGATGTCCACCGTCGATCCTACCAAGTGGTACAAATTCATAGACCCACTGCAAATAATTCTAAACAGCACCTCCAACCGAAGTACTAAATGGTCTCCATTTGAACTATTAACTGGCGTCATCATGAGAAATAAGGAGGACCTTCACCTAAAAAATCTGCTAATGGAAGAGATGGTGGAAGAATTTCAAGAGCAAAGAAACCAATAACGACAAGATGCTAAAAGAAACATTCAGAAGATCCAGGCTGAAAATAAAAGAACCTATGATAAGAAATGCAAGAAGGCCCCTGAGTATCAGCAGGGAGATTTAGTAGTCATCCAAAGAACGCAATTTGGAACAGGCTTGAAGCTAAGGCCTAAATTTTTAGGACCATATAGAGTTATCGAAGTAAAGCCTAGAGATAGATACGAGTTAGAGAAAGTAGGTAACCACGAGGGTCCTAGATTGATCTCCTCGTCTGCCGATCTAATGAAATCATACTCACCAGGATGAGGGATTAAACGTTTTTTTATTATTCAGAATTGTTTACTGTGTTTTTATTTTATTTTTGTCTATTGTATTTCCTCATTGCAATTCATTTACGCGAATTGTATGGTTATTTCTCATAATTAAATCATTTCGGAAATTTTGATGTACATTTATTTAGTGATGTTTTAGGCCAATCGTTTTATGTAAAGTCAGATCACTGAGGTCAGTGATTCCAGGCTGGCCGAACTTGTAGAAAATTGATATTTTGGAGTCCCCATCTCACAGGTGAACCATACTCTGTAGTGAAACCTTAATTTACCTTTCTCGTAAATTTGCAAATTGTAAATAGCGTGATGTCTTTTCTTTATGTCTTTAATAGTAAGTAAAATGTTAGTTTAGACATTAATCTTTTATTCTTTTCGTATAATTCTTTCCGTAAAGTTACTTACCCCTAGACGCCGTCCTACATATACATATAAATAAATATATATATATATATATATATATATATATATATATATATATATATATATATATATATATACATATATATATATATTAGTTTGAAGCATTGATGGCTTGTGACAAATAGGCCATAAGCCATCAGATTTTTAAATATAGTATTTCAAAGCAACACAATAACACAAATAAATTAATAATCATATAACTTTTCTGTATTATAGAAATTTATAATAAAAACTAGCTTCATTCTACAACGATTATACAAGAAGGTTAAACGGAATTACAGTTAAGAATGCCTATCCTCAAAAACAAAGTTCAGTGGTTTGTCTGGGAGGAGTAGAAGTCTCATTTTAATGCCGATATCAGGTCCTTCATACTTGATCCTATATTTCTGTATAAGCTAGAAAAGAAAAAAAAATATATATAAGATGAAAATGACATTTCTCTCTTCAGTACATTTGATCTTGATTAGAAGGAAGTACATTTATAAACGGCTAAATTATTCTGTATTATCCACGGGATTAACCACGCATCATAGGCGAAATGTTAAGAAAAAAGCACAAATTGCTCGAAAGAAAGTCAAAATTGCTTGTAAACGAAGGAATATCATGGTTTTTATGTGCATGAAACCATGAAAACCAATGTATCTGTTATTTTAGCTTTTCCTTACTTAAGTCACAGTGAAACTTCTCTAGCCAGCCACCCCTATTTGACAGCCACTCAGGCCCTGGCCTAAGGGCCCCTAAAAATTTTAATTTTGAAGGAAAAAAGATGAAATTCCCATTTCAAATTTTTTTTTATTATTTTAACTTTTTTAATAGCAATTATTTATATATATCCTTTCAAATTTGATTGATCGATTGGTTCATCATATGTATGTTAAAATGTTAATAAGGAATTAATAAGTTTTTCTGGTTGCATTGTATTAGTGTTTTAATGATGAAGTTAATATGTTGTATTGCTTTTTGTTATTTGATAATGTTCTAGGCTTCTACGCTTCAAATAGCCAATTCTTGGTAAAATGGTACTTTCACGATGATTCATGATTATTTTTTTTGTGTGTCAATTTTGGAAATTTTACGCCCACATCAGTGTTAGGAGGCCCCCATCCCGAGTTGTGCCTATAAACAAGAATTTTCTAAATCTGCAGCCACCCCTCTACACGGCCATATTTTATTCAGAACCGATTCAAGACTCCATAGGTTTCATATTATGGAAGAAATCTCTTTTCGAGGGCCACTTGTTTTCGGAACCATGACAGGCCACTATAGAGAAGTTTTACTGTGTATATGTCAGTTACGTTTCTTCACGCCCATAATTTAGACCATTGTAGTCCAAACACCTCTTAGAACTACAACTTCAGTCGGTTCCCGACACCTCCATCTTCTTCTACCAGCAGTCAGATGTGGCGAGTGGCAACAACATCACACCAAATATCTTTAAAATATCTTTATTAAATCTCATACTAGGCTCAGCTCCATTAATAAAATTAATTTAGTTCCGTTTCTATACAAAAATGCGTTCCTGTCGAGCAGCACGACTTTCTTAGTTAATCATCCCACTGTCTCATTGAAGATTTCAACCCTTTACGTTCAGCTTTTAAGTTACTACGCATCTCCCACGGTCAGATTACGTCAGTATGACGGTTGCACCGAAGGTGAGGCTTGGAAGGAGAATAGCTGTCAATCAAATCCAGCCCTGCAATCTATTTTCCCCGTGATGATATTATCCCGATATTTATGATTTCCCAGTCCTAAATTGATAATTTTTATTTCTTCCTTAACAAAGACCCCATTTAAAGTTCACCCGATCACCCTCCCCCATATTTAAGCATTATATATATATATATATATATATATATATATATATATATATATATATATATATATATATATATATATATATATATATATATATATATATATATATATATATATATATATATATTCTAAATTTTATAAATTAAAAAAATATCGATGTATTATTTGATTATTTGAGTGTTTTACATTGAACGCACTCATTAATTATCTGAACAGATGTCATAAGTACATTGCGTTGTTTTGCGTTGCGTTTAGCATTGGCGTCATTAAAGTAGATTTTGTTTAATCTCCATACAGTCATTCCTAGTTCAGTTCTACACGAGGTAAGACGTTAATTTTTTAAATACATAAGTAAATAAATAATTTGACATTGCATATTACATAAATTGCTTCACTTCGGAATAAACTCTCTGCGTTTTTACACTGATATTATAAACATATCTACGGCTTGCACCTATCCCCTTTTTTAATATGAATGATGTGTCTTTGTTTTACGTGGTTTCAATTTACACGATTTGTCGTGGAACGCATCTACCGTGTAAATCGAGGGATAGTTGAATATATATATATATATATATATATATATATATGTATATATAAGACAGAGTTATTTCTGTTTGTGAAATATTAAAATATTTCTACTACCTTTATGATACATAGATGAATTTCTTGTTCGGCAAACCTCTGGCCGATACATCGCCTCACGCCATGACTAAAGGGCAATACACAGAAAGGATGGGGTTTAGATGCAGGATCTGCTTCCCGAGTGGTCAACCACCTTTCAGGTTTGAATTGCAAAGGATCTGGAAAATACTCTGGTTGTCGGCATAGGATAGGATTGATACCAATACACAAAACCTGCAAAATAAGCAGAAGAAACCTCATCACATAATTATGATCAAACTCACTTTCGACGGATAGTAAAACTAATATATAATTCTTTGATTTCGTGATTCCTTAACATATGTACATGGGTTACTGTTATTAATTAAATATTAATTAGTTGGTACCCGTCAAAACATGACGGCTGGATAGGAAATGAATGTACTAATACACAAATTATACATTATTGCCAAATGTTAAAAATAATATTAAGGATAGAGGAATACACTTTAAAAAATTTCTATTGAATACAATAAAAAGAAATAGGGTTACCTAACAGCGCGAAATAAACAATTTTCAGGTTTAATTCTATAAAACTTAATTAAAAATAAAAATGGTAGAAAGAGAGCTAGAGACATTCCTCGAAATAAACAAATTAACATGTTTAGACGGTCTCTTGCTTAGTGAGTTTCTAAAGCCAGATTTAAACATGTCATTGAGCATGCGCAGAAAGCAATTTTTCAATTGTAAATTATCGTAATTAATAGAGATTGCTGTTACAAAAACCAAATTTGACACATCTATAGATTAAAATCTTTCATTTAAAGCCAAAATGAAGTAAACTGATGCAGTAGTTTTCTCTCAGCTTAGCAACTTAAATATATAGATAATTACTAAAAATAATTAAATATTGCTTTATTTCAGGACTCAGTCATATTACATTGCATGGTAGATAGCACTTACTTTTGTACTATCAAAAGCGAAAGTTCAATTAGCTTAAATATTTTATTAAATATTTAAGTATTTAAGAATTACTTAAGAATTAAATATTTAACGCTTAAATATTTATTACTTAAATATTTAAGTATTTACGTATTGAGTGTTTAAGTATATAATTATTTAAGTAATATTTAAATACTTAAATACTTTATTAAATATTTTATTTTGCATAATTCTGAAGTCCATAAGGATCGGCAGCCGTTCTAGATATCTCAAATGTAATCTCAAGTTTTAGATATTTGAATTTTTTCTTCTTTTGTTCATCTAAAAAATTAATTTAGTCCGTTTAGTTTGCATTGCATCATAGCAGATGACATAATGAATCTTAGCTACAAAGCCAAAGAACTAAGCTGTCAGGATTTGATAGACATAAACTGGGCGCTAACCGGTTAAAAGACTATCGAAAACTGATCCACATCCACCTTTGATGTTTAAGAAGCCACAACAAACTGCAAGTTGTTCCATTACTTTAGATGTGTGACCAGCAAAATTACTAGAATTTATACCTTCTTACTCTTGCTTAAAATTTAAGTTTTCCAAAATTATGTAAGGGAAACAGTATTTTAAAGTAGTTTTGATGCTAAAGATGATAGGATCTTAAGTGCATTTCTATTATTTGCTAATTTTATTAAAAAATTACGCTTTCCTAACAAAGAGCCATCAAAATTCAATACCTAGGTATTGAATTTTTTAGAAGTAAGTTCACTTGTTTTAACGCTGTAAAATATCCTAAATGTTCCCTTAATAAAATAGTCAGGAAAATTTCAGGGTTAACAACAAAAGCGAATGTCTCATGACAAGTGCCTCTGCATTAGAAAAACAAATATTTGAGAGGGACTTACATTTGCGGGAACTAAGTAACCCGATATTCGAGTTTCTGACTTTAGGATCCTTGCTACACCACCCGATGCTGGCGTTAACCTGAAAAAAATAGAACTTTTTTTCATTCTGATACAGTGAAACTAGTTCATTTATGAACATCTATGGGACCAAGAAAAATTGTCCGTAACAGAGGCGCTTTCTTTGTTAAAGTATTTCTGGAGGGATTTCCTTTAGGACTGTATAGAGATCGAGCTTAGAAACTCTCTACCGGTCTTTCGTCAATGATTGTCATTATTATCCTGTCGTGAGAGATTTTCCTTATCAGACTGGCAATAATTTCTTAGCTTCTAACATATGTGATACCATGAATTCCCAATAGCTCCCTTTCAGGGATTCTTTATTACCAATATCGGAATTATATTTTAAAAATTATATTTTATTATATTTTATATATATATATTATTTAAAAAAGTATAAAAAATTATATTCGAAAAAGTATTGTCCAAATGCATATCTAAAGGTGCCCGAAAAGCACGGATGCTTTTGCACCCTTGCCTCCGAATTCATGGGAGTACGCAAATGAAGGTTTTCAGTATATACGAGGTGTTCGTTTTACTGATTTTTTTCTCTTTGATGATTTTTCGTAATAAATACCTACTACTTGATATTTTAAATTAAAAACTAATTACAGAATTGCATTTTCTTGTTACTACTTTCCTCTCTAAGCATAGTTTACATGTTGATTAAAGTTAAATAACTAAAGTGGGGCGTAATAAATTTCGATATCAAAATTTAAAGAATCTATTATCTCATATACCTTCCGATAAAAAGGAGAGTAGTCATCATGAATTTTAACATTTTGAAGCTAAATGATCATGCCAATAATGAAAAATTATAGAATGCAGATCAGTTAGAGGTATTTAAGGGAAATATAGTTTGATATCAAAATTGGACCTTTAATTACATTATAGAACTTTTATCATTGTGTTTTGAATCTTATACACTGATATGTTCAGTGTCTCAATATCCGAATTTGCCGTTCATCAAGAGATAGTAAGCAACATTATAATGGAAAATTAATTTTAAAAATTGAATTAGGTTTTGATGTAGTTGTTTTTCCATACCAAAACTTAGGATTTTACAGGGTGATTCAAAACTCCATGTACAAACTTTTAGGGGAGGTAGAAAACTCAAAAACAAAACAGAATCACATAGGAATGTATGATCGGAAACGCAAAGCTGACATTGGAGGGCGCTGTTTACTTAATCGGACCATACCTCTTACCAACCTTACTGGATGGCCGGTAATATCGCATTTTTCTGGAGGAGGTAGAAATTTCAAGACAAAACAGAATCAGCTAGCGGATAAACAAAGACGCAAAAAGGAATTTCTGCATTTTTGTTTATCCTCTAGCTGATCAGGTTTGCGTTTCTGGTCATACATTCCTACGTGATTCCGTTTTGTTTTTGAGTTTTCTACCTCCCCCAAAAGTTTGTACATGGAGTTTTGAATCACCCTGTACAATTAACAGATTGTTTGGTTGATACTGTGTACATCATGATTAAACTGAAGTTATGTGGTGTTAATTTAGAGTTTAATATTACTTTTTAGAAATAATATATAACAGATATTTTATTAACAAGATTAAATCCTTTTTCATACAAAGATAACTAAACTAAGAGAAGTAAATGTAAAATTAAAATAGAGAAGCATTAAATTAAAGCAAATCATGTACAATTCATTCGATATGAAGAAGAGTGGTGGTGTATCCAAAGCCATATAGCACATCTTAAGAAAATAAAATCTAGCGTCAAATATGTCATGATTCTTTAAAACACACGCCTGTAGGGTGCTTTAATACAAGTCTTCAAAACTTCATATAATCCGCTGCATTCTTTGTGAGGATTTGGCTGGAGGGCGCAAGAAGTTGTATTACGTTATGTAATGTCTCTTGAGTTTCTGGATTCTTAGCGAGTTTATAGAATATAAAGCTAATCATACTTCCAGTCTTTTCTTTTCAAAACTTAACAAGTATAAATTTGTATTCCCTTTCTTGCCTTATCTCTTTCTAATCATATCCCAGAGACAAATTCTTTCATATCATAAAAAGAATATCTCACGATTCATGCAATCTCGTTTCAGACCTATTGTTGTTGTTGTTGTTGCTATTGCCCCCTGGTCGGAAGTGTTCCAGACCAGGTACATATAGACTTTGGGGGCTGAGAAGTGCGACTCTGGCTTACAATAGCACCACAAGGGTCTGAGTCCGTTTGAGCTAGGTGCCACCACAATTTCGACCTAGCACTCCCAGGGACGACATCTGGGGGATCGTACCCTCTCCCAATTTGTCTGACCTCATAGACGAACTTTCCAGTCTACTGTACCGTAGTCAATAATACAACAAGCCTTTCGCTTCAATTACTTTACTGCGATACGTTAAATATACTACAACTACAACATTTAAAGCAAATATGTACAGCGAGTTAGAATATATACAGTTAGATAGTCAGGATGGCTTCGGGTTCAACGACAACTCGGGCCTATGAGGCATCTCTGACCAGGAGAGCTGCGTCTCTCTGGCACTCAAAAACAGATCTCTTCCACGTGGACTATTGGGGTCTTCTTTTATACTGTCCGCGAATTCAAAGGGATTTCTCTGGCTTTGAAGTGCTGGGAAGTGTTCGAAGTTTATGGGATTCTAAATGTCACCATAGTGTCAAAAATCTCAAAAGCCCTCGAACCACTCTGGGATTTATGCGTTCTATAACGTCAGAACCGCACATTACAAGAACTTTATGGCCTCATATCCTAGAGTTTATGAGACCGCCCAGATCAACATTTCGCCGATAGATGACATGTTGAGGGGTAGGAACGGGGCATCACATACTTATATAAATACTAATTTCATGTAGTAATTGATACAGTGTCACACTACATCTATTGCCTCATCCGGCCTAGATACGAATATATTTAATGAAGCTTGTCGGGATTAGAACTGGCACACTCGGCACCGAAAGCCAACGTGCTACCACTAGGCTACCTTGAGCCTTTCAAACTTAAATTATCATAATTTTTTCATAATTAAAGTTTGAAAAGTTTGAAAAAAATGAAATTATAAGCATACCGTAAGACGGGGTGGGGTTACTTTGTGACTGCAGGGGTAACTATATGTTTTAGTAATTTTTTTGTATTTCGTATCCGGCGCCGCGCCCGTGATACCGGGAAGGCAAAGAACAGCGCCAACAGCTTGTCCGACATGCAAAGACACCTAGTGGCCAGTGTCCGAAGCTTCTGCACGCCATTTGTACTACGTAAGGAAAGGATCTGCCAATGTTTTGCAACTGTTCATTTTTGACTGCTTTTAAAACTGATTGGCTGGCATAGGAAAAAACTTAAAATCCATCAGAAAGTAACCCCATCTTACGGTAACGTAAATGACAACGACAGTAAAATTTTTACTACCTACTGAAATATTATATCTATATCTCTTAGGTATACCCTAAGCCGTATAGCCCGTCTCAAGACATTAAAAACAACGTGAAATATTTCCCGATTCTTCAAAACACGTACCTGTAGGATTCTTTAATGCAAGCCTTCAAATATTTCATTTTATCTACTGCATTTTTTGTGAGGCACTGGTTGGAGGGTGCAAGAAGTTGTATTTCATTATACAATGTCTCTTGAGCATCTGGATTCTTTGCGAGGTTATACAATATGAACCCAATCGTATTTCCAGTCTAAATGGAAAGAAAAAGAGCTTGTGAGTTTGTAAAAGAAGAGAGTAGCATAGGCTGGTGGTGCCTTTCTAGAATTTCAATTCAACGCAATGCAATCCCATCTCATGTTTCAGTCCTTCTAAATATATCAACAGGCAAATAAAAAAATAATAATATTAAATAACTAAAGTATATAAGATAATTTAATGCAGTTTTTAAGCACAATAAGTACTATGCTCTCTGCTTTCCTACATTTTTACAGTAATTTTCCCAAATAATATTTATCTTGAAGCGCTTGTATACCATTCACTAGGCATTTGGTACTTTCTGTGATATTCGGAACTAACTTCAAACCCTTTCTCCTTCATGAATACACGACAGCAGTCCTGGAAATCCCAAGTTCCCTTCTTTATACGATCCCCATTTTATTTGTTTGGACTATTATACGTTTTCTATATGTCTGCTAGCCAATAGCTCTGTTATGTCTCAGCACTCACGTGTATATACGGCCACGTTACTGTGAGGTTGAAATATTTCGTCGTGTACAGCGAATACATGAAAATATAGATTACGATAAACAATACTGATGAATAATAAGGTCTTTGTAGAGCATTATGCCCTTTTCACCACTTTTGTTTTCTGAAATAATTTTTTTTTACCATATTTCCCGACCGGTTGAATAAGATTTACTAATGAAGAGAATAACATTAACTCTTTACTATTAGCATCTAACATACACCTTCATATATCTACCATGTTTGAAATAGTCATATTAACACTTATATGCTACTGTTACACTTATATATACTATTAGACAGAGTATTTCGAAACTTTTATACTACGACCGAAATAACCTGTCCAGAACATTTCGTGTCCCTGGTCTTGAGGACGATTCGACGAGATCCTTTGATATTAATCTTCATTGTTGTAAGAGGTATCGCCTATCGAATTTCTGGCGATATCCTACGATGAATACATGTACATGACACTTAATAAATTTCCCATATTTAGAGTATTTGTTGCGTTCCTTCAGCATGTTGGGTTACAGAAATCCGCTGAATATCCAAACGGACGGGAATTAAATTCTTAACCCTTCAGCGGGCGCTCCCGTTTACAAAGTGTAACATTTTCGTAATTTTGAATGGTTTGTTTTTACATGTAGGGTTTGAATGTTCTAAGCAGTTTCTATTTATAGTTGCACCCTTTCTAATGCAGGTCTGTTTTTCTGTCCCTTCTATTCCTCTCCCTTCATTGTTAGTCGTGATTTAACCGTGATAAACCAGCGATTATACTGGATTACAATACCTCAGAAGCAGGAGTTGATGCAGTCGATCAAATGTGCAGCTATTACACAGTATCCCACATATCGCGAAGATGGATTCTCTCAATGTTTTTTAGGTTCTTAGACATAATAGGAATCAACCCGCAAGTTGTCCTTAGATCCAAAAAACCGGATAGTTTTGAAATAAGGCGATTGTATCTGCATTCTTTAGCCTTTAATTATAAATATATCTCAGTATTATCAATATTTTATATCTTGTCATAAAACGCAGAATTATTATTTTCAGTTTGAAAAAATATAGTTTATTACAAAAAGAATAATCAAGGTTGAAAGAGACGTTGCACTTTGTGCCACGCGCGCCTGCTGGTGTTCCAAAAATTGGCACGCCCGCTTAAGGGTTAATCTACTTTGAATTTTCCACCTGGAAACGTGTAGGGAGAGCGAAAGAGGTAAGTGTACGAAAACTGTTTCATATTCTCATTTTTAAAATTTTTATGACGCATTCTCGTTTTAAAATAACACCCTCCCTATCCTTCAGAATACAGTTGCAAGCGGGCCCGAGGTAGCCTATCGGTAGCGCGTCGGCTTTTGGTACTGAGCATGCTCGGATCGAATCACGACAAGCGTCGATCATCTTCGTGAAATACCTTCGTGTCTAGGCTGGATATGGGCGTTAAATCCGCAGACCGGAAAGTCTTTCTTTGAGGTCATTATGTGGGGAAGGTACGATCCCCCCCATGTTGCCTCTGGGGGGTGCTCGGTTAAAATTGTGATGGCACCTAGCCAAGGCGGACTCCGAACCTTGTGGTGCTTTTAAAATCCGGAGCTGCACTTCTTTGTCCGAAGCCTATATGGACCTGGTCAGAAACTTCCGGCCAGGGGGCATTAGGAACTACAACAACAATTGCAGCTTCCAACAAAAAGTAATTTCGCGGTGTTGCAAAAAAATGTGTATAGAGCAGGTATCGGCAACCATTTTTTACAAGGAGGGCATATTTCAGAAATGCGGGAGTTCAGCAGGCACCGCTGGATAAAGAGGAGGGGGGGGGAGATATTTGAACATGACAATATTAATGCGACATAAACTTTTAATACATAAATTCAAATTTTAATTTTAAAAAAACTATCTTAAAATTGATAATTAATACGATATTTAACATTACAAATATGCGACTCGTTGTAATGTGGCACATATGTTGAATTCCCAGTTCTTAGGCATTGGTCCAAATGAGTGTCAGTGAGGCTTGATCGGTAGTTTGATTTAAAGTATTTAATATTGGAAAACGAAAATTCACAAACATATGTCGACGCGCAAAGAGAATTCAATTTCAGAGTACATATTCTCAACAATGGGAAGCTATATCCGTTCACTAAATTCCAGAAAACTTGAATTCTTCTCAGTTTTTTATTTTTATGGTTTTAAGATATTTAATTTTTTTTTTTTTTTGCTAAAATTCTTCATTACAACTACGAACGTTTGTTGTTCGAATATCTAAAATTTTGATATTTGAATGGCGCACTTTAAAACTGTTTCGCGGGCACCGCGTTGCAGATCCCTGGTATAGGGCATGTGGTACGCAAAAGATTCTGCTTAGCTGTCACTCATAAGAAATCAGACGCAGCAAGGCGATAGGGGATTTTTTGTGGTGGCTTCCCGCTAAATAAGGTAGCAGCGCCAGAACTCGAGAAGGTTTCAAAAATTTACTCTTCAGTTTCCCTTAGATAGTATTTCCTTTTAAATTTCACTAATGTTTCGATAATGTAATCCTACTCGAAAAAAAAAATGAACAGTACATCTCTCCATGTTTCAAAGTTTTTTTAAGTGGTCACAGGACCTTGTATGAAGCTCGACGAAATTACTATAAATTTGATGTAATTCTAACCACATGAACTCAAATAATATTAGAAAAGAAATTTTCTTTCTTTATAAATATAAAGAACATATCTTTAACTATGCAATATATAAAAATGGAAATTATAAATCTATAAATAATTTTGAAATTGGCAGCTTAGATTTTTATATGATTAACTGTTAATTTGAGTTTGTGTGCAGTGCAGCATTACTTTTAAACTATCAATAGGAAACTGATAAAACTGCACTTATGTATATTTCATGGTACTCTACATTTTAAAACCAGAAAAATGTTCAATTCTGGAATATTTTTTTTAATGTGGGAAAATTATACAAATAATTGTGATAATTTTTGAAGATATCCAATTTTATGCTAAATTTTTAATTTAAATAATATTTATTGCAATTTATTTAGTTTTACATTACAGGTAAATATATTACACGTGTATTCAGCAAATTAATTATTTGCTGTAAACCTATATCTCAATTTTATGATGCGCACAGCACTTTATGATTTTTAATCAAGTTTTTGACCAGTTAATGATATAAAATTCTAAACTGCTAATTTGAAAATTATTTACAGATTTATAATTTCCATTTTTATATATGACATATTTAAAGATATGTACTTTATATGTATAAAGAAATAAAATTTCTTTTTCTAATATTATTTGAGTTTTTGTGGCTAGAATTAGACCATATTTAAAGACATTTCGACGAGCTTCAAGGTCCTGTGCCCCTTTAAAGTAATCTCTAAAACTTTCACAAACGTGTTTCTACAAAAAGGTTTCTATCTGAAGTCTTTTTAAATTATGTTTTCTGATAGTAATAACACAGTATTAAAATACTTACTGCGTCTATCCCTGCGGAGAATACCTCTGTCATGAGAAGTCCAATGTCTTTCGAACTCATACCGACGCTCTCAGATAACGTCTTGTAGAACTGTAGTGTCACATCATTCGATTTTGAGGGGTCTTTTAGTTTTAACTCTGCCTTTGCCATGCACTCTGCTGCAAAACTATCAAAGGATTTAATTCGTATTAGACACATTTGATAGGTTTCACTTTGTGAATTACACAAAGATTTACTTAAAGTCTGTAAGCAAGTATTGTATATTGCATGTATTGTTTTTGAATGTATGTATAGTTTGTATAATTTGTAAGGTTATACGTAGTTGAAATAAAGGCTCTATTTAAAGGGAGATACATCAAGGTATGGTGGTTGCTCACTTTTGGGAATTTCCTCGGAAGGATGGGATGGGGTGGGGAGTTAATAGGAAAATTTAATAGCATGGGGCGCGTTTGGAGCAGGCTTGCTGTCCCGCGATTGGTCACTCAGATTTTGCCGAATAACCTTAAGGTAAGGTCGGATTTTCTCTTTGAATTTACTAAAAAGTCTGATTAAAAAACAGTTGGTTGCGAGTTCTCTGTCCATTTTTCTGCAAAACAAGGGCAGAACTGACTCGACCTATGCTGCTTAAAACCTATTCCAAACCAGCTGAAAAAAAAAACAGATTAAAAAGAATTCAGATTGAATTCTAAACTAAAATTAATGTGCCCGTGTTCTGCTGCGTTTTAAAGCTCATGACAATACCATTAATTCTAATGGCATCCATCAAAAGCCATTAGAATTAGCCTAGGGTAGGGATGAACGTTATGATATTTCAGTAAACCTTTTGTTTGTTGAGTGCATCTGAGCGTATGATTGCAATATTCGATGACATTTCAATCTCTCGTGTCATGTCTCTAGATCGTAACGCATTATTTTTACGTCTTCCTCGATGATTGTTTTAATTTTTTTTCTGACAGTGTGTTTGTAACTGGGAAAAACATTATAATTTTAACGAAGCCTCAATAGCAGGCTCTTCATTTGGGAAGGCAACGATATTGCCTCAAAAAATATATTTCTGCTTGGTTAACATTTTGGGTGTTTTTTGAATTATCACAAAAGATATACTCTGAAATCTAAAGAAAAGTGGACAACATCGACAAATGCCTAGAAATCTCCCCGAAGGAAAAAAACCCCTAAGAAATAAACAAATGCAAGGGACTCATATTCCGCTTCCTGTATGAATCAATCCCAGCTTTATAGTACTTGTATCTCAACTTACTGATATATTTCAGTGATAAGTGCTCTGCAGAAATACTTTAAAACACGCGAATTTTTCTCTCTCTCTCTCTCTCACACACACACTTCTTTCTTTGATTCGATATAGGAAAAAATATCCGGAAAAAAAACTGGAAAATCTGAAGCTATATTTCTTTATTAATTATGAAATTAGAAAGGTTGCCTTTAACAACATTTATTATTTGCGATATTCGAGCACAGTGAATAGAATTATTCCCTTTGCGCGAGTAGTTATTCAGTTTTTTCTAACCTATTAATCGAACTCAGGAATGTAAAATAAAGGTTTATTTAAAAGACACTCTTCATATATGTCTTCTCTTTTTTTTAATATAATGAGGAAGTATATTGGCCCTGTAAACAAACATTAAAACCAAACTATCGCCAAGCGGGACCCGAACCCAGCATCTCTGGCATCCCTCTAGTCTAACAAATGTGTCTTCTAAATCAATTATTGCAACATTTAATAAAACTTATTAATAAAACCAGGCATGACTGTAATTTTTTTCAATTATAGAGTTACAGATTTTGCAGTACAATCTTTTTATTTGAGTACGAACGTTCGTAATCTAATAGATGGTTACTATTGTGCCTATGATTTGTTGATGTGTAGAGTAAAAGGTTAAGGTATAGCTCCATTACATTAATTTTTTATCTCCTCAGAAAATGGAGAAATGTTACCCTCCGTATAGCAGCTGAAATTTAGACTAGTTATATCCTAAACACATTTTCAGCAACCTATTAAAGAGCAAATACTGTTCTGACCAATTTACTTAAGGTGAAATGATACTCCCTGAACACCGAATGGGACCCGACATAGCAACAAGGCCCTACTGAATTTGATTCGCGCCGGTGTTATTAGAAGTGAAATGAGACTCGAAGAACGCTATGTAATATAGTAATAATGATTGAAGAGGTGAAAGTGAAGACTTACCCATGAAAGAAGTCTTGCGATGCTACCAACTTCTTGTATGGCTGAGTATTAAATATTTTCCACCAAGGGAAACCAAGCATTGTGTCAGCGAAAGCCTGCATGGTGTCTTCGGAAGCCTGTGTTATCTTCGAACTCCATGTTGTCTCAGATTTGGATTCATCCAGCACGCCAAGGCGTAGACCAAAGCACACGAGACCAATGGCTAGAGGTAAAAGGAATGTTTTTTATACAGCAGACTAAAGGCATTGAAGGCAAGTCTATCGACCCCTTTCAGAACAAATGAAGAGTATGATCACTGTGGGACATGAGGCTATGGATTTCGCTTCAGAGTCTCTTGGCAAGGAACTTCCCACCCACTAAAGTGGTTGGATATTCTAGTCTAAATATCCCGAGATCTCTATTTACAGAAACAGAGGTGAAACTGAATTCCTTATATTTGACTATGGGAGCTTTTTTTTTGTCTCTACAAGAAATTACGCTATTTTCATCAAAGTAATTAATTTTATGTAAAATGTTGGGTCAGGAGAGAAAACTACATAACTTCTGAAGGATTGAGCCAAAAAACATCTGAATCAAAACACCAAAATTCCCATATACAGACACCATAGAGGTGAGTTCGGGCTTGAAACGGCTCCGAAGATCAGTCTCTAGCAATTCATGCATTTAAAAAGCAACGGACAGTTTTCAATGTCTACAAATATATACACTTCCAGTTTTCCCAACAGACTTCGCCCATAAAAAGTGAGACCTGGGTTTCGCACTTTTTATGGGCTCCTCGGTAGGCCGGAGCGTAAAAAAAAAGTTTTCGATTTTGTTTTTGCCCTAGTATGGAAAAGTTGGGTACTGGTGGGTAGGTCACGTATGCAAAGTTTTGGGAAAAACAAAAAATATCTTCCGTCTCCATTTCGGCCGTGATTTTTAGCAGATTTTTACCATACGGTTAAAAATGTGTATTTCCATTGTTTTGTATGCAGCTTTTCGCTTTTTCTGAAATAAAATTCAGAAAAAAAACAAGAACTCACCACGGGGAGGTGGCTGCATTGAGAGTTCCACCCGTGCCCACCCATCCACCCAACCATATCGGCACTTAACTCCTTTGCCCTTGCAGTTATTCCGGTTTTACTCAGTACTTGCATTTGGTTTCAAATGATAGCATAGCTTTTGTCGACTCTGTTCAGGTTCTAACTAAACCGTCACGCTTATTTTCTCCGCACACAGCCGCAGAAACCTCTGTTACTAGTTTCACGAAACGTACTTTGGGTGTGGCAAGGACATTTTAAGCTTCTCAGGTGTTGAGCTACAGACTCTCCACTGGAAATCAAATTTCTCAAATCATCTTCTGTCAATTGGGGGTTCCATCAAATTACATTTCTGCCAATCAATAAGGTCTATATATGAAACTGCATCGAAGTTGAGTGACGGAATGGTGTAGTGTCTGATTCCTTCCTTTTTTTCTTTTCTTGCTCGTAAAATGCTATGTACTAGTCCAAGTTCACGAATGAACTGTCTGTCGTCTGTGATCATTGACAAGATTATTGCTTCCAGGGGGCCGAAATAGCCATTTCTCTGAATAATGGGATCGACCACAGTCTTTAAATCGTTTTTAAGATAGCGTGAGACGTTTATTGTCTTCCACAAATTTCGTGGACCATACGTGCAATATGGATTAAATTTGACTGTATACCACATAGGTGGGTACACTTTCATGATGAACTCTGCCAGAGTTTGAAGTTGGTTTGAAGGCTCTGACGAGCTAATGTATAAACGCTTTATTCGATTTGCAGTTGTTAGCCAACGTTCATGAGATATTTTCCCAGGGTGCTTTTGTGACAAACTTGATGAACAGATTCTATCTATGACAGCTTGATAAATATCCCAAAGCTATCGCTTGTGTGTGCTAAGACCCTTTATGTGGATTTTCGGAAATTCGCTCGAAATATCTACAAATCTTACAACTGGGAGGTTTTTACAATTTGCCAATGCTTTCTCAGTAGGACCAGAAAATGCATTAGGGCCACTCGTTCCACCATCCAAATGCTGCACTAAATGTCGAGTGGCAACTCATTTGCGTGTAACTGGCAGATAAACCAGTGCAAGAGTTTCCCAATGGCTTCCACAGAAAGGCGAATCACGCCGATTTTATAGCCAGTATTAACGACTGTTCCATCGCACCCTATTGCTACTAGTTGATGAATGTCAATATTCTTATTCTCCATAAATTGCAGCATCATTTGAGAAATACTCAAAGCTGATGATGAGGTTAGTGTTATGTGTCCAAGGTACTTGTTTCCAGGTTCCTTGATCATTGTAACATGTTCTTCCAGGACTGTTTTCTGGTACATCTTTCCCCCTACGCTGTCTTGCATTAGAGTTTTGTCCTTCCTTCCGTCAAAATAGTCCCTTCAGTGGTTCCAGCTGTCTTTCATTTCCTTGCTGATATTTTTTCCGAATATTTCCCTCTCTCTTCTTATTTTATGTCTATCAATTACATTTAAAGTGTCTGTTTCGGTAATCATCCCCAAATCTTCCAAAACAGCGCTTGCAATGATGGCTCCAGCCCGATCTGAAACTCCGGTTCTGTCACAAGCTAAAGCTACTGCTGGGAATCGGCTTGATCGTAACGTCTTTTTCCCTTTAGATTGAGTCATCCTGGATGTGGATGGGGAAGGCTTTAAGTAATATGTGTCACTATCGGAGTTATGTGGATCCATGTCAGAATCTGGATCAGGAAATATGAGCCTAGATGGAGTAACAGATGGCGAAAGGTTTATTTTAAGACTTACTGCTACTGTCTCATTCTGCTTCCTATCGGCTCGTTTCCTCAGCTTTCAGTTTCTTTTAAGTCAACTGCTCCTACGGACATTTGCCTAAGTGCCCGTTGGTCTATAAGAAAAGTTCTTTCCATTTCAGGGATCCTTTTATGCTTTGGGCAAGAACATTTGTTAAAAGAAACACACATGAAGAAATGTCGAACAATTTCCGTGAGTCTCTCACGAAGGTTGTAAGCTTCGTTTCTAAAGTTGTTATTGACAATGTTTTCATGCCAAAACATTTCTTTACCTTTCTGCACGCTGTGTCAGCTGCTGCCTTTTTGTATTAAGTTTCGAATTACTTCTGTATTTTATTTAAGAACAAAATGACGAGTTGCATATAAAACAATGAAAATGCACATTTTTAACTGTATGGTAAAAATCTGCTAAAAATCACGGCTGAAATGGAGACGGAAGATATTTTTTGTTTTTCCCAAAACTTTGCATACGTGACCTACCCACCAGTACCCAACTTTTCCGCACTAGGGCGAAAACGAAATCGAAAACTTTTTCTTTTTACGCTCCGCCCTACTCTTCAGCAAGCCATAGCCGATAAGGGCGGTGGGGGAAAGGAAGTCCAAACGTAGTGTCTTGAAATCAATTTTAATAAAAAAAAATATGTATGAATCGACCCTAATCGTAATAAGTCTTTAAAGCCGGTTTTGTAATAAGTTAATCAAAAACAAAAACTACATAATTTTATGGGATAAATACTTAAACAATGCTAAAATATTTGCTAGAAACGTTGATGCTTCGCCTTGAAAAAACTTTCGACGTATATAAACTCGGAAAAGGATCTGATCATATTAGCCGTACTTCCAAAGAGTTGATTTTTTTCAACCAGAATGTCCCCATCTGATTAATATTTTTCCAGTCTGGTTTTTCCCCCTTGTAATATGATTACAACATCCAACTTTAGACGGATGGCTAGTACAGCATGCAAAATAAAACAAATGCAAAAAAATTCTCCGAAATATATCTTAAATCTCTCTCTCTTAAAATATCTGTATAATTATCAAATATATATCTGCAATAATTATTATTTAACCCTCGAGTTAATACTTATTTGTTTTCCTTTTGACATCAACATTAGTTTATTTTTTATACTAGCTTTAACTGCCCAACGTTGGCCGGATTTCTGATATTTAAAACATTAGAAATGTAAAAATCAAACAATAAGATATGGATGGGATGGCTGAATTGTCAGCTGTTTAAATCGACTTTCCTGCGCTGAGACTTTTGTGGTACACTAAATATGTAAAATTTTATATTTGTCTCATATCGGACTAACTGTGAATTTAAAAGCTTTATGGCCTGAGGTAGTCTAGTGGTAACGCGTTGGACTGTGTTCGAATCCCAAAGGCGCCATTAAATGCCTCAATGTCTAGGCTGTATATGAGCACGTTAAATCTGTAGACCGGAAAGTCCTTCTTTGGTGTGAGAAAGGGTGTGAGAAGGTACGATCGAACCAGATGTCACTTCTAGGGGTGCTCGGTCTAAATTCTGACGGCAGCCTACTCACCGGCAGAGATTCAATCCCGGAATACATTAGTTTCTATGTCGGGCCGTGTCCGGTGCATTGGAAATTGGAATTTAAAGGTTTATTAAAAGTTTACATAAAAATCGCCCCCAATTCACACTTTTTTAAAAATTTGGAATGTTCATGTTGCAAAGCTTGAAATTTTAATGTTATCATTGAAAATAAAAAAATTTCTATAACATTCTTTTTTTTAATGAAATTAATCATGAAGAAAAATTGTAAATATTTCCTTTAGTGTTTATAAAATCCTAAGGCTTGCTACTTTGTCAATGCACTTAGAGATAGTTATTAATTCAGACAGCTTTATGGTTCTGTATTTCCTTTTTATGTTGCTCCGCCAAGTGTGAATATCTCCGAGCACGTGCCCCCGTTACTCCATTGCTTGAAAGCGGTCAAAATGATTTAAAATTATATATAATCAGTACGAAAAAAAATGTGAATCATTTTACAGATGAGTGTAACATAAAATTCTAATGGTGTGGCAAGTGACTAAAAAACTTTCTGCAATTTATCTGTCAGACTATCTATGGCATATCGCAATTAATTCACGGCAAGCAACATAATAGATAGTGTACCTCGAAAGTAAAGCTGAGAAAACAACTTTAAAACAGGATGACGACTTAAAAAGGCACCTAAAAATGTCAAGAGGAAGAAATCAGAGAGAGAAAGAGTGCAATTCAAACGCTTTAAGGTAGTATTCTGTATATGTTTTGGAGGTTGGTTTGGTTGGTTGAAGTTTAATGGCGCAAGATCCAGAAAGTACAAGCCAAGACCAGGATGTATATAAAATAGTTAAACATAACAGATAACAACGGTATGCAAGGTGATAAGGACAATGAAGGTAAAAACAGTCATATATAAAAAGGTTACAGAAATCATAATTTATAAAAGATCACCAAACGGTAATATATATATGTATGTATGTATAATGATAAAAACAGCAACTTATAAAAGGTGAAAAAACAGCCAAGTATACAGAGTGATAAAAAAAATTTCAGATTGTCTCTTCTAATGAAACTACCACTGGTTATTAACGTAGGATTACTTATCGTTGTTTACCTCTTTTGTATGTATATATGTATGAGTTATATATATATATATATATATATATATATATATATATATATATATATATATGTGTGTATCTATCTATATATGTACGTATGTATATATATATACATATATGTATGTCAAAATTTTGACGCATTTTGGTACTTTTGTGTTTAACTGTTTACTGCTTGTCCAAGCGATACAGATTGAGTTTGGCGCGCAGCCAAAAATATAGCTCGTGAGGTATGGACGGACGGTTTTAGCGTCTGAAATTTTCCTCTCCGGAGGACCGTTATGGAGGAACGTAATCCTACGTTAAAACTTCCACGGTACCCGATGGGGTAAACCCCATTAGGAGTCAAAAGGAACACTACAAAAAAATGACACACACACACACATATATATATATATATATATATATATATATATATATATATATATATATATATATATATATATATATATATATATATATATATATATATATATATATATATATATACCGACGAACCTAGAGAATTGTAAGGAAAATTTGGCTCATATCGGTTAAAGGGTATATGAATTAATTGAAAACTGATGAACAGACAGAATTTTAATTATAGAGATTTCGCGCGCACAGCTTTTCATGAGAATACTTACATTCTTCGGTGAAGCGATAAATTTCGTGAAGAAAGTCCTTGATCAAACCTTTAGAATCTTTTATTCGCATAATCCTGCTGGCAAAATCTGCCGCAATCTCTTCCTGGGCTGGCAAGTACAGCTCCGTAAATTTTGGGGACATCATAAAGTTGGCAGCTTTTCTAAGCCTTTTCCACTCTTCGCCATTTCTTAAAGAAGAAAATGAATGAATGCTGTGGAATAATATCATCTAATATTTGCTAGAGTGGGGTATAGATTATAAAGATATGAAGTTCAACATACCGTGGAAAGAGTTCATAGATGATATATATGGAATTTAAGCTTAATTAATCGTTTTAGGATTTTAATATAAGCTGAACTTAATATCTAATAAAAGTTTGATTAAAAATAACTTATTAGATGAATTTAGAAGATGTGGGCACAAAACAGATGCATTCGTGTTACGTACTGAGTTCTATTTGTTAATGATTACAAATAATTTAGGATTTAAACTCTCAAATTTAAATACCAGATTTTTTTGGAAGCATTTATAAATTTATAAGAATATTGTACAGCATTTATTTTTAATTTTTTTGTGTGTGTATTTTGAAGCTGGGAAATGCATGAAAAAAGTTGAAATTTATCATTAAAAATGGGTCTTTTGCTTATTTTTATAGCATTTTATTCGTCATATAAAGTTTCTCATCTTCGAAATGTTTCTCTTTTCTACTCGGAGACTGATAATATGGTGATCAGTGTTGGAAAGGATTCCTTTCCAGAAGCATTCTTATGGGTTTTGCTCCTGCTAAAAGTGATTACAATACCGCGCTCGACATAGGATTAAAAACGATTGGCCATGAAAATAAATATCAATAAAACTATCACCGTAACTTATTCTACTGAGTCTTTAATCTTATTACGTATCAATGCTATGCGTGCTCTTTTATTCCATAATCAAGAAGTACTAATGTGATTTATAAAACCAAACATTTTTTTTCTTTCCTTGGTACATCATAAACGTTTTTTCCAGAACAGCAGTTTACATTTCGCGCATAATCTTTAGATTTCGCGCGTACAAGAAATTTACATGTATACGAACGCACTGAAGAAATTCATGCAGAGATATTTGCTTATTTATCCTGAAAAGGCAAGTTCACTTAGAATCCATCAGCATCAGCGTTGAAGATTCCGTTGGCGCTGATTGGTTAAACGGGTCAATGATTGGCTTATGATTGGTTAAAAAAAATTTACGCTGACGCTGACGGATTCTATGTGAACAGGCCCTAAGAGCCGAAATGTCAATTTTTATACTGTTGCTAGCAAGCACATTAAAAAGAATCAAATATCAATAATGGGATTGTAGTATTTATGCTTTTGCTGAAAAGTCTTGTTTATGCTCACGATAATCAAGATGTGTTACGTGGTTAGTTGGCTGGTTGGTTGGCTTTTTGTGGTTCAAGAATCAGAATAGGCAAGCTGGGCCAAACGCAAGGCGAACACATTCGTTATATATATAAAGAAAGAGTACCAAATAAAGGTTATTGCAACGATATAGAAGGATGATAATATCAGCTATATACAGAAGATAAAACCGGTCAAATATAGAAGGCTATTTTGAGATGTAATTCTCTTCTATTTTGAGAAGAGTGTTACATCTCAAAATAGCCATATTTTCAGGAGGAGTTAAAGAAGAAATGAAATGGCTCTTCCTGAAAATATGGCTATTTTGAGATGTAACACTCTTCTAGCAGTGTTGTCTTATATAGGCGCTACCAACCAATCAGCGTAACGCGATGCGGTTGGTAGCGCCTATATAAGACAACAGGTGTCTGGCGAAGCTGTTAGATCGGTGCCTGCTGCTACGATGGTAGGTTATCACGATTTATGTGACTTTGAACGGGGTGTTATAGTCGTCGCACGAGAGATGGAGCATAGCATCTCCGAGGTAGTGATGCAATTTGGATTTTCGCGCACGACCATTTCACGAGTGTACCGTGAATGCCAGGTATCCGCTGAAACATCAAATCTCTGACAGCGGTGCTGCCGTAAAAAGACCTTGAAAGAATTGGACCGTCGACGACTGGCGAGAATCCTTAAACGAGATAGACATGCAACACTTCCTAAAATTGCTGCGGATTTCAATGCTGGGGCATCAACAAGTGTCAGCGTTTGAACTGCTCAACAGACCCATCGTTGATATGGGCTTTCGGAGCTTCAGGCCCATTCGTGTACCGTTGTTGACTGCACGGAACGAAGATTTACGCCTTGCCTGGCTCGATAACACCTCCACTGGACTGTTGATGACTGGAAACACGTTGCCTGGTCTGACGAGTCTCGTTTCCAATCGTATCTGGCGGATGGACGTGTACGGGTATGGAGACAACCTCATGAATCCGTGGACCGTAAATGTCAACCGTGGACTGTTCAAGCTGGTGGAGCCTCTGTGATGGTAATGGGGTGTGTAGTTGGCGTGATATGGGACTCCTGATACGTCCAGAGACGACTCTGACAGGTGACAGGTACATAAGCATCCTGTCCGATCATCTACACCCATTCATGTCCATTGTGCATTCCGATGGACTTCGACAATTCCTGCAGGACAATGCGTCTCCCCACGTCGAAAGTTGCTACCGAGTGGCTCCAGGATCAATCTTCTGACTTTAGACACTTCCATTGTCCACCGAAATCCCCGGACATTAACATTATTGAGCATATCTGGGATGCCCTGCAACGTGCTGTTCAGAAGAGATTTCCATTCCCTCGCACTCCTATGTATTTATGGACCGCCCTGCAAGATTCATGGTGTGAATTGCCACCAGACATTAGTCGAGTCCATACTACGTCGTGTTCCGGCACTTCTGCGTGCTCGTGGGGGCCCTACACGATATCAGGCAGTTGTACCAGTTTTTTTGGCTCTATGTATATATGTGTATACATGTGTATATATAAATATATTATATATGTATATATATATAATATACATATTCATACATGTGTATGAATATAAAAATATTATATAGTGCAGTATGAGTTGTCTTTTCTCCCAAAAGTCTTTTTAAAGATATTTCGCACTATTTTATTTGTAAAGAAGAAAACAAAGAGAAAAACCCAATTCTCTCCAAAGCATAAAATAAAATTTCTACTTTGTAAAATCCTAATCTCGTCGTCCGAATAAGTTTAATGAGTCTAGGATTACACTTGATTTGGATAACTCTTGAATACTTAGTTTGGACTTTTCCATTATAACAATCTAATCTAAATGAATATAAAGATAGAAAATCAGAAAACAGCTTACTCGCTTACAAGTCCACAAGATTCATATTTATCCTTGTTTTTAAGTCTGTAGTGTCTCAGAGCCTCGATAAGTGGTCTCTCGGGATACGTATCTCCTAGATCTAAAATGCTGTTAATGTCGTTGGGATCGAAGAGGGCGAGCATAGATATTCCGAGCTCTAAACGAACGACAGGACCATACTTCTTGTGTAGATCCTCATACGCCTCATATAGTTTGTCAAACGAATACGGGCCTGAAATGATTGGTAACTTAACAACATATAAGAGGAAAGCATTGCAACAATCAGAGAGAAATTTGTAAAGTGCTTAAATTAAAAGTAAAAGCGATCAACGCTTAAAATCAGATGATGTTTATTGATTAAAAGGTTTTTCTTTAACTTGAGCCGTATACTTCACCTTCAATTAATTTATTAATAATTCGACGTTTTTTTTCGTAAATTCAAAACAAGCGTATTTAGTAGCACATTGTGATCGATTCAATGGCAAATAATAATATCAATACTAATAATATTAATATTAATATATATATATATATATATTAGAAAATTATTGTGACATACACGAAGAAGATTTACTTTATTTTACTTTAAACAATCAGTTTGTTTGTCCGGACAAATATTTTACAGGCATAACAAAAATTCATTAGACTTGTTAACAAATTATGATGAAACCATCCAACATATTGTGCTTTCTAAGGCTGTTACTGATAGCTTGATATGAAATGATAGGTTCTCCAACGTATGAAGTTGCTATGGGCCTAGGTATCGCGCTCATTATGGTCTCCTAAATATTGAACAGTTGACTCTCGCGCTGGAGAGCTAAAACTGTTTAAGAGTAATTACTCTTAATTTGTACTAGCCATCGGCAAAGTCTATTGATTCCAGCTCACAACGGAATGAGCCCTGCGTCTTCTACAATTCGAGGTGCAAAATCCTAGTAGTTCGAGGATGATAAATTTGCGTAAAAATCACCCTTCTAAGAGGGGCCACCTACTCAAAACAATGCATCTTTAGCGTATTCAGCATCCATGGACCCCTCATTAACGGCAACAAAGTAAGGCACGGACGACATGTACACTTGATGTGATAAAGTTCTTGCGATTGACTGAAATTTGTAAGTCAACAGAAACCATCTTATTTCTTGCTATTTTTAATGACTTTCCCGATAACCTGATATGTTTTCCATGGACCCAACTTTCGATCTCATTGTGGGTGCCTCAGCAAGGCATTGTCAAGTACGCTGCAAATGATAAAGATCTCTGGACTGGCTGAAATGTGTCCGTTACTAGTGAAAATCCCATTTCTCAGGATATTTAAGGACATTCCTGATAATTTAACTTGAAAGTGGGTTCACCAAAAGAGAAGGCAGGAATGGACCTGAGTTTGGCTCTCATTCTGAACTCATAAGCATGGCATATCCGTTATGTACACTCGAAAGCAGAAAGTTACTAAAACGGATTTTTTTTAAAGATTTTTCCTGATGATAGACAACTACCAGTCAATACAGACCACTAAGAAAAAATCATGCATAAACAATTTGTGATGCAAAATTTCCAAAAGATCGATTATTATAGAACTGCATAAAACACGCCTTAATAAGAGGGGTTATTATATGAACAGACAGGTATCTTCAGTGTTCACAGTAGCCTTCAGATTTCACATTCTATGTAGGCTCCTTAGCGAGACATAGACTGAAAATACACTGGAGGATACAGAATTTTCTCGGCTGACTGAAATTTGCCAGTCATCAGTAAGAATTTAGAGAACACTGTAGGAATTCAGTTCCCTCCAGTTTATTTGTTGGCCAAGCCCTGTTGAAGAGCTTTTCAAGAGGGCGAAACCTAAATCCATTATTACTGCCTACTGTGGAAATATCTATCTTGCTAAAGTAAATTCTCTTACCAGAGGTTGTTTAAATGTTAGTTTTTCACCTGGTATAAATTACTTTTTTACTTTCTTCGAGAACTACAACATATATCTGATTTTGCTGGATTAAAGTATTGAGCTGGGGACTATATTAAAAAAAATATTGTATTAATTAATGCTATCGTAAATATTGTGAATTAAGTAGTCTAGGTGGTCCGTACTTTGCCATAATAGTCCTTACATGGTCAGAGATCAGGAGGGTTAGACAGTTTTACCGAGAAAAAAAAATCAAATTCTGAGCATCCAAAATCAGATTTAGTACATTATGCATCATTGCTTATCGATATCACTTCATAAAAATTATTGATGGTTGAATTATTGAAAATTATTTATTTGTAATTTCTATCCTGCTACTTACCAAACTTGCTGAACAAATGTAGGTTGCCAAACAAAGGCAGTCTGGGAGGGCCCGGTATGTTGTCAAATGTGTCCTTAACGCTGGCACTGTAACTTCCGAAAATAGTTCTAAAGATGTTACGAGATGGGAAATGAAATCTTGCTATCCTGGAGGGAAATGATTGCATGTCTTCTAGTTTCTTACAGTAATATCTGCAATGCAATTCACACATCATACTATTTCTAATAATTTAATTTTGGTGCCACATTAATTTTATGGTGACTTTTATTGGTTAAAAGTCTTTTTAAATTACTGTTATGAATTAGAATGCGTTGCTAGTTTCAGAAAGTCTATTTCCATTATTCAGTTACAAGATCACTCGATATGAATATCCCACAGGGCACAGGTTCATCTTAGAAACTCTGATCAGTTGGTTTCAGGCAGTGGAAGAGGTATAAAGTTTTCCAAAACTAGAAACATAATGTATAGAAATTATGCGGACTTTAAAAGCTTGGCTGGAAGCTTGCCTTAATTTGTGATAGATGCTCAGCAGGGTTTTCGTGTAATTCAGATAAAAAAATTATATCACTGGTTTTTATCAAAGAACGATGATTAAATCCAAAGGCTATGCATTTATTCTCTGAACAGAACATACTTCACCCAGGAGAGGAGTCAGTATTTGGTGGGTAAAAGCGTAGTAATTAAGCAGCCCTATACGTCTGCGGATACACGCAGCGCTCACTAGACCTGTTTGAGAGAAAAATCCTCAGGGATATCTTTGGCCCAGTGCAGGAAGAGGGACGTTGGAGTACCAGATATAATTTTGAACTGTATAGGCTTTATGGACTATCACAAATAACACAAGTCATCCATAGTAATAGATTTGGACGTGTTTGGAGAAGCTAGGAAGATAATCTCACTAAGATCTTGACATTTAAAAAACCTGAGGGATCCCGAGCTAGAAGTAGACCACTGACTAGATGATTAAATGACGTTGAAAAAGACTTTGAAAGTTAAAAATTGGAAGGGAGTCCTCGCAGATAGAAGACGCTGGAGGGAGCGCGTGGTTGAGGCAGCCGGGAACTAAAAGGGGCTGTTGTGCTTGTGAAGAAGAAGATATGTCTGCTGATAAGATAAATTGTTTCTGTTATAGATTACAATTCAAATTTTGTGTTAAAATATCCCCCAAAATTATTGAATTAGATCATTACAATATAATTTTCGGCTTGACAAGCTGGGATTGTTAAAAATTACGGCACATTAATTTTAAAACAATTCCAAATTAAGCACATCATTAGGCGAAAAAAATTTAAGGGGAAAAATATTTGCTACAAACATTGAAAACAAATAAATAATCAATGAGTTTATATTATAGAGCTCTTGTTATTATAGAGCTCTTGTTTACAATATGATTGAATTTGGCATCTCTGATATCTCATGTGTTTTGTAGTACTTTTCAAGCAAACCATACAGAAACACTTAATGCCGTACTTGTAACTGATTAGACCAGTGATTCTCTACCGGTGTGCCTTTCACTTCAGGGTGCCACGACCTTTTTTGAGGGGGTAGACAAATATATATATATATATATATATATATATATATATATATATATATATATATATATATATATATATATATATATATATATATATATATATGAATGTTTGTCTGTCTGTAATTGTATAGAAATCCACAGTTTAGGAGCGACGATCGTGAAATTTTACATACAGGTGTCATTAAAAACAGCCGAGGGTTTTAAGAACTTCCAGAATCGAAACTAATTACCATTAATTTTTAATTAATAAAAAAACCAACAATTTCTGAAAGGTGCGTGCACTAAATGTAAGCTGTTACATTTTGTGGAATCACCCCTCTGAATATGGCGGCCACGTTAGAGATAACTGGCAAACAGCGAGCGAAAAGATAAAAATAATAATCTTTCAAGTCAGATTTTATACACTAAAATAGATCAGATCCAACAGCATATTGACACTCTCGACACATGATGGAGAATTCGAATCAACCACGCTAAGTGTCATGAGATCCTTTTAATTGCTACTGAAATCCCCCTCGCCTATATATTTGTGTCTATTGAAGAGCTAAAGACTAAGCTTCTATCCTGCTAACTTATTTCTGACTTAGAACTCCTCTTACATGTATATTCACCAATCCACACAAACTTTCCAATAATCACAGTGCGAATACCTTTTACTTTACTCTTCATAATACTGTGTCATCGTGGCGCATGCGGAAGACCACGTACTTCCTCAAATTTTGACCCGGGTTCGAATACCAGTCGTGTGAATTCTGCTAAACCTGGAATTTCAGCTTTTTAATGAAGATTTTTTTTAATTTCAGCTTTTATTTTATTTTTTTTATTTTATTATTTTTCAGCTTTTTTATGATATGTTATTTATACTGTGTTTAGTTTTTTTTAATGGATTTTGGTAAACAAACATTTATTTTTTCCGTTTTGGTTAACAAACAGACAATTTGACATTTTTACTTTTCAGATTTTAGTGCTGCAATGATGAAAGGCTGAAATTCCTGAATTCTGAGATGTGTATAACATTTCACATGTATTTTTTTCTATGTTATTTATACTGTGTTAATTTTTAAATTGATTTTGGTTAACAAACATTCTTAAAATCCTGGGCAATGCCGGATACTTCAGGTAGTGATATATATATATATATATATATAAATAAGAAAAAATAAATAAGAAAAAGATGAAAGAGAAAACCAGTAATAGCTCTAAAGCTACTTGCAGCCAGGAACAAATAACATGAAAAGAAAACTATGAAAGAGATTTTAGACAGCATTTCTTCATCAGCGGTGTCAATGCTGTCTAAAAACCAATGGATTGTTTCCGATGAGTATGATCTATACAATAAACACACTCAGACACCGTACAATCCATGAAAAACAGAAGAATTGATTAATAATTGAATAAAGATTGAATAATAGTACTTAACCAAAGAACACCAAGCCTGGCGCTAGACAGAGTGGAAGTTAAGAACTTGTAACTGCAAGATGACTGACGTCACAAAACTTGCAACCATGGAGGTAGTGGATTCTCAGTTACAGACTTACTTAGGTTACCGTATTTTAGGACTATTATACCCTTAATTATTTTGTTTTTTATTATTATTACTACTAAGAGTTATTTTTATTATTATTTTTATTTTTACTTATGATTTTTATTTTTAATTTTAGTAGTTATTTTTTCTATTTTATCTTATTGTTATGTTTAACATATTTAATGCAACAGAACAAACTATTCATTAAAACAAAAACAACCAATTATGTTTTTGGAAAGACTTTTAGGGTAATTATTCCGTGTTAGCACAGCTTTCAAGTCTAAAATATGCTTAAACTTATTGTGTTTAGAACATAGCCTATTTATACGAACTAACTGATTTACAATAATGTTATTAAAAACAGATTTATGTAGACAGGTTAGATAATTTTGAAATTTAACAATATTAAAATTATAGTCAGATCTTTTGTCGCATAAGTCAAAAGTAAATTTGCTGTGAGAATTTAATTTAATATTAATATATTAAAAAGTTTACATTAATATTATCATGGCTACTTTTAATTAGTTCCAGATTAGGAGGGTAAAAATTTAAGTCTATAGGGTTATTACTTTTATTAATTACTATTATATCATCTATATATCTAAATATATTGTAATTGCAATTTTCTATATTATTAATTTCAAAATAATATAAGTATAAATTAGCTAGCATACTTGAAGCATTACCACCTTGTGGTACACCTTTGGACTGTAAGTATATACTATTATTATGAACTATGTAATTATGTTTAGTTACTAAATCTAGGAGCCTATTGAAACGAGTTAGTTTAATTTCGTTGCCTAAGTATTGAATATTATTTTGTGCTAACATTATGATTATTCTATTTAAATCAATTATATCGATATTATTAAATAGATCTTTAAAATCCTAAGTTACTACATTTTTACAGTTATCTAATGTTTGTAGTTTTCTAATTAGACTAAAGCTATTATCAATTATACCACAATCACCAGATGTTATATTTTTATAGATTAATTTAAGGTACTTTAATAATAATACACTTGCTTTAGTAGCATAAGTGTTGTGACCACAGGTTACTGCTCTAAAAGCAATAGGTGTTTTATGAAATTTAGGAACTAAAGTAATATAAGGAAAAAGATAATTGTTAGATGATATACCTAGTAGTTTATATTTTGCTATTATTTTCTTAATAATAATACTAGTAGTTTCTTTTAATGGCTGAAAAAGATCACTATTTTCTAGCTGTTTTTTTAAACATATGGCAAAATATTTTTTACAAATTATTGCATAGTTGTTGGCTGCTTTATCTACATAAGTGACTATAAAGTCATCTTGTAATTTTGTAATAGCAGCTTTAAAGTGTTTATAGGAATTATTAATGTTATAACTATTATTGGGTAGTTTAGCATGTACTAGTTTTAGTAAATTAATTTTCCATGGGTTGAAGTCTTCTGTAGGTATAAAGTAATTAATTGCTATTTTGTAAATAAATTTATCTAAATCAGCATTTAAGAAACTATATATATATATATATATATATATATATATATATATATATATATATATATATATATATATATATATATGTAGTTCCCACTTAAGACAAATATTAAGTTGAATTAATTACTCTCACGCCCACAACTGTTAGCTCTGATATTAAACATTTCTGCTCTAAGCATCAGTTTCAAATCTCTCAAAGAAAAGCAATAAAACACACCTCTTTTGAGCAATTTCCATTGTAGTGCTCTAGTATAGTGGTGTGCAAACTTTATTCGATCGCGACCCATTTTCTTTAAATAAAAAATCACCCGACCCCCAAAGAAAGTTTTTTGGAAGTAACAAGATTTTTTTTAATGTTAGGAAAATGTTAACAAAACAATAGAAAAAAGAAAATAAGCAAATTTTGACAAAGTATTAGAATTCAATGAATTGTATATTTTGAGTAAACATTTACTTTGCATAATAACAGTAAAAAAAAAAGTCTCGCTTATCATCTTCACTTGCTTTTGTAAAATTTAATGTGATCAAAACTTCATATTTTAATGTTTATATGTATTTGTATTTTATTAAGGTAAAAATTAACAAAAAATTAAAATTTTAAAAGAGCTTAGTATCAAAATTATGAACTTTATATTGAAACATTGAAAATTATAAACTCCATTTATTTATATAAAACTAAAATACTTCATTTTTGTCATTAAATGTCTTTTAAAGTTCAGATTTATATTAGATTCGATTACCTCGACCGAAATTATTACACATTTAGAAACAATATTATGTCATATTTTCAAAAGATAAAAAAAAGAAAAAAATTATAAATTTGTAATTATGGATATCTAAAGTATATTTTTAATCAAATAATTGAATATGATATAAATTTGCTTCAAACTATCCGCGACTCCTCCTATTATTTGGTGACCCCTCTGTGGCCCCTCTGTGGGTCGACCCACAGAGGGGCCACCAAAAATATTAAAATACGAAGGTTTAGTCTCACGGGATTTTGCAATAAACAAGTGTATATGGTAGGGAGGACATTTTTAAGAATTATTATTATGCAAAGTAAATATATCTCCAAATTGACAGTTCATTGGTTTTTGAAATACTTGCTCAAAATTTGCTTATTTCGTTTTTCAATTCTTTTGTTAACATTTTCCTAATTAAAAAAAAATGATATTACCAATAAAGTTTAATTGGGGTCGTGTGATTTTTCATTTAAAGAAAATGGGTCGTGTTCGAAAAAGTTTGCGCACCACTGCTCTAGTGTATTACTATACTCTACAGGAGCTGCACAGGATGAGATGGGGCAACTACGTTCCCTAAGCTAAGCCCTCTAACGTAGAAATTGCATATTAAATGATAACTTTCCTAACAGTAGACATAAGTAAAAAAAAAGGGGAGAGAAGGATAAATTCAAATAAATAACCAAAGTGAAAAAAGTTTAAAAGAATAAAGGTTAGTTTAAAATAATTTAATAAATACATTAAAATTATTATTAAACTTTTTTCACTAGTTAAAAATTAATTAAAGAGAATAAGAGAGTTAACTTATCAAACGGAGAAAAAAAAAATTGAGTGTCATTCTCAGGATCGAACCCGGGTCTGACCTGTCGCGAACGCTACCGAGAAGCCAGAGTGGATGAGAACTACAGGATGAGAGGAAACCCGTGTAAAAACACTGTAGAAAAAGGGGAGGGGGAGCAGCAATTAGCCATTATTTGTCTTACCATAAATTATCATGTATTACCATTTATTTATCAAAACATTCAGAGCAATTAGATATAAATACCTAGAACTTTAACTTAAATGGTCAAAGTATTTTTAACTAAATATTTTCATCATGAATGCAAGCTATATAATGTTCAGGATAAGAATCAGTAAAAATTACATCTCTGTAAATCAACTCAAATCAATTTTCGCAGCGATTTTTATTGTTAATTCACTTCGTAATGTGATGTATTTTATTCTTTTACCCTTTATTCCAGAAACAGGGATAACATGATATAAAATTTTAACAACTTAAAACAAAGAGTGTATCAAGTTAAGAATTTAACTAATTAAATTAATTTTCCAGATTCAAAACTAATTTTTCAGTAAAATGGAATCGTCATAAATACATAATAAGAATAAAATGGATACAACGGTACAATTTACACGTATTTCAACACGTGCGAATTAAGATCAGCATAGTTATCGACAGTTTTAAATATTTAGGGAAGGCCATATAAAATTATAAAAATCAAACTTAAACAAACAAAGGGATCTAACATTTTTTCCTGGTGCCAAGTACAAAAATTGTTCGATGTCGAATTTTTTTTACAACTGGCCATAGGGAAATGCCATTCTTCCAGTCTTCATTTTTTAATAAAAAGGGATTTGGAGGGCAAAATAACCCTCCATCTTCTTCTTTAAAGATTAATTTATCAACGTAAGTTTGCTTGCAAGATCTGTCTAAAGAATTCGCATAATTTGATAACTTTATATCGAATTTGAGGTAAGCGTGATCATGGAACGCCATGATAAGCTAACGGATGTTTTGCTAACCAGCATTCGGCGTCGCAGTGTCTGTTTGTAAACAGGCGTAAAGCCTGTACTGAATCCCATGGCTATTTTAACGTAGGATTACGTTCCTCCGGAAAACAAAATTTCAGACGCTAAAACCGTCCGTCCGTACCTCGCGAGTTATAATTTTGGCAGTGCGCCAAACCCAGTCTGTATCGCTTGGACAAGCAGTAAAGAGTTAAACAGAAAAGTACCAAAATGAGTCAAAATTTTGACATACATATATGCATATATATACATACATACATATATATATATATATATATAGATACATATATACATAACACATACATACATATATATATACAAAAGAGGTAAGCAACGATAAGTAATCCTACGTTAATAACTCGCAGTAGTTTTGTTAGAAGAGACTACCTGAAAATTTTTTTAAAACTGAATTAATATATATGTTATTCTGGTGTTTTTTACTTATATCTTTCCATAAATGAATAAAATAAGCAATGGAGTCAGTATTTAACTGAACTTAAATTTAACATGTTTCATAAATATATTCCACTTTGATTTAATATTGAAAAAAGTTCTAACAAGGGTGCCCCAAGTTTCTAATCTAAATCCCAAGGGTGCAGCAAACGTAAAAAAGGTTGGGAATTTCTGGATTATACCTTTATTTTGTAAGAAAAGGGTGAAAAAATGACCTTCAGAAAGGCCTTAAAATTTCCTAAAAAAAAAAATAGGAAGCATTCTAAATGTTCTTAAAAGCATTTTATTTTTAGTTAAGAAAAAGAAACCGTGAAATTTAAGAACTTAAAAGCCAGTCAAATCATACCTATAATACGAGCTGTAAATTCAGTCTTGATCGGTTCTTCTTTCAGGTTGTTTCTGTTGGAATAAAAATGTCGATGGTAGGATACCGTCGTCCAAAACTAGTTTCCGCAGAGCTTATCAAAGGAATTCTAAGTTGTCGAACAAGGTCAAATGAGCAGAGGGGAGAAAAAGGGGAGAAAATTTTTCACCCCAGCTTTTACATACGAATTGGAGATTGAAAAAAAAAAAACAATTTAAGTAGACCAATACTAAGGCTGTTTTTATAAAGAGGGGCATGAATTGCTAGCAGGAAGCCCCTTTTGTAAAAAAAAATCCCCAAAAGTTGGGAAACATCTGCATTGTATGTTCTTTTATTTCCTATTTTTTTATACCTCAGGTATACAGTTTCTATGGTTTTATATCGTCGCTACGTTTACGTATGCAATAAAATTGTACTCATTTCTGATTTCGAGGCCGTTAAATGGATCACCTTCACTAGTAATAATAACTAGTAATACTAGTAAATAGTAGACAAATTTTCTCCATAGGTTAACATTGAGGTGAGCGAATTCAGTAAGGTTAGTACTCAGCAGCCTTAAAAGAATAACTAAATCAGTTAATAATTAAATTATTCTAAATGGCATCTAAGTTACCATTATTTTAATAATAAGTATCTATATATACTCATCATCATCGTTGGCATGACAGCCTAGTGTGGGCCACGACCTTCCTTATAAAATTCTTCCATTCAGCCCTCTGTTAGGTCAGGGTTTTCCAGTTGGTTATACGTAAGACTTTAAAATAATTATTTAATCCATATACTGATAATTAAAATAGTTGCTTTGTATTATTCAATTACCCAAAATTCTGTCGCTACATATTGGTTTAAAAATTTGGTGATGTTTAAGTGTAATTATAGTTATTGCATGAAGGCCTTTTATTACGTGTTAAAAGTACCTATGTTAAATGCGTTAATTTGCTATCTATATAAGTTACTCGTGCTTAAATAAACAATTAAGATCAAAAAAGGTAATGAAAAATAAGTCATAGTGATGTCAAAATATTTTTATCGGAATATTAACAGTAAAAAATACTGAACTCTTGTTTTACAACTTACATGCAATTTTTATTCTGGTAAATTAAGGAAAAGTTTTTCCTCTATTAGAGAATTTAAGATTTGTTCATGAAATTAGACTTAAAACTTTATGTCCTGAAAATTTTATCAGGGCTTAAGTACTGTTGCTTTTTAAAAATGCACAGCGTGAGTCCCGAAAGAGTACGATGCTGTACGATGCATACATGAGTGAATAAGCAAATTTTTAAAAATGTGAGGTTGAAAAACCATTTTTCTATATATTACCTTACTCTAAATATGCTGGAAATCGCCATCTTGGACCTCATGACATTTTAGAGTGCATATCAGCTACAGTGTGGCATCTACAGCTCCGATATCGATGCGAATAGTCAGCAGTTCCTGAAAAGGGTTGCGACGTCCCTCAAACATGCTGTTACAGAGACACACACACGCATGCATTAAACTATAACTAACACTAATCTACGTTTAGCCATATTTGGCTGTAGAAATTTTCACCTGTAAGTTACACTACACGTTTCAAATGGAAAAGGAGTGCTGTACACGTGTGTATGTCATCCGATTACACCGACAGTCATTGGCCAGATGGCTAGCCGCATGTTAATTGACTGCCGTTTTTTTGTTTTTCTATGAGTTCCGGAATACTTTTTCTGAGTCATTTTGTATCACTCGTTCGGAAAGTATTGAAAGTAGCTTATAAAATCACGGCATAATGACGTTAGGTCATTAATCGAAGGAGAATTTATTCCGTTTTGTGAGTTTCTAGCTCAGCATAGCTACCATTTGCTGCCGAATTTTTCTCTTATGCATAAAATTCAACTTCAACTTCCCATTAAGTTTAGGATGAAATACGAGTTGAAAAAGTCTTATTCATTAATGTTAGGGGAACATTCTCTTTGAAATAGGCCTATTACAAGAACACTGGAAATTTGTGTAAATAATATAAATAAAAAAAGCTCGGAAAAAAACGCAAAATGAAAGCGTTAGATTTTTTTTAATGATGTTATCACCCATGAAGTTCGTTCTCTAACTATAACAAAGTTAAGGCCTGTTCACATAGAATCCGCCACCGTCAGCGTTTCTTGTATTGACATATTTTAAACCAATCAAAGGCCTTAACAATTTCGTAGCTAATCGTTTGGAGGTTTGTAATTGGTGACGTTGGCGCTGACAGATTCTACGTGAACAGGTCCTTAGAAATTCGTCGTTTATAAACAAAACGATTTCTGTTTATATGCAAAATCTTTCGGCAAAATTTTCGTGAGTTCAATGATGATGGCATTTTAGGAGAGCAATCTCTTTTCTTATCTCCCGGATGTATTGTTTTTTTCAAAGCACGCATTAAATTGAAATAGTTTTTTTTCTATCGTACTCTCGAACTGTCTTTTAACCTTGGGATACCTTATATAAAAGCTTTAATTATTCAGATATATTTCTGCCTCCCTTCCGTTGATATGTGTAGACATGCAGGAAGATATACATGAAGTTTCTTGCTGGATAAATCATCATTAAAAGAAAAAAATTTTATCCTCGTTCCAATATTTGACAGAAATTACCTTTAGCAATTCACAACGAAAATAGTCTTGAAGAATGCATCGTTATTAGAGCCACAGGTGGCTTACCGCAGGACCAAAAAAAGTTAACCCCTCTTTCTTACTTTCATGAGAAACAATATTGTTGTTGTAGTTTTTGGTGTTACTTATGCCCCGTGGCCGAAGTATTCGGGTGAGGTCCATATAGGATTTGTATTCTCAGGAGTGCGGCTCCTGTTTGCAATGGCACCACAAGGATCGCAGTCCGATTTAGCCAGGTGCCACCTAAATTTTGACTGAGCACCCCCAAGGGCGACATCTTGGGGGATCGAACCATCTCCCACCCTCTTTGACTTCATAGAAGACTTCACGGGTTTAATGGGCCCATATCCGACCTATACACGAAGGAATTTAATGGATTTCGTTGGATTTCGAACCGAGCATTCCCAATTCCAAGGCCAACGCGCTACCACTAGGCTACCTCGGGCCCTACATTATTGTACACTATGTAGAAGATGAAATGAAGTCATTCGATCAATTTCAAATTATTGTTTTAGATCTGCATATGCGACCAATTTAATAACGTAACCTCCGTCTTTTGAACATTTTAGAACAGCAGAAAAGCACACTTTGACTTCGGAGCAGCGTAAAATTTTGCATTATGCTCAGTAAGATCTGCATATGCGATCAATTTAATAACGTAACCTCCGTTTTTTGAATATTTTAGAATATCAGAAAAACACACTTTGACTTCAAAGCAGCGTAAAATTTTGTATTATACGCAGCAGGATGATAATGTGATGGAATTTAATTTTTTTTAGTCCGAGAATTGCATTACTTTTTTTATTGTAGTGTCAACATCTGATGAAACAGCACATAAATCAGTTAAAGCTGATTTTATAATATTTTTATGAAAAGGGATAAAATATATAAAAGAAATTTTTTTTGTACCTCTGTGTAAAATATTTAAATCAAGGTCATTGAAGGATTTTATGTAGGATATTAAAAACTGTTGAGGACAGATGTAAAGGAGTAAGTTAAGTTTGTATGTTAAGTAGAATGAATTTCCACGAATATTTGAAAAACAGAGCAAAGAAGCATATAGTGTCCCAGGTTAAAATTGCAGTTTTAATTTAGTTGTAAATTTTACTTGTACTTTTTTAATAATTAAAATTGTGGTACTAATGAAACATTCTACTGAAGCAAATTAATTAGATCAACCTGTTTCAGCTTTCGATCAAATTGATTGTTGATTGATTGCTAGTAATATGCTAATGAACAAGTTATCTAAAAAATTCTTTTAAATTTACTCAGTCACTCAGACTCCATCTCAGCATGTTCCTCACAGAAAGTTCGCCTTATGACGTCATCCATTTCGTTAACATAACTTAGTGTATCGTTGACTGGGCCATTCCAACCCGCGGGTGCCTGGGGTGCGGGACACACGGGCGGCAAGTTAAGGGTGGGGGGCGACAAGTCAGCCGCCCGGTTAAAAAAAAAATTTAAACTTATTTATTAGTAAAATAATCAATATAAAAATATTATCATTATGCTGGGTAACTACTTAGATTTAAAAATGCATTTTACAGGTATAACTGGAAATAAACAAAACCACATTGATTTTAAAAACGCTACTCCACGTCGCAACCAGTTAGGAAATACACTTCGTTTTTGTTTTAACACGTTTTAACCCAGCATCCCATCAATTCGTGTCGCATCGCCGGCATTGCGTCGGTGCGGGCGGTTTTTGTCAGGTTGCGGGAAAATACTCGTTTATGTCCTGAGCTTATAAATACACGGACTGGGATAAATTGCACTATATTAATTTTGAACCTGTCCATCTCAACAACTGAAAAACAAAGCTTTTTGTCTCTAATTTTTGTGTTCGATTTTGTGATTGCTGACCAATAAAAATATTTTACAGGTAAGTAAACTTGATGATAATTTTTCTTTTGCGCGGTTAGCGGTTAGAAATTGAAATAATAAATTTATGGTTTGATATTTGTTTTCGATTGCGACCATCGATTGTGACCCTTCATTTCCTCTGCTTAATATTGTTAGACCCCGAACAAAAAAAAACGTTTATTTTACTACGAATGTACAGATGAGGCTCCAAAAGATCCAGAAGACCAATTCAAAATTAATTTTCACTTTGTAATATTGGACACTGCATTATCAAAAATAGAAGGAAGGTTCGAACAAATAAAACAACATCACACAGTTTTCAATTTTCTCAACGACCTAAATAATTTCCTTCAAAAAGATAAATAAATAGGTCTACAAAATGTAAATCCGTGGAAAGTATGTTACATGATCCATTTAAAAATGAAAAATATATTATAGCTGAAGATTTATGCGATGAAATTGACAATGTTGTATCCTATATTTCCCCTGAAATGAACGGGTTAAATGTGATTCAATACCTATTTACAAATAATCTCATCTATCTTTTTCCAAATTTAGTGATTGCCATACGAATTTTTTTAACATTACCTGTTACTGTGGCTAGCGGAAAAAGAAGCTTTTCAAAACTTAAAATAATAAAAAATTATTTTAGATCAACAATGGGACAAGAAAGGCTTTCAGACTTATCTATTATTAGTATCAAAAAGGACATTTCGGAAGATATAGATGTATCAGATATTATAACAGAATTTGCATTAAAATAGGCAAGAATTGCAAAGATTATTTAAGCTTTTTGACTGACTTATTAAGTATATGTATTAATAGATATCTGTTGTATGTATTTAATATAACGTATTCATTTGGTTATCAATACATTATATCAATACATTAATATTTATATCAATACATTAATAATTATTATGTTAGGTTGTAAAATTAAAAAATAAACTGAATTTATAATATTTTCTGTAATTTGTTGTTTCATTTAAGGTACAAATATTTCACAGAAATTTCAATTAAATTTCAATTGCGGTATGAGGGGGAGGGGGGGGGAATTATTCTCGCACACGGGTGGCAGCTACCCTAGGAACGGCCCTGATCATTGATGTATATGTATCTGAAATCATGTTAAAAAAAAAAAATTCTGTAGGTACTGAGCACAATGTTCCAAGGCTTATTAAATGTGTATCTCTGTATATTTACATCTATGTCCTTAGGGCCTGTTTACATAGGAGTCCGTTACGTTGCGTTAAGGAAAAGATGACGTTGAGACGAAAATAAACCAATCATAGGCCTTCAAACGATTAGCAATGAAATTTTTAACGCCTATGATTGGTTTATTTTCGTCTCAACGTCATCTTTCCCTTAACGCTACGCAACGGACTCCTATGTGAACAGGCCCTACTCTTTAGAAATAAAGAATTTTAAAATTAAAAGCATTGTTAAAGCCTTTAGGCTTAGTCTTTTTTCTTAGTAAAAATTTAAATTCTTGATATCCGTAGATTTTTAAATTCTTCCTCGATTAAATACACCATTTCATTATAAACAAAAATTTTACCTAGAGATACTGGTATGTGGAGCATTTAGAAAATATATATATATATATATCATTCAAATCGGAAAAAAAAATCGATTGTGTAAAAGTTCAGAATCAGATTACGCAAGAGATAGAGAGGGGGGGGAGGGATCATAGAAATAAACAGAAACGTTATTTTCACTATGACATTTTTTTTCGGGGATTGGGATAGGAGAATAGTCGGAACATTTGCTCTAAGAATCCGGAAAATTTGAGAGGTACATCCCCTCCCCCAAGTGTCCCTCCAAATTAGTAGTTTACGCGGATGTTAGCAGTGCCTATTTTTGTATTTCTTTACATAGGATATAAAAAACTGGCATATCATTAAACTTGAAATTACAATTTAAAATTCAATGAATTTGGATTTTAGTTACAAAATTTCTGAACAAAAAGTTAGGAACTTAAAACTTTCAACTCAAGGAAAAGGTCTTTCAAATGCAATCTGCGTATAGGTATTTTGCATATGAGGCGGTGAAAGGCAAAGTGAGTCAGAAAGTCAAGTGGTGTAAGTCAATGTAAAATATAAACAATAGAAATAAATAAAAATTAAAAATCAAGCATAGACTGCTAAATCACTTTAACCTAAAACATATCCTGCAAAGAAAACATTTTTAATAGAGGATAGCGCAGAAGCTTCATATCCCCATAATGAAAACAAATACATAATCCAACAGAGATAGATAAAAAATAATACAAATATAGACAAGAAACAACAGAAATCAAGTACTCTGGGCATCCACGCACCAACGGCAAGATTCTGTATAAGGGCCGGAACTGAACCATAAAACAATAGAGGTAACCGACAGGTCTCTTCATCAGGGAGCCTAACCATGTCAATTACCTCAAGGGGAACTTCCTGAATAGGATGCAGGTAAACCCAAAGAACATCCCAAGGCCCCGAGTCCCCCAAAGAAGCAATAAGTCAAAAAGAAAATGAAAAGACAAACACAACTTACAGTATGAGCTCAACGCACCTTACATGCAAGTACACAAAATCCTAATTTCGTAAGTGACACCCCAATTTCGTAAGTACACCCCAATTTCGTAAGTGACGGTTATGGCGAAACAGCAGCCAATTCTATCCTAAAAATTACGTCATTGTAACATTACTATAGCGTCACCCCCCATTACAGCCTAACCAAATGAAAACACAAATACTATTCTAAACATCTTTAAAAATTCCTGAGTCTAAATGCCATTTTTTTAAAACTTTTAAATTGCCGAAATTTTTAGGAAAATCGTTTTTTCTTAAGTTTTCCTCGAAAATGCTACATGCCTCCAAAAAATCCCCAGCGTTGTTACATATGTTTTTTATTCTGTAAAGTTGTGAGTAAAAAATATTATAATAAATTTTATAGTTTAAGTTGCTATGGAAATTGGTAAACGTAATAACCACGAAGTTAAAATCTAACTTTTTATCATATATCCTTATTTTTATTTCCCTATTTTGAATTTTAATTTTTAAATCCAGATAAGTCGCACAAAGATTATTAACGTTAGTCCGGTTTAAAGTTAGTTCCTTTGGGTAGATTTGATTAAGATATTCCAAATCGTTGCAGTTAAAAATTATAAGATCATCAATATATCTAAATCCAGTAACATTATTGGAGTTAAGAAATTTAGTTTCGTAAAAATGTAAGAATAGGTTGGCAAATGCACTAGAATAGCTATTTTCCATAGGTATACCCTTTATCTGTTTAAAGAAACATAAGCCATTAAAGAGGTAGTTTTCAAAAATATTAAATTTACATAAATCAATCCAGTCACATTTTAAAATTAAAGCACTATCTAAATAAGCATCATAAATTTCTGAACAGATAAACATTAAATTATCATGCGGAATACTGGTAAACAGGTTTTCAAAATCAAACGTGTATATGCTATCTATATTCTTACTTTTTAAAAAATGTAGAACATCCTGGTTATTATTTACTAGCCGGGCTTCGCCTAGCTACGCTCAAGCCATCCGTGTAACATATTTATGAACTTCGGGCCTCACAAAAGAAAAAAAAGCCTACAAATGTATTAAATTCAAGTGAATTAATTCCTTTCAATTTTCATTCCCGTCGCTGCCGACAGATGGCAGCACCACTGCTCCAGATGATTTGGTTTCTCAGCAGTGAGTGATTTTAGAATGAAAATAATCTCTAAAACTATTGAATTAACAGAAGAAGTGTACGCAGAAAAAAATATCAGTTTTCGAAGCTCTTTCCAAATATGTAACATTTATGTACTTTCATGAGAAAAAAAATACACCGATTTTCCTGTATATTTGTCGGCCATTTTTTTTCGAGGAGTAGCCCGCCCGAATAAGTTACGGTCACGTGATCTCTCGACATCCACTTGTCCCTTTATTAGTATAGATAATAAAGCTATTTTCGGTAACTTTAATTTTATTTAGTTACCGAAATAATTTAGAATAGAAAGAGAATAATTTTTAAATAGCTAAAGAACTTTTTACTGAACAAAGTATTATAACAATTTGTACTACAAATAACAAACCTAAATTTAGTAGGTACTTTATGGAATTTTATGGTAGGAAACAGGTAAGGATATTTTATGCTATTAATCTTAAACTTAAATTTTTTGTAAAAAGCTAAAATCCTATTATCTATTTCTTTTTTTAGTAAGGTTAATTTTTTTATAGGTATTATTTGAGTTGTATTCCCTAGAAATTAACTGCTTAAAATAATCTTTACACATAAAACCGAAGTTATTTGCAGCCTTATCAACAACCGTAATAATAAACTTATTTTTTAAACCTTTAATTTTACTGTATAGAACTTTGTTTAGAAAGAAATCCCTCTTGTCCTTCATACCATACTCTTCATAATTCCTTTTTATATCCTGTAAAATATGCACCTGCCACTCCATAAAACCGTCGATAGGCCAATTGTACTTCCTTGCTAATTTAATTACGCAGAGAAATTTCAATTAATCCATACGGTATGAGGGGGAGGGGGGGGGAATTATTCTCGCACACGGGTGGCAGCTACCCTAGGAACGGCTCTGATCATTGATGTATATGTATCTGAAATCATGTTAAAAAAAAAAATTCTGTAGGTACTGAGCACAATGTTCCAAGGCTTATTAAATATGTATCTCTGTATATTTACATCTATGTCCTCAGGGCCTGCTCACGTAGGAGTCCGTTGCGTTGCGTTAAGGAAAAGATGACGTTGAGACGAAAATAAACCAATCATAGGCCTCCAAACGATTAGCAATGAAATTTTTAACGCCTATGATTGGTTTATTTTCGTCTCAACGTCATCTTTCCCTTAAGGCTGCGAAATGGACTCCTATGTGAACAGGCCCTTACTCTTTAGAAATAAAGAATTTTAAAATTAAAAGCATTGTTAAAGCCTTTAGGCTTAGTTTCTTTTCTTAGTAAAAATTTAAATTCTTGATATCCGTAGATTTTAAAATTCTTCCTCGATTAAATATACCATTTCATTATAAACAAAAATTTAACCTAGAGATACTGGTATGTGGAGCATTTAGAAAAAAATATATATATCATTCAAATTTAAAAAAAAAATCGATTGTGTAAAAGTTCAGAATCAGATTACGCAAGTGATAGAGAGAGGGGGGGGGGATCATAGAAATAAACAGAAACGTTATTTTCTCTTTGACTTTTTTTTTCGGGGATTGGGATAGGAGAATAGTCGGAACATTTGCTCTAAGAATCCGGAAAATTTCAGAGATACATCCCCTCCCCCAAGTGAATTAGTAGTTTACGCGGATGTTAGCAGTGCCTATTTTTGTATTTCTTTACATAGGGTATAAAAAACTGGCATATCATTAAACTTGAAGTTACAATTTAAAATTCAATGAATTTGGATTTTAGTTACAAAATTTCTGAACAAAAAGTTAGGAACTTAAAACTTTCAACTCAAGTAAAAGGTCTTTCAAATGCGATCTGCGTACAGGTATTTTGCATATGACCACATGCCTACATTTCCGGAATTTTTTTGGAGGGGGCCGAAATTCGTTTTAATTAAAGAGTGGGTACTATTTCCTGACTTCCCAACACTATTCACTTTTCAAACTCGTTTCTGAAAATCCATCTGAATGGAAAGGACAAGTAGATCAATCAAAATGTTTAAATATATTCCTATAACCATCAAGGTGTCTTAAAGCAGGGGTGGGCATTAAGGGCCTGTTCACATAGGAGTCCGTTGCGTTGCGTTAAGGAAAAGATGACATTGAGACGAAAATAAACCAATCATAGGCCTCCAAACGATTAGCAATGAAATTTTTAACGCCTATGATTGGTTTATTTTCGTCTCAACGTCATCTTTTCCTTATTGCAACGCAACGGACTCCTATGTGAACAGGCCCTAAGTCCATCGCGATCGACCGGTGGATCACCAAGACATTTTGGGGTGACTGCCTTTACTACGACCTAAGACGAGCATACTAAAAGAAACATAATTTTAGAACACCGACGCCATAGATACCGAGTTTTTTTTAATTGTAGTTATGTAGGTAACTACATATTCCGTATTTATTAATAAGTTATAATAAATATTGTAGAAATTTTTTTAGCTCACCACACCTACGCCACTTGGTGGACCACAACACCTTGAAAAAATTGGAAGTAGCCCGTACCCTGGAAAAGTCTGCCCACCCCTGTCTTAAAGGAATCGAAAAATCGAGCTCTGTTTCATGTAACTTCACGTTAACTGCTTTTTATTTCTCCTCCTGAAAACCTATTGTGGCGGTGATCCTTAGACATAAGGCTTGTCCTTCTCCTCTTATTTGAGAAATTTGAGGTATTTGAGAATTGTAGAATGGCAACATGTCTCTCGTTTCTACAAGTTTCCAAAATAGAAAATAACGAAGTTCTGGTTTTGAGATATCGCTTTACTGAGTATCTGTAATCGGAAGAGGGTCGGGTTGTGACGTTTTACAGGTAATTTAATATTTGTATGTAGATTCCAAGTTTGAATTCAATACTTCATGTCTTCACATGACAAAATTTACATAGCTGTGAATTGCTATAATATTCTATAAACGATCACGATGTTCATATTTGCAATCGAAATTTGCACGTGTGACTTCGAAACTGTAAAGAAAGAAGTATGGTTAAGGGTTTTCGCTGTTAAATTTTTTCAGCATGAATGGGGTCGAGTTTATCTTCTTTTTTATTCGTAACATATATGGCAGTGGTTTATTTTATGAGTTCTTGCATCAGGGCTACCCAGAGACTTTACGGGGCCTGGGGTAAACTTCTATTGGGGACCCGAAGAAAAATAAAAAATAGAAAGAGACGAAAATACACATTCAAATTAAGTTACTCATACTTAAAATTTTATTACATGAATGATGAACATAATTATTATATTTCATCGCACTGCTCTCGTTATATTTTCTGAGGAAATCTAATAAATAAATTTTTTAAAATTGTTTTGGGGCCCCTCCGGCAGTGGGGGGGGCCTGGGGCAAAGTGCCCTAGTTCCCCCCCCCCCCCCCCTGGGCGGCCCTGTCTTGCATTGATTAATGCACTATCAGTGGCGTAGCGAGCATAACTGGCGTCCGGGGCATAATACCTTTGTGGCGTCCCCCCCCCCCCGAAAAACATATAGTAATATAATATATAGACCCTATATTGGCGCCCTCCCTGAAAAACATATAGTAATATAATATATAGACCTTATATTGGCACCCCCGAAAAAAATATAGTAATATAATATATAGACCTTATATTGGCGGCCTCCCTGAAAAACATATAGTAATATAATATATAGACCTTATATTGGTGCCCTCCCCTGAAATACATATAGTAATATAATATATAGACCTTATACTGGCATCTCCCTCGAAAACATATAGTAATATAATATATAGATCCAGGGCCCGATTATGAACGCTGGGGGCCCCTGGGCAGATGCTATTTGGGGGCCCCCCCTTACGGACATTTATAAAAATACATACTATTAGAAGCACTAGGTGCATACACCAAGGGGGTTTTGGGGCCCCCTAGCATCAGGGGGCCCTGGGCAAAGTCCCGATTTGCCCATGCGATAAAAAGGCCCTGTATAGATCTTACATTGGCGCCCCTCTGTGAGTGGCGCCCGGGGCATGATAGACCCCTTTGCTCCCCCTTTGCTACGCCACTGTGCACTATATCAAATTTTTAAGTGCATGTAGAGTTTCATTAATATTCTTTTATGAACACGCCTGTTTTCTTCTTATACATTAGGAGAGCCCATTTGATCACTGTGGGAAATAAATAAGCTTTCCGAATAATATATGAAAATAAATCTGATTTGGTTTTTATGTTACAAATTGTACTGTATTACATAAGACCCTCTCTTAAATCATTATAGGCAAATGTTTTTATTATTTCAGCTATATGCCTATAACACTACAAAATTGTGGAAAGTGTGTCTTAAATGTAACAAATGTATGTTGAAAATGTTACCTTCTCTTACAGAGAGAAAAAATATATTTTTTCCTGCAGTTTTTATTTATTGTGAATTATAATTTGAATTTCATGTACATGAGTGGTACAACCAGATTCACTTTTCAGGAGTTGGTTGTTATACATTTTTGCAGGAAAATTTTTCATTTCAGAGGAGTGGGGAGAGGGATAAAAATATCCCTGACGATAGCTGGTTTTTTCTTACCCATTTTTTTCTCCCTTATGGATGGGTGTGGCCCTACCCTCCTCCCTTGTTCAGTTTCTATTTGTTACACATTGAAAATGTGTTCATTGTTGATATGTTTTTTTTATATAGGTCATACATTTTTCTATATTTAATGATTTTACCTTAGATTCATTCCCAGTATGTCAAGATTCAGTGACTGGAATATAGATTGTAAAGTTTACATTGGAAGTTTAGGAAGCAGAGCAACAAAAGAAGACATTGAAGATGCTTTCAGTCGATATGGCCCATTGCGAAATGTTTGGATTGCTCGTAATCCTCCTGGTTTTGCATTTGTAGAGTTTGAAGATCGTAGAGATGCAGAGGAAGCTGTTAGAGAATTAGATGGATCGTAAGAATTTTTTGCTAAGTCACTTACATCTGTAGATTCTGGTATTATTATGTAAATATAAAAGCTGTTCTTTAGGCATTTCTATTATTTACAGAAGAATGTTGTGAAAATTTTAATATTTAATATGAGTGTAGAAAAATTGTATCCAATCTTAAGAGATATTTATTTCATCATTTCTATATTAGTTTACTTTAGACATATTTTATTTTTTCAGTATGCTATAATTTTTTATCTTGAACTAAATTCAGTATATATATTTTCATCCTTTTTATTAGGTGTTATTTTTAGTTTCATAATTTAGCCAATTTTTTCTTATATTGATTTTATTATAGTAATGGCATTTTGATACACAGTGTCAAAACCTTTTTATTAATCTTTTTAAAAATGCTTCATTGTCATTTGAAAATACTGAGCTTTTTCAGTTGTATATACACAAGACATAAAACTTAACTTAAATGATCAAATGAATATTCTGTTTATAGCAACATTCATAAAATAATATGATCTAATTCTAAGGGACAGTATAGAAGCATATTTAATAAATAGACATTTAAGTTTACATATATTCCATTAATGATATAAGAAAGTAATGAATAGAAAAAACAATGTAAACAATGAAAGACAATGTATAAACAATGAAAGACATTTAAAACAATATATAGTTGCAAACGTATATAAAAGTAGATGCATTAATTAAAACTCTTTAAATTTGATTTTTCTTAATGCATTTTTAAAAATTTATGTATATAGATATATTTATTTATGCATAATGCAGGCGCTTGTGTGGATCAAGAGTTCGTGTCGAAATGTCTCATGGTAAAACACGAAGTGATCGAAGACGAGATGATCGTCGAAATGCATCACCTCCTCATAGGTATTGTATTGTTTATAAAATTGATGTGTTTCACATGTTTTGACAGTATTTTGAGCAGTTTAAAGATGATAATTTTAGTGATAAAATAATCTCTGTTTTTCTGTTAGAAATCAACTGTTTTTCATTTAAAAGTTTTATATATAAATTTTATTCAACAACTTAAAATGTTATTTATCTGGTTTATTTAGATTTAATGATTTCATATAGAATATATTTAGCTTAATTTTAGTTTCCAAACTAAGATATATAGGTTTTATTTTAAATGACTCATGGCAGTTAATTTTTCTTGATATGTAGTATTCTCGAAGATTCCTGAAAAGATGGTCCTATTAAAAGCTTCTTCTGAACTGATGCATTATTGAATGTTATATAATAAAATTATTTAAATTATTAATAATGGAAATTTTGAAATTATATGTTGCTGAAACATTCTGTGTTTATGGACATTAATTAATTAATTTCTAATAACACTAGAAAAATTTATATACGAGGAAAATAGTGGAAGAAACCAGTTTTTTTTTAGTGATTGCCAGAATTTAGTTATATTAAACTGAGCTTTCAAACTTAAATGTTAAGTTAACTTTTCCTCAATACCATAGTAAATTTCAAATGAAGAAAAATATAATAATAATTATAAATTGAACCATGCTTTAAATGCATCAGTTGATATTTCAAGCTGACTATAACTGTTTTTCTTATTATGTATTGAGTACTCTCATATTTAATCAGAAATCTCATGTTTATGTATATATGAGAAATAAAGCAAGTTGTTTGTACCTTTATGAGTTTGCAAAACACATATACTGTAATTAACAATTAAATTGCAGCTTCATATTCATATATATAGCATTTAGTTTATATAAATTTCAAGCAAAATAGGTTTCATAATGCTGTGGAAGTCAGTAAAATGTATCCCAATAGTTGCATACTTTTAGGAAGTTGTGTGATATTTATTTATTATTATCACAACATCATTTGTAGAATTTTTTTTTCTTTATTTTTTTAGGGGAGGCATTTGTTATGTAGACATTTGGCTATAAAGAAATAAAATGTTGTAAACCCAAAACATTCTAAGAACTTAAGGAATAAATCTTATGTAATAGATTTTTAATATACAGGAATAATTGGTTAAAATAGGTGTGCAAAGATTTATATAACATTTTTGGAAGTTAGGTGTTCATTAATTATTAAACTGAACAACAAATAATAGCTTAAAACAATAATATATTATGAATATTAAAATATACTTTTTATTATAAAATATACTTATTTATTATTTAATAAATAAGTATAAAATTTACTTCTTTATTATTTAATTGTAAAACAAATTGAGAAAACTTATTCTTATTCATTACACAGGAATTAAAAAACTGAAAACTTTGTTTTTAGCTTGAATGCTATCTCTGAATTAGGATATATACAGTCCTGATGAAAAATGTTATACAAACTTATTTAATTTTTTATTAAGATTTGAATTAACTTTTTATGCTAAATGACTGAAATCATAAATATTCAAAAACAATAGTTGTGTTTTCTTGGTTCTAGCATAAGACTGCTGTTGAAAAAATGGTATCTTACTTTACTAGACAGCAGGAATGTTTCAAACATATTTGTTAAAAAGAATAGAAAAAAATATTATTTCATTTTTGATTTAGTATAAATTAATACAAAAATAACTAGACATTTTTATTTTATTAAGTGCTAATTAAAACTGAGTATAACTGATTAATGGAATTGCAGCAGTTTGAGATGAGAGCCAGTGATGCACTGATTATGTGGCTGAAGCCTTGGCTTGGAATTTCTGTATTCATCATTGCTTCTTTTGTGCAGGAATTGCTGCCATTCAGGGATTACAATCAGATATTTGTAAGCCGTATGCTAGGTTTTTTAAAAATATGTGTGAAAAATTCATTTTTACATATTAGGAATCATCTGCCAAAAAATATATTTTGTGTACTCCATTAACTATTTTAATCATGTCAGATGTTTCATTTGTGTTAATATTTTACTCTGCCGAATCTATTCTTTGTTGTATCTATGATGGTTGTTTGATAAGTCTATGCAAAAATAATGAAAGCTATGTTTTTTTGAAAAAGTTTCTGTTACTTTTCTACATAATCTCCCATAAGTTGATGTATTTGATCCAATTATTTTTGAGCTTTCTTATCCCCTTCATTAAGTATGACTTGCCAAACTCTACAAAAGAAATGCTAGTTTTATTAATCCAGAATTTTATGTAAATTTCTGCCCTGCAAGAGATTTTTTCATGTTTCGAAAAAAGTAGTATACTAATGCGGTCAAATCTGGAGAATACAGAGGACAAGGAACAATTTTATAGTGTAATTCACAGTTTAACCACTGCAATTGCAGATCATTGTGCCAGAGCATTGTCGTGACAAAAAAGAACCTTCCTTTCCTACTTAATTGGTCTTTTTGTCTATCAAGATTATACCACGTATATCCTAAAAAACAGTGGCCTTAACCTTACTGGTTGATGTTACCACATCCACTTTCTTGGGTGCAACTTCACCTGCTTCAACTCACTGTTTTGACTGTCCTTTCATTTCTAGCTGGTAGTGATGTATCCAAGTGTTTCATTAACTGTTATGAAATTACTCAAAATTGATAAGGATTTCTTTGAAACAGCTCCAAATTGTGCTTTCAGGTGTTTATATTTTTGATACTTTATAGATATACAGCTACAGTAAAAATCACCAAACCAATTGTAAATCGTTCTAAGCAAACCTGTAGACTTGCCGCATTTATCAAGTCCAGATTTTGTTTCTTAAAAAGTAATGTTTTATCTATGTGTGGAATTTGTTTTTCTTAATTGTGTGAGCAGTATCAAGAGTTGACTAAAATGGCTGTTAGCCACAGACTAGTGTTGAATCTGTTTAAAATTTGATATGTATACCTTAGAAGCATGCTAAATGTAAAAGTGCCAACAATATCAGTACAGTGGGTACCTTCTTTGCAATTTGGCTAATGAAACAACACGCTAATCCTTGAAATATGAAGATTCATATCAAAGCTTTTAAATAATACCCTTGAAAATGAGTACGAATTAAAATATGTGTTTAATAAACACATGGAACTTAAATGATCATGTGTCAAAATGTGTATTGATATCATCATGTGTCAAAATGTGTATCAATATGAAAATAGGAAAAATTCTAATTAACTGAAAATAGTGTAAATCTCTTCGGTATTAAATTATAGTATGCTATAATAAATTATTTTCATTTTCTGTTTTTCTAATGCCCATGGTTGGTAACGTTTCATTTCTCCCCCCCCCATAAAATAGTAAATTACTTATGTAACCTTAACTTGTACAGAATTATTGACACCGAAAAACATTAACTTCAGTGTCATTTGTATATAAAGTTAGGAATATTTTTTACCTAATTTCCCAAGGATATTGATCAATAAATGTCTCTATAAAATATATGTTTTTTCTGTATTTTTTTAAGGTACTCAAAATTTTCTTGAAAAGCTATTAGTCTATCTTTAATATGATACCATACTAATGTTTTAGCTTCACAGAAAAAGTAGTAAGCTCTATTTATATTTTTTCATTCTCTATCTTAAACGTTTAACACTCTTGTTTATTATTTTTCTAAAAACATTTTAAAATCTATTGTACATAAAAGAGATTAATAGCCATATAATTGTGTATTGAAGTATAAATTAATTAATAGTCATTGACACACATAACATTTCTACCATATTTTTCATATGGATGCCAGGTTTAATACTTATATAAATCTATACGTTCCTCTGAATGGTTCAATGACTATTAAGAAATTTATACTATCTTATCTAAACAAGTCTTTTTTTAAAAAGTAGAGTAGCCTCAATTTAAATGTGGTATTTATATTAATTAAATTTTAAGAGTACAAATTTGGAAAGAGACAACCTTAAGTAATGTCTTAATTTTCCAAAATAGCTTTTTTTTTTGTATGCTAATGTTTACCTAATGACAACATTTCAGGATAATTCATCATTACCATCAACGCAACGTACCAAGCCTTTGCAAAATTCTTCACCTTCACATCCTTCCTGACAACAATATACACAAAACTGGTTTACGTAGAACTCTTCTTTCAACAAGGCATCCAACCTGAGGCAACCTCCACTTCTGAATCTAAAATAATAACAGATGGCACTCCTCAATCAACACCTGCTGAATGAACCAGCTAGTTCTAAGTGCTAAAGGGGAGCAGAAATTCCGCGTCACCCTTCTAAGTTTAGTAATCAAAGTCAACCGCTGCATTGATTTCTGCTATTTCCACCTCCCTCATTCCACTTTCTTCCATCTATAACATCCCGCATCAGCATGCCTGAAAAATTTGTAAGAATTTCTCTTTAAAGGTTATTTGATTTATTGATTTCAAAATTAGTTAATCTGATTTAGCACAGTTTTGATAGCTGAAGTTATGGTGGGTCAGATGTTAGCTGTTTTATAAGTACAGGATATATATTTCTGTAGAAAAATTTTATAGATTTTTCTTCTGCTAAGTTATTTCTTTCTCCAGTAAAATTAATATTTTAATGTGTATAGTGATGTATATAATGCATAATTTATTTTTAATAGTTTTTGATAAATTCTGTTAACATCTGTTTAGAAATTAATATTAAGATTTGATATTGTTAGACGAAGGAAATATTCTCGAAGTAGAAGTCGCAGCCATAGCCCAAGGTACAGTCAAAGGAGCCGAAGAGATAGATCTTATTCTAGAGATAGACGATAATGTAAGTTATAAATAAATATATCTGTGTGTGTACATCTGTGGTTATACATAAAACATCTTATGCCGCATTTACACAGTCACACTTGTGCCTCCCCTCATCCCCTGGAAGACATTCGTGAGACATTAGTCACGCTCCTATATCTATGTAAATGACCGATCTCACATTCGCACCTCTTGCTGTCAACAAGACTTCCCAACACCATTCACCCCCCTCCCCGTCGCCATTTGTCCCTTTGACTTGGGCCAGAAAAACTGCTTCTGAAATGAGTGCCACGATTGGGGAGGAGAATAGCGGGGTTATCAGCGAGGGCACCGTTTACACATTCGTCTTTCACTCTCTCTCATGACTGTGTAAATGTGGGGTTACTATATTAAATATATATCCTTTTGGTTTCAGTTATTGAATTAGCTACTACTTGTCAGTAATATGTTAAATAAAAGTTGTAGAAGTGAGAAGGTGTAGCAGTATTGTAATACTTTTTTGAAGAGAGAAATTAATCTTTGAAATAAAAGTTATACACAGGTTGGGCTGGAAATTTCCTATTTAGCATATAAAATACAAAAATTATTTAAAATATGGATCTTTTGCAATTATTTCTCTCACTGTTATGCCATTAATTTTGTAGCTTTATTCAAGGGAGTAGAAAAGATGATGTATACCGTACTAATGGGAGTGTTTATTCATTATTGATGATTATCAGCAATCAGGCAACAGGCCATAAAAGCTCAGATGAGCCTAATTTTCATGTTAAAAATAAAACCAACAGATGGAATTTTGAAAAGAGATACTAGATCTTTTAAAGCTATCATAGAAAATTATATTTTTGTTTGGAAGACCCTGCAGTAAATTTAGAGTTAAGGACTTGGAGGGGGGGGGGGGTTATAGGTTTTTGAACTTGAGTAATTTCTCTATAAGACTTCAAGTTAATGACAGAAAGGATCAATTAAGAGCCATTTTGAATATGATTTTGTGCATGCCAGATATCACTTATTTCTGCAGAATACAGTTATTTAAATTATTACTGAGGAATCTCTATATATAAAACACGTAGGTATGCGGCACAAAAATCGATGATATTTCTACACTCCGAATGGCAACGGCTGCAACTACCAAATGTAAACATTAGCGGCCGTCTGCAGTTTGTAACTGCTTTTCACCATGGATTTACGCACTGAAATCAGGAATGCTTGAAAGCGAGTTGTACGATCTAGTGAAAATTGGGAACAGTCTCAAGAAAGAAAGCTAAGAAATAATTGATTAAGAGAGAGGCGTGAAAGAAAGAGCATAAATGATCGTGAGGTTAGGCTTAACCGTCGCCGGCAAAGCAACCGACAGCCAGTAATAGTTAATATTCTACACTTTTTTCAGTACTTGCTGAATTTTTACTCCATTTTATAAGTGAAGAAATTTTCCCAACAATTTATTATTTGATATGATTAAGTGTAGATATCTGAATTGTGAACAATAGTACATACAGAGAGTGATGTAATCCACACTATGTTTTAGTACTTGCTGAATTTTTACTCCATTTTTTAAGTGAAAAAAATTTTCCCCAACAATTTCTGATTTGATGTAATGATGTAAAGTGTAGATATCTTAATTTTGAAAAATAGTACATACAGAGAAGGGTGTCATTTTAAAATCATTGGTGTTGGGTTTCTCAGTCTTTTATCTTTAACTCTGTTCTGAAGTAATGAAAATTCATATTTTTTAATCGCAATATATATGATGACAGGTAATAGTAACATTCCTTACATATGTTACTTTCAGTTGAGTTGTTTTGGAAAAGAAAATATAAAATTAAAAGCGACCATGCTGGTCGCGCAGTGGCTAGTTTTAACATATTTTGATAACACTACTTTTAAAATTTGTATAGTATTTTGACAAGATTTCAGTTGAAAAGAAAAAATATTTTCCCGATTGTTATTTTTATATAAGGCTAATAATTATACTTTTCTATTTAGGTATTCATAGATGGAAAATATCTTCAAGCCTGCTTATTTATCATTTTAATGAAATGTATATATCCATTTTCATATCTATTGGTTTTACTTAACTACTTTTATAAATAAACTGTATTTTACTAGAGTGTGAAATAAATAAGTTTATTGGAAGAAAGCTTAAATGCAGATTTTATAATTTATTTTCTGTTGGAAATGTATATTAAAAAAGTTAAAACACATTTGGAAGACTTTTCTTTGTGCATTGCATCAGTTTGACTCTTATGACCTCACCTTATCCACTACATTATCCATAGTACTTTCATAAATATTACATACATGAAAATCTATGCCATGCAAAATCATGATAAATTATAGTGAAACACAAAATCTAGCTCTGGAAATTTACTTTCAAAACATGAGATTGAGAAATAGTTTTGAAGGCTACAAATCTTTGTTATTACATGGAACATTTTCTTCATAATTTAATAACAAAAAGGAACAATACATATTACAGTATTAATGTAGAAATAACAGTTTTAGAAACAGGGTACTTAGATTTATACATAGGAAAAAAAAATAGTTTTGGAAAAGCTATCAAATGATTGTGTACTGTTTTGTTTTGATGTTATTCTAGATGCAGCATCCCTAGGTAGATTCAAGTAACTTAGTTCTGCATCAGATTTTTTAAACTGTGTTTAGAGTAATTGTTGCAAGAAGCTCTGTTTCCTCATTTAACAGGATTTTTCTGAAGCAGTACTCTTTTTAGTATTAGCATTCCATGGCCTGATGATGAACTTTCATAATTAGTTCCACTTTAGTTGCCACCCTTTAATTTTTTTTATTGTAGATATGAAGAAGCTAAGACTTTCTGTTCATCAAGTTTTATGTAAGTTTACTGTTAGTTTTGGAAAACAATCAAGACTAAAATTTCTGATAGTCAGTCACCCCTTGAAGGCTGTTGCAATTTCTGCAACACTTAAAAAGAATTTCAAATTCAATCTTCATTGGATGTCAAGGAGTTGCTTGTATGTGCACATAGTCCTGCACTTTTCATCCTCTGAATTTGTTAATGATTCATTGCATTTTCAAGAGAGCAAAGAATAAAACAACAATCTGCATCTGACTCTTTTCAAAAGGTGTAAAAGTTTTAGATGAAATAGGGTGGTTTTATTAATAGGGGAGGAAGCTATACTACATACTAAAACTATATGTATAACATAATTGAAATATTTGCAGTTACCTTTGTCCACTATTTCTTGAAAGTGTGCCATATGGTGGTTGTTAGGTGGAAGAAGATATAAATTATATTTGAATCCAGTAGAGAATCAAGTGGAGCATAATTTTTCATAATATATTTGTAATAATTCGGAGAATCTGAAGTAAATGGGAATAATTCCATAACATCCAACTCCTTTGAGCAATAGCTCAAATTTAATATTGGCTAGAAATTATCTTTTAAAATTGTTCATAATTTTTGAGATCATTATTTAATGCATTCATTAACCCTCTAAGCTATGAGTATCCAACCTGAGTAAAATATACAATTAATTTATATAAGTAACATAACCTGCAATGTTTTTTTAATTGGAACATTTTAAAAATGAAAGTAACATAAACATAAAATTGGTGGGATATTGGCCTTTGTATTAGTGTCTTGTTCGATGGAGGTGGCTGCAATTCTTAGTGATCATCAGAAACTTTTTGTAAATTTAATCCTGTATATGTTTCATCTTTGAGAACAACTATTCACAAGTGTTTATAAAAAGCAATGACATTAATCAGGCTCGACAGTGAAGTGAGGGATTTTTTTTCTCTGGGACGACAGGTCTTAAAAGATTTATGATCTTGTGGTACCCAGGGCTTGAAATCGATATGAACCAAAATGTAAAACTCAGGTCGAATAGGTTCACGTGAAATTTTTTTATTATCTATTATGAAACTATTATTATGGGATGGATTTGATAATTTTGCTCCTAAAGATTTTTATCATTCCGAATATTTATCCGACCCGAAGCCATTCATTTGCTCCCATTAAGGACCTCTTCCGAGAACAAAAAATCTCTCTCGTGAAAGCTTTAGCTCTTTTTTTTTTTTTTTTTTTTTTGGGGGGGGGGGGGGGTTGGATTTCTGAAAAAAATGAAGTTGTTCCAAAACAGCTAAAATTTTTAAAATTAGGAACTTTTATACAAAAAATTGTTATATACGCATACCAGGTGAAACTTTTGCATGAAATCTTATTTTTTTCTTCGATTTTCACATTCTTTATTTTGATCATCCTTTGATTATAAGACAGATTAGCTTTTCCTTAATAGCTTGGTAGAATTTTGTCATATGCAATTCAATTGTGTACATAGAATTGAATAAATAAAATTAAACTCTAAAAAGGCATACCAAAGAAAAATATCACTCATAAAATATTCTTCAAGGGGGAAAGAAAATAGATTTAGGTCCAAACAAATTGTTTATCCATGCAAAAAGACTAATGTACATCTACGTGAATATTGCAAATAAAGAAACTTATTAATTTACAGAATGATAATAAAAAGATAATTTAAAAATTTAGTTAACGTTGGAAAAAAAAAGGCGAGTGCATACCATCTAGCGGAGGAAAAAATGTTTATAATGTATATACTTCGATTTTTAAACAAACCAATACAATGTGTAATTCTAAATTAACAATTTGTCAGAAGTGGAGATCTTAATCTATAAAACGGTACCCCATTTATCGATTTTGGTTAAGTGTGAAGGGAGAAAAAGGGATTGTCAGAAAAAATCACCTTCTAGAAATAACATATATATATATATATAAAACTAGCTTTATATACCCAGCGTTGCATGGATGTACCCTTAATAAGGCCTACTTGTATATTATGTAAACTTGTATTTTATGCCAATCAATACCCCTCCCCACTGGTCAGCAATCCATTAGGATATTATAATCTACCCCCCCCCCCCCCCAATGCTGATGTCAGGATTAAAATGTTTCTTTCAATTTTGATATCCCACTGGATCCAGGCCCTTCGAGGAGTTTGAGGGCTTCCCTGCAATCCCCTGTGAAAATCGCCGGTTTCATAAAAAAAGTATTACCTAGCATTGCCTATGATAATAAAATAATAGAATTAATTCGAACTGGCCATCTGGCGATTACGTGAGCAAACAAAGAGTGTGGACTTTCTACAAAAGGATTTTTTTTCTTCATGAAATATTACGATATTTGATTTTCCTGAGATATCTTTACAAATTTTTAATGGGGGGGAGAAGTTTGAAAAATTTTAAACTTTGTTTTTAGGCCACTTTTGTAACCCTAATCAAAAATCTGTCATTTAGAATTTGTCATATTTATGGAAAAAATATTATCTTCCCGCCCCCTTTCTCCCGAATATTCAGTTTTTAATTTTTTTTTACAAAATCTAAAGCGAATGCTGAAAAATCATGGCATTGATCGTGTTTGTTACATTTTAAATCAGGGGTGTCCAACCTTTTTGGGAAGAGTGCCACTATCTGAAAAAAAAATATTATGCGTGTCACTTCCAACTTTTCCAACATACAAAAAATATAAAAAGGTGAAAAAATTTTATTTATAGGCTGATTATGGGATTTTTACACAAATAGCACATTTTTTTTTACCTGAGTAGTGGAGATTTAAAAAATAATATAATAGATAAAACAAAAGTACAAACTTAGGTTTTATTGTTAATAAACATTTTTAAAGGTTCAGTCAGTTAGGTTATGTATAAAATAAAATGAATAACTTGAAACATTTAATTCTAAATAATTATTAAACAGTCAGTACTTAATTAATGTGGCTTTTGAATTTGTAGTTTTTTTACCAAGTGAGAACGGACAACCATAGCAAGACACAAAGGCGCCAAAGCAAGGCTAACCCATTGGGTTCGTCCCATGACCCCGCTGTCTTAGCGCATCTTTGTACTGGTGTCAAGCAGTGCCTCTTTCCTGCGCTGTTATTTTCAGTAGTGTATGAATAGGGTTTTTACATATTTTGACCAATTATTATTTTTTCAAATTAATTTTTCAATAAGTCTCCGCGTCCCACTGTTAAAACACCGCCGTGCCACACTGTGGCACGTGTGCCGCGGGTTGGCCACCCCTGTTTTAAATCAAGAATCTTATGGATATCTGTCGCTTTCTTTGAGATACGAGGGAATATGTGCAAAACACATTTTGACCCCCATCCCCCATAGGGGCCAAATTTTGAAAAATCCCGAAATTGTTTTTTAGTTATTCGCATTCCTTTCATTTTAAACCAAGAATCCTATAGATATTTGTTTCCTTCCTTGAGATATGAAGGAATATGTGATAAACACATAAAAACACATTTAGCCCCCTCCCCTCCTTGGGAGCCAGATTTTGAAAAGTCCTAAAATTGGATTTAGGTATTCATGTTCCTAACATTTTAAAGCAAGAATCTTATGGATATCTGTTTTGTTCTTTGAGATATGAAGGAGTATGTGAAAAACACAAAACATGTTTAGCCTCCCCCCCCCCCCCTTGGGGTCAGAATTTTGAAAAATCCTGAAACTGGTTTTTAGGTATTCATGTTCCTTATGTTTTAAACCAAGAATCTTATGAATATCTGTTTTGTTCTTTGAGATATGCAGGAATATGTAAAAAACACGTCTTGTCCCCCTCCTCCCCTTGGGAGGCGAATTTTTGAAAAATCGCTTCTTAAATGACGCCTCCAGTACAAAAGGAATATGCTCCTAAAATTTGATATCTGTTTCTCCAATAGTTTTTGCTGGACATTGATACGTGTATAGATGTATAAGTCAGGACTTCTTCTTTATATATTTAAACTAGTATATAACCCCCGCCAAAAATGACGGAATGTTGATCAGCGTTTTAAGAGGTGATTCATCATTTTCATCGGGCATTGCTGAAAACTGTAATTAAACAGCAGTAAACAACAAAACAAAACAAAGCAAAATCAAAACTAAACCAAAACTGTTTCAAAAGTAAATGACTCACCACACAACAGGCATTGCTGAAAACGATACTTAAACAGCAGTAAACAACAATAAAATAAAACGTGAAACACAATTTAATTAACATTAAAAATGTAGTTATTTAAAGGGAATATGATAAACCATGGAGTAGAATGAATTCGAAATTCAAGTGAATGACAATTGAATAAATGATTCTTTTCAATGGATATTTTAATTTGAAGATATTTCAAAAACTAAACGGTTTTGAGCTAGGGTGTTCACTTGAAATTTTTATATTTTTTAAAGGGCTTTCAAAATATGTAACTTTTGTGTTATTATTTTTCAAGAAAAATTTCAGAAAATGGCGTCGCAATGTTGAGATGCTCCCCACTTGGTCTGTCCCGGAATGGTTACCTACACTTTTTCTACTCTAGGCTTTTATATAAGTAAAGATATGTGTATGTATAAATATTTATTTATATATATATATGCATATTTTTTAACAATCCGAATGAAATTTCTCATTCTGAGCCAGATCTATTCAGAAGGAGCAAGATATTAAAAAAAAAAAAAAAAAAAAAAAAAAATCCTTGGATTTAATCTGCAAAGGAACTTTGTCCTAGAGATAATTTTTTCTTATGTCCTGGTTTGAATAGAAATCATTTGACCCTTACTATTTCTAGTCTGCTTGGAGAGATTTAAATAGGAGCAAAAAAGATAGGTCCCTCTGTTAGATATCTTCAAGCCTTGGTGGGACCACATTGCTAACTGTTCAGGGCTGCAGGTTGGACACACCTACTCTAAACATTTAGGTCATGTTTGAGTCACATACATAAGCTTGTAAAGCATTTGCCATAGACAATTCAATTTTAAAATTTGATTTTTAAAAATATCTCACACCGGATATTTTTAAATACTAAACTAGAGAATGAAATATTCTGTTGCAAATGCTTTTTAAGCTTAAAGTACATGACAGAGAAATGCATCTGGCATACCCAAAGTTAGTGGCTGAGTCTGTTTGCAACCAGTTACTATTTAACTTTACATACAGTGAGAAATGTGGATTTAAAATTTATATATGCATATAAATTTTTAATTGTATTATTAGTTTATAAAATGAAATTTCAGAAACTGAACTATTTAGAGATAAATTAAAGGATATCACAATATCAAAACTTTTATTTAAACAGTTTTGTGATGAATGCATGTTTAATGCATTATACTACACATACAATAAAATCAAGGTATCTATATTGCTAATGACATATTACATTAAAAAATAAAATAAAATAAAAACAAATAACCTAACATTCAATTCATAATGTTCAATTCAATTGATAATTTTTTTCAGATAAAAATAAATAAACTAAAAGATCTAAAATATTTGATAGCATTTTGAGTATATATAAATATAGAATATAAGACAAGTTTGAGAGAAGTAAATAATTTTCTTAGCAGTAGAAAAAATAAATATATGAAATTTTATCACAATTAGATAAATATAATTTAAAAAGTTCATTTACATAAATGAATTACGACAGTCACTATTTGAGATTTGGGACAAATTTTAAATAGTTATGAATGCATTGCTTGATAAAGTTATTGAACAAAATATGCTACAAAATATACATATAGAAATGGCATGAAAGTTTTAAATGAGCAAAACTTTCTTAATATAAAATTAATCATCTGGTAAATAAAATAAAAGTTCTGAATTTCTACTTCCTGTGTTTCAACAACACATCCTTTTTATAACTAATAAATGGCAAGAAATGCATAAAATAGGTCTTCACAGTAAAAGCTATTAAATGCAAAATGTCATACGATGATCACAAATTATATGCCTTGGAGGTACACACAACTGGATTTCATCTACATTAGATCAGTTGGCAAATAAATCCATTACAAGAGTACTGGATGCTTCTGATTTCAAATACATATAATTCCAGACACATGAGCAACATACATAAACAGCTGACACCTGTTTCGCAATATCTTTTCCTTTTGATGACAAGAGTAAAAATTTTATAGAATTGCTATAATTTTCATAGTATAAGATTCATCCATACATGACGAATATATGTCAGAAAATGTATATAACATATCAATCTTTTATAGCTGATAGTTTTTAAAAGCGAAAATATAAAAGAGTTCTTTTAAGAGTGAATTTACTTCTGACAGGCATGAACTTCCGAAGAAATGTTAGCACCAGAATCGAAATTCTGAGCACAAGAACATTCAAAACAATAATTATATAACTAAAACAGAATAAAATTCCATATGAACTTAATGGTACATTAGATACAGGATGTCATAACTAAGGGGGCAAATATGAGGTCCAAATATTTGAATTTTAAATAATGTTTTTGGAGAATTAATTAAAACTGCAAATTAGAGAAATAAATTACAAAAGAGCTACCCTAAGCATAAATTACAGTACAAAATTTAAAACACAAATGTGTAATTAAAATATTTTATTTCATGGCACAATTTAAATGGTGGTGAAAGGAAAAACCTAGCCATTGGACCCTTAAAATTAAGACACACACAAAGAGAAAGAAAGGAAGAATTAAAATAATTCATGATTAATAAACATTATCTAAGACAATGATTCCCAACCTTCCAAGAGTAAATTAGTTACTCAAGAAAACTATGATCTACAATAGTGCTTCCTAAATGTCATCCTTCCATACCCAAAATCATTTATCTGAAATTCTTATTAACTGGAAGTACATAAAACACTGACAGCACAGAAAGGACACACAAGAGCTCTTTCAATTAAATAAATAATTACACACATGGGAAGAGAGATGGGTAAAATAATAAACTTGATATAATGTTTTCATTTTGAACATTAACTTATTTGGTAGTCTCAAAAACTTTGAAAACTATTTCTCCATTTCATATTTTTTCTCGAAGAACAAAAATATGAAAACTATTCAGGTCCCATTTAATGAGAAAAATGCCATGATATCATGTTATTTACCAAGTATATAAAATCAGGAGTAATAGAAGACAGATCACACATTTTGTTTCAATTAAATTTAGCAAACAGTTTTGTTACAAGCTTTTATTGTATTCTAAATGTAGAGTAATTTCATTACATTAACAGAAATGTTAGCTACTCATCAAGCTGCTCCTTATATTGTAAAAAACCTATATCAATGAATGATTTTTGCATCAATTCAACAAATCACATGAAGCAAAACCACATTTAGCCAGTTTTGTGGAATGCTGGTCTAAGCAATAAAATTATGAAATAGCTGCAATCTCGAATGAGCTGCATGTTTAGTAAAATATGTAGCAAAGCATTTTAATAAGTAATCAAATAATGAAAGATAGCAATAATTTTGTTATACTTTGATTACTCTGACTTACTAACAGTTCTTTAAAGAAAAAAAATAATATTTTTGTATGGCTGGACAGACCCATAAAAGACAATAGCTACACATCTGATTCTCTTATAAAATAAGTATTACTGATAACATTTCCGAATTATAATCATAACCCTTACATCGGCTCATCTGTCTTTATACTGTTCCCCAGATCATTGGTCTCATAGACCACCACACTATAAAATTAGGATATTTTCCTATTTTTATAAGTTTTTCACAGTTATAAGTCATTAATGCAAAACTACTGCCACCACTCATTCTTGAAAAGGGTAAATAAAAAATAGATTATTCAACAAAAATTTTAGAATCCGATTCCTCAATCTGTGATAGTGCGAAATAGACAAAATGTCTAGTTCGTTGTGAAACAGGAGGAATTCTTCCAGCCATGCTAGCTACAACAATAAAACAAAGATCTTAGAAATAGAATGCATGCAGACTGACGGATAATTTATATGGTTCAAGGCTTATCGGTCATACAGACCGGCAAAAATTTAAATCAGTTCAAGGCTTTTCAGTCCAAAAGACTATGTTTTACAAAGATTAAATTTACCGACAAAATATGAGCGGATGAAAATCTCTGATATGTTGTACTTGAAGGTCAGGACCCGACTGAAGAGCTCACAAACCCTCAACAGTCTGATCACTCCCACCACTACCCCACCCTTCAGAACAGGTGCAACTGCGGTCTCCTAGACTGATGAGCTGACATAAGGGATAATATCACATAATTCTAAATGTATTTAATTTTGAACTAAGTATACTTATATATTCACACTTAAGATATATTTTGTATGTATAATTACATATATGGTGCTGTTCAATATGCACTTATGTACAATGAATGTGTGTTCAACAAAATCAATTTCTGATTACATTTTGGATTGGACCATCAGTAGAACTTGCTCAATCCTAAAGGCATTCCCATAGAAGAAATGTTCCTCATATGGATTGTTACAGTTTAAAACAGTATTACGTCATGATTGAGATATTTCCAACCCTAAAATTGTTATGTCCAATAAATGCGAATACATCTATCACACCTACTTCAAACTGGTTGGTTTGGAGCACAATGTTCACCTTATGTATCATGAGGGCTAAACCCTACCTCAAATTCTTTTATTAGTATTATACACACAAATTATTGCAAGCAATAAAAATATGCATGATCTCTCTATAAGTTTATAGCACTTTTAACAAAACTAAATGCCATCATCTTTCAGAACTTGGTTGGGAAACACTGATCTAAAGAATATACTCAAAAATATAATAACTCAATTTTCATGCTCTACAAGAATAAACAACATGTGCACGAATGATATTGAAGCAGTAGCAATGGACACAGAATCTTACAACATTTAGGAATATCTGTATGAATAACTTCAAGATCTATGATCTACTGTCTGAAAAAAAGAAAAGAAAATTGCATTATAATTCCATTGTTTCAATCATTATATAAAAATATTTTAATTAAGCACTCCCATTTTAAAACTATTTGATTCTAATTTTGTGAAATTTATTTTAGTTCAACTTTGAAAAATTGATTTACCCATTCTATACTTTATTTATTACTACTATTATGGTTATGCTTTATTTTTCTGATAAATATTAAAAAGTTATAAGAATTAATTTTTATTTGTAGTAATTTCACATTAAAATCTTTACGAAAGATATCCCTTCTAAAGGACTTTAAAAATGATGCTGTGTGAATCAATTGAATCATGTAGCAACAAGAACCAAGGTCAGGTGGCTTATGTGACATAATATGGATTGGTCACACAAAACAGCCATCAGGAGAAAAGAATCATGGCTTAAGACAAACTGATGCTTTCAATTACCAAAAGTTCCCCAAAAGTGTTAATTATATTTATTTTCAGCAGTCAGTTAAATTAGTATTCTACAACGAAGGGCAATCCAAAAAAGCCATAGTAAAAGCATATTTGCAAGGATGTCGGTCTAACTCTAGAGAATGACAGTTACAACCCACCATCTAGTAAAAAGTCATAATATAAATTGGTTTACGTAGAACCATATTACTTCATACCAGTATTCAATATTACATAATAATATGTAAATAATATAATTTAGCACACACATCTTAATATTATTATATAATACTTAACGTATAATTATAAATATCAGTCTAGTCATCCATTCAAAAAATATAAAAAAATACAAGAACTGATTAAACTGGGAAACAACTTTTAGTGGTAAATGAAAATGAAAATGTATTTAATACAGTTACAAATCAACATTAATGTAACAGTGAAGAATAAAATTAGCGTATGCACTCTTTCCTGTATTTAAATTTAGTGTATACACCTAATTCTGTTTTTGCACGAACCTTTTTTACAGAAATTTGATTTAACACAAATTCAAAAAAATATTTCATTATCTTTTTGCGCAAGTCATTTTGATTTCACACTAGTGGTTGAATCCAATTTCTCAATTTTTTTTTGGTTTAAATTCTAAGAAAACAAAATTTTATTTGTGGCGTATTATTTTTGACGATAGTGTATCCAGTTCTGTTTTGATTCAAGAATTTAGTACGAAAAAAAATTTTCTTCTTTTATTCTATCAAAAATGGAGAAAATGATCTTGTTCTAAATGCAGATTTAATAAAAGAAGGTCTGAAACTGGCCAAAAATTGGGTAATCATTTTGTCAAACATGACCCTAATAAGGAAAGCGCTGGGAAGTGTCAACGTGAACTGAAGTTATGAACAGCCTCTTACAGAGAATGCCCTAACAAAAACACGAACACAACGGTTAATAACTGAATTTGTTCCTAAAACCGGTGAATCATCAACACCAGAGGAGGATTGTGCTGATTTTGCTCAAGAGATCACAGAAAAAATTTCATTAATAGAGGAAGAAGATGATGTCCACAACATTTCTAGTGATAGCAATGTTGTGATACATTGCATGCAGTGATAGTCCAGTCATACAAAAACGTATGCACCGTTTATTGTCAGAAAGTGAAAACGAATAAAAATTTTTTTTATGTGTAAAACAGATTTTTTTTTGTGTTCACGACAAATTTTTTTCATTTCCGTTACATATTACTACATGCGTATTTTATTGAAATAAAATAATAAGCTTAAAACGAATATGTTCATATGGGTTTTTAAAATTATTTTTACTGATCTTTTAGACCTGGAACCAATCTTCTTTTCTTCCATAGATACAATGTCTTTTTTTACATGTATTCTTCAGGAACGTATCTATCATGTAAAAACAGAATTAGGTGTATAAGGAAAAGTTGATTGTTTTAGAGAGTGCTATAGTCAATTTTGCATCACAAGTTTAAACTGATCAGAAGCAAAACATTATAAGATGTCTTAATGCTTCTTAACAAAATTTTAGTTATAATTAAAAATTTAAAAAAATAAAAATAAATAAATTTTTTTTAAAAATGAAAGTGCATAAACAATAGATTAAATTGCTCCATATGTACAAGGAACTTAACACCAACCTCCCACGAGATCCAGATTTACTTCTACTCCTGGAACGACTTCTACTGGCACTGCGACTCCTACTGGCAGAACGACTTGCAGACTTTGAACGACTTCGACTCACAGATCGTCCACGTGAACGAGACCTTGATCGACGGTTCCTAGCAGGTGACCTGGGATTGTTAGTTAAAACATAAACCAACAAAAGTACAAAAGAATTTTGAGTATTTCATAAGTATGATATATAATACACACTTTCTAAGGATATATACATGTACAGAAATAATTCTAAACAATAAGTAATAATTATCCACATTACAGATTTTAAAAACCTAATGAGAAATTAAAATAGGCTAAATTGCACAATTAGCAAAGCAAGAATGGAACATTTGCATTTTAAGTAACAGACAATTTGATGAAATGTGATGTCATAGAAAATGTTTAAACTTCAGAGCTAAAGTGATTAGGTAAATTGATATTCAGTGCCTGATAATTACCAATGGTAAACTTATGATTTGAAAAAATAATTATATATATATTATCTACACCTTGCTTTGTTACAAATTCAGATAGCTTTTCTAATATTAAAATTACTGGTTTAAATAATTCAAGACCATTTTTTTTCTAAATAAATTTCATGTATAGTATTCTAAAATCATTTATTCCTTAACAAGACACAAATAACAACACACCACAAGTAACAACAAACTCTAAAGTGGATTATAAGATTTCATAAATGAAAATTATTCAGTAACTTAAAATTATATTTGAAAGGATAAATAAATCTTCTAAAATAATACATAGTTGGCTGAGATTTTTTTTAGTTGTAGGAATTCAAGAATATTTTGGTGCCAAGGAACCCATTTTATTAAATTGATCTAAAACAGATTTGTTTCAACGTAACATCTGCAGTTTAATTTTTTTATCTTCTATTTATTATATCTGCATAATACTTACCTACCTTTATACATCAGCATTCCATGACACATTCAATATTTTGATAAAATTTTGAAAAGGTAATGCTCAAAGCATTAATTTAATTTCTATTGTAACAATTTTAAGCCACTAGAAGTTAAATCTAAACAATCCCACCAAAAATATTTACATTAGACTAGATCAAGTACAAAACAGAAAAATGTCAATTTATGAATCTTTTAAGATGATTTTCATACCATCATTCTCATTACAATAATCTTGCAGCATATCTTTCTGAGCTGTAAAGTTTGCAGAAAGCTTGGTTTTGATTGTGTCAGGGAAGCTTTCTGAACCCATGAAGAGAACATGGATATAAACACGCAGGTATTGAAGATCTGCGATGTGAAGTTCAGAACTATGCTGATGAGATACGTTGACCAATCAATGAGCCCCGAAGATTTCTCGAGGCTGGTCAAAAGAGTTGTGGAGGACCCCGATGAATTTCTAGATGAGGTAGCGAGAGAAGTTTAGAGGCTCGGCGCTCGAGTTTAGAAGCTCGGCCGACGAGAGGGTCACAGTGTCTCGAAGAGCACCATTAATTACTAGAAGAATGTTGGCCGTTGTGGCGAAGTCTAGGCAGAGTGTAACAGGGACAGGAAGTGCAGATCTCATTTGTTGATTTATACATCATATCATTTATCGGAGCATCAGGATGTATCTAGCCGATTTTACGTGAATGAAGCAGTTTTAGCCTAAAAAATATGGTGAAAAAATTATTATAATGCTTCTGGGTTTTTATTTTCTTAAGGTGTTGCACAAATTAAAAGTTTATTAGTTTAAGTGCTGAATATTGAATTCGGAAAGATCCAAATTACAGGGCTTTCTATAAATTAAAATAAAGAAAATATTAAACATATCTAAAACTCATAAGTGAATAGACACATCCTATAATTATATTTATTTTACTTAAAACTTAATTTTTAATAAATTCATTGAGTAAGAAAAAAATCTTTATTCACAGGAAATTTTCATTTGTATAATAAGATGAGTGCGGAATCAGAGGTCTTTCAGGTAAAATCCCGCTATTTATTAAAATTCATATTTAAAAAAAAGAAAGAATGGACTGAAAATTTTGTGGAACAATAATATAAAATTTTGGGCCAAATTACAATAAGATCAGTGTAACAATTACCTAAAATTACAAATAAGTCACAGGCTATCCAATCATATGTTCAAGTGCTAAAAATTCAATTAATTACTACAAAAATAATTATTTGAAAGTTGTAAGCTGCAATTTTAAATGTATCAACAAGCAATGTAATAATTTTAAAACATATTTTATGACACAAATTTTCTAAAAAGTAAATAAACTTATATAGCTGTTATTCAAAATTATAATCTATAAATTTACCAATTCCCACAGGATAAGGAATTTGAAATGCTAATATAAATGATATTGCTCATAAGTTTCAATAATACAGTATAAAATAAAACTAACAATATTTTGCAAATAAATAATTTTTCATACATAAAAAAAATCCTTATTTAGAATTCAGAAACTAAAAAATATTTACTGCTTCACCAAGTAAAAGTATTACCATATGTTTTTTTCATTACTATTTAATGAGGAAACTTTTCTTAAAAAATGTTATTCCCTAAAAAAGTACTTCACTTTTATATAAAATTTTTCACAAAAATAATTTCAAACTGTCAACATATTAGTAATGACAAAGCATTACAAGAGATATAAGTACTATATTAAAAACTATAATATTACCGCTTGCTGACACGTTTGCAATCTCGTGCATAATGGCCTCTTTCTCCACAATCATAACAACGATCATCAGGATGAAATGGACGTGGGGGTGGTCCTCTAAAGGAATTGCGACTTCTGCCAGTTGATAGTTCAACCCTCACTCGACGCCCACACAGTAACCTGGTATTCACAGATGGGAAAAGTTTAATATTACAAGCAGTGAAATATAAATGACAACTGTACTTTATTATAATATAACACCACCCAACACACATATTTTTTTATAATTTTATAAAAAGAATCACAATATATTACAACTTTGATTTAATTGCAACAAAATAAGATAACTGCTGATCATGAATTCTATTTAAACAAGATTTTTAGAATAATTTTTAAAATCAGTACTACAAGAAAATAAAACTCTGGAGAACAAATTTATATGAAACTAAAATAAAAGTATTCTGTTCTATTACAATGTGCTCAAATCAAAATAAACTTAGTATTATATAGTTTTAAAATAATTATATAATATTGAATAATTTTAATAACATAATAATAATGATAGTTTTAATAATACAATATTAATAATCATAATTTTAATAATAATATAATATTAAATAATTTATATAATACATAATATAGAAACACAAGTTAAAATTTACTAGCAACAATTGTTGATATATAAGCACTAATATTTGATATTAGGCAACTCCTCACTACACACATGACCAAAGCAAAAATAAAATCTAATTTTTTAACTATCAGTTACCAACCTATATAGAGAATTTATTCACATGATAATTACTAAAGCTAAATTTTTTTTTTCTTTCAAAGATATAAACATTTACATAATTCTAATGAAAACTATGCATAATTTTCTTTGAAAATGCTCTTATATAATTATATGATGCATAGCAGCCATTTACGAAATGAATTTTAAAGATGGAAAACAGAATACTCACAGAGAAAATGTTAATATTTACCCCTGTATTTAAAGTATTTTATTTTAAGTCACTTTTTCTGGTAAAAAATGTTTATTAAAATTCAAATGCATGATATATTTTTTAATGGACCATGTATAGTCGTAAGAAAAAACTATCAGTGTGATAGCTTTTAATATTTATACATAAAATAGACTGAGAGCCACCTAAAAGAAAACAAGGTAATAAATTTAATTATTAGTTCTGCAATATTCTTTAGACCATGTTAAAAATATCAAATGTTTACTGCATCTAATATCTATTTGGGGCCAGTATATTTTAGATGTGAGTGTGTTAGATACTTTAACTGAAATTCAAACAAACAGTAAATTTGGAGGTACAAATTTTTTTTTTAATATAACAATATTACTTTAACACAATAATACTTACTTTCCATCTAAAGCTCTGACTGCATCTCTAGCATCTCGGGAATCTTCAAATTCAACAAATGCAAAACCTGGAGGATTTCTGGCAACCCAAACATTTCGAAGAGGTCCATAGTAACTGAAAGCATCTTCTATTTCATGTTTAGTCCCACTATTACCCAAATCGCCAACATAAACTTTACAATCAGGAGGACATCCACTATCACGATATCGAGACATGATGGAACTAAAGGTAAAAAAAAGGAGCCATTAAATGATTTCTTTCCCAAATATAATATTTACAATGAAAATTAATTAAAATAAGAGAGGTACAATCACATCTATTATATTAAGATCTTAAAAATTGAAACATATTTAATTATCTACAGAGGAATTCATTATCTTTTAACATATTTCTCTGATTAAAAAATTTAGAGAACTGAAGGATTTAAGCAGTGAACTCATTACAATAAATTGAATAAATGTAGAGCTACACCAATATAAATGTGATTAAAGTTTCAAGGCTAGGAGACTTTCAACATATAGGAATATACGAATACACATAGGTAAATATTTTTCTGTGCATGAGTGTGTATATATATATTAGAAATTTGAAAAATTTTATGTATAGTTAAGTTTAAAATGATAATATATATTAGCATAATCACAACGATATGATGTTAGGATTTAGAGAATATAAACCTAGACACACTCATCAGACATAACGAATGATGATCATTTTAAAGGGTTTAAAACTGCTTTAGAACATATGTATAGTTTACAGAAATTTATTTGATCTCAGTTTACACAGAACACCACATTTACCTTTATTTTATAGGATCATAACACTTGGAAAGTATGTATTTCATCAGTTGTTTTCATTGAAAAAATAGTTAATATATTTTTGGGTTATCATTTCTAAATTTAAAATTTTTTCTTTGTTACTCAGCATTTCAATTCTTACTATACTCAAAGTTATGGCATTTTGATAAAAGTTTTTAAGCACTTTTCCTTGAATACATCATAAAAAAGCACCAATCAGAAAGACCATACCTTGTATCAATAACAAAATGAGATTAATAAAGAAAAAAAAAAGTCTCCAAATACATAAATATACATATTCTGTCCCCCATACCTTTCTAGAAAGATTGGACCTCTAGTAAATATAGTTTTGTACATATTTTTAAAAATATTAAACTGATATAACACATGGTGTGGATTGTTAAAAAATTCACATACTTGACTGAATTACCATTATCTAAGATGAAAAAATAATGTATTAGGATAAACGAAAATTTTAAGACATCAATTCCAGTTTATCAAATTGTAGTATAATCCCTTGGAATACAGTTGTAATCTTTTAACTGCATAACTTAATCAGCAACTACGGTTTAAAGCTGTCATAACATTCAGGCAATTTTAGGACTTAAACCTGCAGAACATTATTAAAGGACAAAGCCCCAAATATTTAGCCTTCATCTGAATAATGACAGTAAAACTTTTCCTATTAATACTGTGCTCATAACAGAAATGACACATATAAAAATCATAACTATATCCCTAAACTTTAGTTTGATACATACTTACAGAATTAAGATTATAAAATATTACTAATTAATTAGATTAATTGATAACTTTGTGGGTTACGAGCTTTATGATTTAAAATAGAAGATAAAATGCAGGTTCTAAAACTAAAAGCAATAATTATTTTTTAAGTGAAAGGAAGCGGAATTTCAGTTTAAGAAAACAATCAAATTTTAATTAATTGATAATGGTTTTCTATCTCACAGTGAGGCAATATTTAAACAAAAATATTACGGAGTCCTATATGAGAATAAATACATCACATATTATTAATGGCATGATATGTGCAAATTGCAATTTAATGGGTAAATTGATCAAATGATTCATTCATTTAACACAATCTCTAGAATTATCGAATTGATGATTAAGAAAAAAAGTATGACAAATGTAAAACTACACAAGTTACATAACTAACATTACTATGATCTAACCGAAAAGGTTTTAAAGAAAGTTCACTGTTTTATTCTGAGACTTAACTGCAAACAACAAACACATAACACAATTACAAGAGCGATCGCAATCGTTCAAAAATCATTTTTATTTTATTCAAAAAACACTTTCTCTTTAACAATCATATAATCATACACATAATAAAACAAAATATGAAATATGTTTAGAAATAAGACAATTACCGCCAAAACCGTATCAGCGTCGGTGTATTGATTAAAAAATTAAAATAATGCAGTCGAAGTACAAGTACTTTTGCTAGTAAAGTGACTATTGAATTTGATATCAACCATGGATGATAAAGAGGGTGAGTGAAGGCAAATTTCAAACTGAAAACTCCGTGAAATAAATTCATATATATATATATATATATATATATATATATATATATATATATATATATATATATATATATATATATATATATATATATATATATATATACGCCATCGGAGTGGGACGCCATTTTCGTCTTTGGAGACCAGAACTAATCACTCCCATGTTAACGTCCACAGAGGAAAATTTCGAGGATTTTTAACTTCAAAGCCAATATTTTTTAACTCTTAAAACCTATTGAAATGTATACCGAAGAACGTCAACTTAATTTAAAAAATACTTTTAACCGTGTTCCAAACGCAATATTTAAAGGAAATTGAAAGGTTTCTTTGGAAATCGGCTGTTTTACACTTTGTGCGTAAACATTTGGCACAGAGTTGGCTGATTTTCTCCAAGTGCGAATGCTTTTGTAAATTTCAGATTTATCTCTGGTTTGGCGGTAAATATGTCACCAATATCTTTAGTTGCTACCAGACGCATGCATGTGCTTCTTTTTTATTTCCCAGTAACTAAACAGCAGAGAAAAAGGCTTGCTGATTTATTTCAGCCCTACTCATTCTCGTATTTGTGTTTTGCGTAGCACTTAATATACATACCTGCTTGTCATAGCATTTCTTTTTTAATATTTAATTATGAATAAACCCTTTGCAGTCCTATTTTCAGTGTAACAAACGATAATGGAACTCTAGTTAAAAACAGGAAATCATTTACGTACAATTTATAATTTTTTAAATATTACGTAACATTTTTGTGCGATGATATTCTTTAAAAGTATTCGAACGCAAAAGATTCTAAACAATCAAATTTAAAAAAATAATTTGTTACAATTACATAATAGTCACATTACATTGCATTAAATAATTACGTTATTATGCTACTCAATCCAGTTATTTGGCAATGTTTAACTGGAGAGTTTGAATTTTCAGTGAAATGTTTTTTAATACATTTTTCTGCTCTCCCTGAAGTCAAAGAAAATATTTAAATGTCTGCCCTCTATTAAATCTGGAATGAAGGCCCAATGTAGCTTAGTTGTAGCGCTTCGGCTTTCGGTACTGAAGGTGCTCGAATCGAATCCCGAGAGCCATTAAATACCTTCGTGTCTAGGCCGGATATGGACACGTTACGTTCGTAAACCGGAAAGTCATTTTATGAGGTCAAAGAGGGTGGGAGAAGGTACGATCCCCCAGATGTCACCCCTGGGGATGCTCGGTCAAAATTTAGGTGAAACATGGCTAAGTTGGACTGGATGGAACACTATATTACGACGTACTATATTCAGCAATCACTTTATAAGAGTATAAATAAATATGTTTCTATAAAAATCAAAAAATGAGATCTTTTTCAAATCTTTACCTCCCTTGTCTGATTTTTGGTGAATTTTTAAAGATTAATTTTTAGAATTTAATTTATTAAATGCTGACCACGTGATTTCTTTTTCTGGTACTTTAAATTAATTTATCGTCACGTGCATAACTACGAAATAGACAAAAAAAATTTTTTTTTCTAGAATTCATTTTTCCTCAGAGTTCTTTGAAATAACTGTTTAATATAATTTTCCATTACTTTTTATGGTGATTTAAATTAAGTATTATTAAAGGGTTAATAATTTAAACATCCTATATATAATAGCCGTTGTCTCTGTATGACACTTCCGGGCTGTACTCATCTTTCAATTGAAGCCCTCAGTAAATAAACCGCCAAATAGGCTTAATTTCAATTTCAGATGTGGATCAGAATTTTTTCTTACCTAAAAACAAATATCTTCTCCATCAAATCACATTTGTTCAGCCTATTTTTCTATAAAACATTCAGAACTAAAAAAAATTGGATGTTTTTAGCTGTATATTTAACAGTTTTAAAAAATCTGTTTACTTTTGCGATGAATTCTGAAAGTAAATAAACTTGAATGTGAATGAATCGTGAAGTGAACTGTAAAAAAAGTTCTTAACTTTCATATACTTTTTCCATTATGACGTCATTTTTAGTATTATGACGTCAAAATGACGGGTTGGATGGCAGTCTACTACTCCAATCGCATGAAAAACTAAATAAATAAAAAATAATGAAAGGGTTTGCTTTTACAAGGTGTCGACTAAATGCAATATTTTAGATAATTCGGGATATTTTTTAACTTTCATATACTTTTTCCATTATGACGTCAAAATGACGGGCTACCTACTAGTATCTTAATAATGTAGTACATCTTTATTGATGTTTTCATTAAGATTGCATTTCAACAAAATGATTCACAAAAATTGTGTGTATAATCTTTATCAAGTGAAAGTTACTTTATTTTAATACAAAATACATTCCAAATTTTCAAGTTAATATTATGAAATTATTTTATATTTTTTACTGTGTCAAACTTATTTTATTTTTTAAAGAGTATACTTTTTTAATGGTATTTTAAAGAGTTTAAGAAAATAATTTAAGGCATGAAATTATTTTAAGAATACACAAACTGGTACAAAATTAATATTGTAAATTAAGTTAGGTTTCTGCGCTTACATAGCTAAGAATGTATCAAGCTTGAAAAACAGTGAGTGAACTACAAAAACAAAAGTGACCTAAAAAGCATTTATTACAGTATATAAAAAGTTCAAAATGATTAAATACATATGTCACAAAAAGTTAAAGAATTTACATTTTAGTAAACAATATTACTGTCCAAAATACCTAAAATAATTATTACAAAAACGTAAAACAAGAATAAACAAACACAAAACTAAACTTAAAATAAGAACAAATACCTGTGTAGTATTCATGAACAGAAATAGTCTAAGGAATGAACCATAATCATCGTTTATAAAATGTTAAAATTCATGCGGAAATACACGCTCTGTCATAAAAAGATGTTCTCACTTCGAATGATAAAATTCTGAACGAAAGAATGATTATATTCTCTTAAACCTTGCGAAATATTGAAAAAAAGTGTTAAAATACCTGTTACATACAACTAATCTGAGGAATTTTATAAATAAACTTAAATTATTTAACTCAAAATGAAGGTATCGTCAAAAAAAACACATGCAAACGCATAGGAACTGCTTCTGTTTTCTGCCACCCGATAATGACGTCATCTATAGCAGACCGAAAACTGACGTAGCTAGTGACGTTGCGACTTTTCGCCTTATTGCATATATTGATCGTTGTATTTATTAAAAATATATTTATACATATTTTTGCCATTAATTGCATATATTGACTGTTGTATTTAATTTGAATGTACTCCGTAGCAAAGTACGGGTTTTCAGCTAGTGCTAAATAAAATCCCATTTTATTTCTTTTTTGATCGCCCCCCAAAAGGCACGTTTTCTTTCCTTTCTTTTTTTCTCTCTGTGTGTGTACGTCTTTTAATTTTAATAAAAACAAAAATTTAAATTCTATTAACTCAGCAATAATTATAGCTTAAAAACCTCTACTGACCAATTTCACGAGCACCCTTCCTCAAATTAATCATTAGTTATCATTGGATAAGCCTTTCGCCCATGTACTACCAAAAGAGCCATAATGGCGGTAGTCAGTTTAAAACTTTTTAATTTTTTTTTATAGTATCCAAACTTCAATTTTCACACTAAAATGAACTATCATTATCTACTTCGAAAGCCAACAGGAAAATTAATTAGAAGTAATTTTAAGTGTAGGAATTTGATATGTTTCAGTTATCAAAAGTCAGATTTATAACTGAAGTACTAGATAAATACTAGTCAATCAGAAGAGCATCTATTTTTTTAAATAGGCAAAAGGAGATTTCAGAGAAAAAAAAACACAAATTAAACTTACTTAAAAATCGTAAGTATTATTTTTCATTGATGCATGAATACATGCACGTATAATACCACACGGATCGTAATAAAACGAAAGAAAAAGATGATGCTTTGAAGTGGGAAGACTTCAAAGCATCTTGCCATCGTTTTATTAAATTAAAATTCCCGCTGAAAAAAGAACAAATATTGTTTGTTTGTCGTCATTGCACACGGATAACAGACAATGGAAATGGATTAATCTAAACATTCTTTAAAGGATTTGGCATCTTTGATTTAGAAGGTTACCATACAAGGGTTATCATAATTTTCTATTTCAATACGCTTATCGCTTACTAGGTAGCGTTTGGCAAAGTGAAATTCGAAAGTGAATACTATTTATTGTTTTTCTCATTAAAAACGGCGTGTCCAGGCTTAATTTTTATCAAAAATCGCAGATTTTAAATAAACTAAGGTTTACATAGTAGGAATTTCTTTAAGTATGGATAGGTTTCGAGCAAGAGTCTCCGCAAAAAGGAGGCAATGCTAATCTCCATAGGGTTTCCTAGTTTTGTTCTCCAAAGGTCTCCAAGATGGCCGCTTCACTCCGATGGCGTATATATATATATATATATATATATATATACACACACACATATATATAGGGCTTTTTTCTGAGGGCACGCGGGGAAACGGCGTATCCCTACCTTTTTTTAAAGTATTATTTTAGCTTAACTTAACCGAAATTTTAAGAAACTTACGAATTAATCTATATACACTGGTTATCCAAAATTAAGGAAAAGTTACAAAAATAGCGATTACTCAAAAAGTTACGCTCAGAATTTAATGAAACTTATACACATTATACGACACATAAGTAGGTATAAAATAGCATAAAAAGAAATCGCCAGACAATTATGGTGTTAAAGAAACTGGCATATGTATACAATGAACAAATCGGATGTGTCAGTTTGGTATAGGAAAAGTATCTTTAATATGGCGTATGATTCCTCCGAGAAGCAATACGCCATCGGAGTGCGACGCCATTTTCTGCTTTGGAGACCAAAACTAACCGCTCCCATGTTAACGTCCATAGAGGAAAATTTCGAAGATTTTTTTACTTCAAAGCCAATATTTTTCAATTATTAAAACCTATTGAAATGTATACCGAAGAACGTCAACTTAATTTTAAAATACTTTTAACAGTGTTCCAAACGCAATATTTAAAGGAAATTGAAAGATTTCTTTGGAAATCGGCTGTTTTATGCTTTGTGCGCAAACGTTTGGCACAGAGTTGGCTGATTTTCGCCAAGTGCGAATGCTTTTGTACATTTCAGATTTATCTCTGGTTTGGCAATAAATATCTCACCCGGGCAATAATTTACCGGGTTCATATGTGGGATTATATGAACCATGAACACATGCACATATAATCCCACACGGGTCGTAAAATAACGACTGTAAGTGGGAAGACTTCAAAACATCTTGCCCTCGTTTTATTAAATTCCCGCTGAAAAAAGAACAAATATCGTAAGTTGTCGTCATTGCACACTGCTAACAGACACCGGAAATGAATTAATATAAACAATCCCAAAATGATTTGGCATCTTTATTTAGAAGGTTACCATACAAGGGTTATCATAATTTTCTGTTTCAATACGCTTATCGCCTACTAGATAGTGTTTGGCAAAGTGAAATTCGAAAGTGAATAATATTTATTGTTTTTATCATTAAAAACAGCTTGTCCAGGTGTAATTTTTACCAAAAATCGCAGATTTTTAATAAACCAAGACTTACATAGTAGGAATTTCTTTTAGTATGGATAGGTTTCGAGCAAGTCTCCGCAAAAAGGAGGCAATGCTAAATCTCCATAGGGTTTCCTAGTTTTATTCTCCAAAAGTCTCCAAGATGGCCGCCTCACTCCGATGGCGTATACAGCACATACAGCGATGTGTGATGCTGTCAATTATGCGGTCTTTGAGTTCGGTAGGAAGTGAGAGCCATTGCTGTTGCAAAGCAGTTGAAAGCGTGGCTAGGGTCCTAGGATGAGGATTGGGAACAGCTATACGTCGTCCCAAAGCGTCCCAAACATGCTCGATAGGTTTCAGGTCCGATGATCGAGCTGGCCACTCCATACGCTGAATTGTTTCCTGCTCAAGATAAGCATCCGCACGATGCGAGACCTGTGCGGTCTCGCGTTATCGTCCTGTAGCACAAAAGCATCACCTATTGCCCCTGCATAAGGGCGCACATAAGCATCAAGGACGTCATCTCTATAGGTGTGAGCATTCACATTTCCTTTTGGACTTGGAGGTCTGTGCGTCCACCTAAAGAGATACCACCCCAAACACAGACACTGCTTGATCTGTATGCATCTCTTTCACGGATGTGTGCTGGATGAAACCGAGTTCCAGGTTCTCTCCAAATCAAAATACGCCTACTATCGCTTTGGAGGCTAAACCTGGACTCATCCGTAAAGAGAACAGCCCTCCATTGATCATGCGTCCAGTGGACACGTTGACGTGCCCACTGCAAACGTTCCCGCCTATGGTGTGACGTGAGCGGGACGCAAATGGCTGGTCGCCTCTCAAAAAGACCACCTTCGTGAAGCCTTCTACGCATGGTTGACGTTGATACCAACCTTCCGGAGCTTGCAGCGAGGGAGGATCTTTTCAGACGGAGTACAGGAGGAGTTGGGATTGTATTCTTTCGTGCGCATAATGACAAATATCGGTCCTCGGCACTCGTCGTAGCGTATGGCCGTCCTTGGATGAACCTCTTGGATGCCGAATCCGTGGTTAGAAATTGTTGCCAAAGTCTATGAACCCCAGACGGACTCCCATTTAGCCATCTGGCCATTTCTGTCTGATTTTGTCCTGCCTATAGTCTCCCAATAGCTCGCCATCGCAGTTCTTCGTCAAATGATGCCTGGAGGTCATTGTTACAATTTAGCTATGCCATATGTCTAATCTCAGCCTCACAGCGACAATTGTCGCCTTTCTCTGGGACATGCACTTTTATTGTCCTCGCAAATAACGTATTCCGACTGCAGCGCCACTATTTTGCATAACGTAGAAATGTTCAGCACGTTTTACTTAATAACATATTCAAATTTTAAACAGATTGGCCTAGTTTTGGACGTGTTATCCCTCTTTTTTGTGATTTTTCCTTAATTTTTGTTAACTTATGTATATAAAACAGTTCCGTAACTGACTGACTGACTGACTGATTGATTGACGGACTGACTGGCATACAACGCACAGACCAAACCGCTGGACCTAAAGGGCTGAAATTTTGCATGGCGATTCTTCTTATAGTGTAGGGGTGCACTAAGAAAGATTTTTGAAAAATTCTTCTCAGATTTTTTAAAATTGAATTTTTAAGCTGTTTTTGTAACTTTTTTAAAGCTTGCATTTTAAATAATAATCTGAGTGTTATAAAATATATATCACGAGAAAGATCATAAAATTTCCTTTAAAATGAAATCTTTTTCGAATCTTTACCTCCATTTTATGATTTTTGGTGAATTTTTAAAGGTTAATTTTTAGAATTTAATTTATTAAATGCTGATCACGAGATTTCTTTTTCTGGTACTTCAAATTAAGTTATCGTTACGTGCATAACAACGAAATAGATAAAAAATGTTTTTCTTGCTAATGCGGTAGACGATTGGACATTATCCAAAAAATATTAAAATACTTTAAAATATATGTTCCTCAAACTGTACTTTATTAACTGTACTATATTCTTTAGTGTGTTCTATTAGATTCAATTTGAATATTTTCTTCTACATTATTTTGTCTATAAAAATATCCCTTACGATTTTTTTATAAATATATTTTTTGTTTCTTTACATCAATTGCATACATTGATCGTTGTGATATATATATATATATATATATATATATATATATATATATATTAAAATAAAAAACCATTTAACTTCATCCTCTTTCTCTGTGCCCTCTCCATGTTATAAAGTCAGGCAAAAGGCGTTGGTTTTTGATAAATGCACTAATAAGCTATGTAAAACTTGTCCCCTTGCAGATAATTCACAAATACAAGTAAATTCAAAAAAACAAAATTTCTGCAAAACTTATAATTGTATATACAAACTCACTTGTAATTGTTGCCATATGGAATATATAGGACAAACTTCTAATCCACTACATATTAGAATAAATTTACACCGTTCTAATATAAAAAAATATAATACACTATATAGTCAACCACTTAACATTGAATTTGATCACTTCAAAAAACATAATTTTGAAAATATTGTAATCTCCATACTTGATATAATTAAATCACCCTCTGAAAGGTTATATTATGAAAATATTTATATGCAAAAACATAAAACTCTCTTTCCATATGGCCTTAATCAAATGTATAAACAGAAAAATATAGTTAAATTTAATTTTACTGATGTGTCAGCTCAACCTATTTACCCTAATCTAATTGAAGATACACAGTCCTCAAAAAGAACTAAAAGAGGTAAAAGTTATAATAAAAGTAAGACTTTTGATAGTAACATATATAAAAATGCCTTAATAAGTTTTCAGGAAAGGTTTATAATTGATTATAAATATAAAATATTAAAAGCTTGGATTTTTTCTATCGTTAAAAAACATATCATTAAGCTTTATCAACTATTTTTAAATACGAAAATAAAGAATTATCATTATCAGCATCTGGTATATGATTTAATACTAACACGGGCAAAACATTTAAAAATAAACTTATATAAAAAACAAAATTCAGATAATAACACATTTTGTGTACTAAATTTTACTAACCTTAAACTTAATAATATAAACTTCAATAGTATATTTGATAAACTTCATGATATGTTTCCTATAAAAGAAATAAAAATAAAGCGTGCCTTTAAATATACTCTGCCTATGGGTAGAAGACGTATATTTAACTATAATCAGGTATCCAAAATTTTTTCTGAGTCTTTAAATTTAACTTGTGTTTGTCATCTGCCCATTTACAATAGTTATTTAGATACGACACATGGTCATGTAATAACAGGCAATATGGATATTGTGGAAGATGATGCACTGCGAGATTTGATGAATTTGGGAACTAAGTTTAGAATACCTAGTACTAATAATAATAAGAAAATAATTAGTTTCTTAAATGCTGATTTAGATAAATCTATATCTATAAAGGAAGAAGTCCTGACTTATATATATATATATATATATATATACATACACGTATCAACGCCCAGCAAAAACTATTGGAGATACAGATATCAAATTTTAGGAGCTTATTACTTTTGTGCTGAAGGCGTCATTTAAGAAGCGATTTTTCAAAATTCGCCCCCCAAGGGGGGAGGGGGGCAAAACGTGTTTTTTACATATTCCTTTATATCTCAAAGAAGAAAATCGATATCCATAAGATTCTTGCTTTAAAATGTAAGAAACATGAATACCTAAAAACCAATTTCAGGATTTTTCAAAATTCGTCTCCCAACGGGGAGAGGGGGGCTAAACGTGTTCTTACGTGTTTTATCTATATATATAAAGGAATCAACACCCAGCAAAAACTATTGGAGATACAGATATCAAATTTTCGGAGCTTATTACTTTTGTGCTGAAGGCGTCATTTAAGAAGCGATTTTTCAAAAATCGCCCCCCAAGGGGGGAGGGGGGGCAAAACGTGTTTTTTACATATTCCTTTATATCTCAAAGAAGAAAATCGATAGCCATAAGATTCTTGCTTTAAAATGTAAGAAACATGAATACCTAAAAACCAATTTCAGGATTTTTCAAAATTCGTCTCCCAAGGGGGAGAGGGGGGCTAAACGTGTTCTTACGTGTTTTATCTATATATATAAAGGAATCAACACCCAGCAAAAACTATTGGAGATACAGATATCAAATTTTAGGAGCTTATTACTTTTGTGCTGAAGGCGTCATTTAAGAAGCGATATTTTCAAAAATCTCCCCCCAAGGGGGGAAGGGGGGCAAAACGTGTTTTTTACATATTCCTTTATATCTCAAAGAAGAAAATCGATAGCCATAAGATTCTTGCTTTAAAATGTAAGAAACATGAATACCTAAAAACCAATTTCAGGATTTTTCAAAATTCGTCTCCCAAGGGGGAGAGGGGGGCTAAACGTGTTCTTACGTGTTTTATCTATATATATAAAGGATTCAACACCCAGCAAAAACTATTGGAGATACAGATATCAAATTTTAGGAGCTTATTACTTTTGTGCTGAAGGCGTCATTTAAGAAGCGATTTTTCAAAAATCGCCCCCCAAGGGGGGAGGGGGGCAAAACGTGTTTTCTACATATTCCTTTATATCTCAAAGAAGAAAATCGATATCCATAAGATTCTTGCTTTAAAATGTAAGAAACATGAATACCTAAAAACCAGTTTCAGGATTTTTCAAATTTCGTCTCCCAAGGGGGAGAGGGGGGCTAAACGTGTTCTTACGTGTTTTATCTATATATATAAAGGAATCAACACCCAGCAAAAACTATTGGAGATACAGATATCAAATTTTAGGAGCTTATTACTTTTGTGCTGAAGGCGTCATTTAAGAAGCGATTTTTCAAAAATCGCCCCCCAAGGGGGGGGGAGGGGGGCAAAACGTGTTTTTTACATATTCTTTCGTATCTCAAAGAAGGAAATTGATGTCCATAAGATTCTTACTTTAAAATGTAAGGAACACGAATACCTTAAATCCGATTTTAGGATTTTTTAAAATTTGGCCCCAGGAACGGGGAGGGGGGGCTTAACGTGTTTTTCACGTATTCCTTCATATCTCAAACAAAGAAACAGATATCCATAAGATTCTTGCTTTAAAATGTAAGGAACACGAATACATTAAAACCAATTTCAGGATTTTCAAAATTCGGCCCCATTGGGGGGGGGGGGGGGGGGGGGAAAACGTATTTTTTACATATTACCTCATATCTGAAAGAAAGAAACAGATATCCATAAGATTCTTGCTTTAAAATGTAAGGAATATGAATACCTAAAAACCAGTTTAAGGATTTTTCAAAATTTGGCCCCCAAGGGGGTTAGGGGGGCTAAACGTGTTTTTACGTGTTTTTTACATATTCCGTCATATCTCAAAGAAGGAAACAGATATCCATAAGATTCTTGATTTAAAATGTAAGAAACACGATTAAATGTAACAAACACGATCAGTGTCACGATTTTTTGACATTCGCTTTAGATTTTGAAAAAATCGCTAGAAACAATCCAATAATTTATATTTCCTATATATCACCATTTTGAACACCAAATTGGTGGTAGGAGAAATGAGAGAGATAAACCTTAATTAAATGAAGTGTGGAAATGTGCGTGTGTGTGTGTGAATTGTATATATTTCGGTTGTTAGTACGTATACATCTAGAGCTCAGGTTAACTCCATTCATTTTTATTATCCTGGGCAACGTCAGGTAATTCTTTGTTTATGAAACCGGCGATTTTCACAAGGGTTTACGGGGAAGCCCTCAAACTCCTCGAAGGGCCGGGATCCAGTGGGTTATCGAAATTGAAACAAACATTTTAATGCTGACATTAGCATGGGGGGGGGGGTTATTATAATATGCTGATGGGATGATGACCAGTGGAGAGGGGTATAGATTGCCATAAAATACAAATATACATATCATACAAGTAAGCTTTATTAAGGGTTCACCCGTGCAACGCCGGGTATATAAAGCTAGTTTATTTATAAAATAGCAATTAATTATTCTGTACCTACTGAAGCTTTCAACCCTTGGAAAATTAATTTACTAAAACTAGTACAAACTAAATTACCTAATAATAGTAATAACATTAATAATCCTTATAAACACTTTAAAGCTGCTATTACAAAATTACAAGATGACTTTATAGTCACTTATGTAGATAAAGCAGCCAACAACTATGCTATAATTTGTAAAAAATATTTTGCCTTATGTTTAAAAAAATAGTTAGAAAATAGTGATCTTTTTCAGCCATTAAAAGAAACTACTAATATTATTATTAAGAAAATCATAGCTAAATATAAACTACTAGGTATTTCATCTAACATTTATCATTTTCCTTATATAACTTTAGTTCCAAAATTTCATAAAACACCTATTGCTTTTAGAGCAGTAACCTGTCGTCATAATACTTATGCTACAAATGCAAGTAAATTATTATTAAAATACCTTAAATTAATCTATAAAAATATAACATCTGGTGTTTGTGGTATAATTGATAATAGCTATAGTCTAATTAGAAAACTACAAACATTAGATAACTGTAAATATATTGTAACTTATGATTTTAAAGATCTATTTAATAATATTGATATAATTGATTTAAATAGAATAATCATAATGTTAGTACAAAATAATATTCAATACTTAAACAACGAAATTAAACTAACTCGTTTCAATAGGCTCCTAGAATTAGTAACTAAACATAATTACATAGTTCATAATAATAGTATATACTTACAGTCCAAAGGTGTACCACAAGGTGGTAATGCTTCAAGTATGCTAGCTAATTTATACTTATATTATTTTGAAATTAATCATATAGAAAATAGCAATTACAATATATTTAGATATATAGATGATATAATAGTAATTAATAAAAGTAATAACCCTATAGACTTAAATTTTTATCCTCCTAATTTGGAACTAATTAAAAGTAGCCATGATAATATTAATGTAAACTTTCTAGATATTAATATTAAATTAAGTACTAACAATAAATTTACTTTTGACTTATACGACAAAAGATCTGACTATAATTTTAATATTGTTAAATTTCAAAATTATCTAACCTGTTTACATAAATCTGTTTTTAATAACATTATTGTAAATCAGTTAGTTCGTATAAATAGGCTATGTTCTAAAGACAATAGGATTAATCATATTATAGACTTGAAAGCTGTGCTAACTCGTAATAATTACCCAGTAAGTCTATCCAAAAATATAATTGGTTGTTTTTGTTTTAATGAATAGTTTGTTCTGTTGCATTAATAAGTTAAACATAACAATAGGTTAAAATAAAAATAATAACTACTAAAAACAAAAATAAAAATCATAAGAAAAATAAAAAAATAATTAACTCATAGAAGTAACAATAATAAAAACTAAATAAATAAAGGAATAATAGTCTTAAAATATGGTAACCTAAGTAAGTCTGTAACTGAGTATCCACTACCTCAATGGTTGCAAGTTATATGACGTCAGTCATCTTGCGGTTACAAGTTCTTAACTTCCACTCTGACTAGCGCCAGGCTTGGTGTTCTTTGGTTAAGTACTTTTATTCAAACTTAATTCATTTATTATTCAATTCTTCTGTTAATAATGGATTGTACGGTGTCTGAGTGTGTTTATTTAATAGATCATACTCATCAGAAACAATCCATTGGTTTTTAGACAGTATTGACACCGCTGATGAAGAAATGCTGTCAAAACCTTATTCATACTTTTCTTTACATGTTGGATGTTCCTGGCTTCAAGTAGCTTTAGAGCTATTACTGGTTTTCTCTTTCATCTTATTCTTATATATATATATATATATATATATATATATATATATATATGTGATGTTCGGAGTGGACATCTCGTGAAAATACTGCAATCGAGGCCGTAACAAAGATTCCAAATCATAATTAATGAATAAAGTTCGACGTAAAGATTTTCGACGTAAAGATTAACACATCTTAATCCGTTCGGAGCCAGCTCGCGTATCTCCTCAAAAAAGCGCCAAAATAGCATTAGGTGAAAAGGGTTGCCAGAATTGGCGGAGGAAGTTAGTATGTGGAAGGCGAAGCGTTTACGTCAAGACAAGAAGGACGGGTTACCATGGCAGAGATGAAGTACAGAATGGGCGATTATAAGTAGTTAGTAATATTATCACACACACACACACACACACACACATATATATATATATATATATATATATATATATGGCATTAATTGCATACATTGACCGTTGTATTTAATTTGAATGTACTTCGTAGCGAAGTGCGGGTTTTCAGCTAGTTAACAATGTATAACAAAAAGTATTTCTTTTAATTGCGAGTTTTTTGTTCCCCTGGTACGTGACGTGTGAAAATACGATACTAAAATTTCGCACCTTTATTTGAGAAAGTTTCCCACCTATTTTTTTAGCTAAATTCGGGTTACGAGCCAGCATGAGATAACCCACTGCTAGTTTGCGCAGCTAACGCCATGTAACGGTCAAATGAGCCCACGAGACACATACTATTTACAACCTTTTCGCACAATTATTCAATTATATACATATATTCTAAGACTACTTTCCAGTCTTAAACCGAGAGATCAACCCCAACAATTATCACCCGGGGCAGCATGCTGTACTCACACTTGAGTCGCCTTCCGAAACCGAACAGCGTTCAACCTCTCTCGCCGAGTGCTAGTTTCAGTTCCGTCCCCCACACTGGAACTCCCCGTGGGGGGGGGGTCTAGGGGATAGGATGATCCAACCCCTAGGGACGCAAGTTCCACCCCCCCCCTTCTACGGAGTGGTCCTCGGATTATGAGAAAGCGGAATCTGTCACATTACAGCCACAGTGAACGTCGCAACAACCGCCCAGCATCCCGTGTCTCAATTGTCCACTTTAAGAGGTTAGCTCGTAGTAGAAGCGTCAGTCCCACCCATCTTAGACAGAAGGCATTATAGGTCATCAATGGTATTCCTGGTGATGCTATAAAGATCTTTAATGATGGTAGTAGAATTTCTGATCGTGCCGGTAGTGGTGTATACATTAAGACTCCCCAACGCGAAATCACCCTTATGCAACGTAATCCGGACTCTTGCTCTGTCTTCAGATGTGGACTAATCGCCATTGACAAGGGGCTTGCAACCATCCGGTCTGAGAGAGATTTTGGTGATCTGTGGATTTTATCCGATAGCCGTAGCTCGCTACATCTTAGCAATTGGACCTCTGTTGGTGACAGAACCAGCTTTTCTATCTTAAGCAGGCTGAAGATGATTTCTCAGACTCACGCTGTTCACCTCCAGTGAATTCCTTTCCATGAGGATATTCATGGCAATGAGGTTGCGGACAAATTGGTCAAGGAGGGCTGTGAGAATACGTCATTCTCCAGCACTTATCTCACTTACCGTGAACTATATTCTGTCAGAAAGGCCCTAGGTAATATCTCTTGGCTGACTTCCCTCACTCTTCACTGGTACAAGAGTAGTCGTCCTGGCACTCCCCTTTTCCTAAAATTTGATAGAAGCTCCTAAACTGCACTCTCTAGGCTTGCTAGTGGACACACCTCAGGAGCCTTTTTTTTTGAAGGGGGAAGAAAGGTCATTTCCATCTGCACTAAGTGCCATGTCTAGTAGACCTCCCCGGAGCACATTTTAGAGTGTCTGGGCCTTACTAGAGAAGATCGAATGACAAACCCTCTTCTTGGTTTTGCCAGAGTCAACAACCTCATGGATCTCATCTGAATTTATATTCGGATGCAGAGAATTAGCAACAGAAGCGTCAGTTTTATGCTCGCATTCGTGCTTGCAGTTATTTTGCAAAACTTAGTTTTTTCAACCATGGGTCCGAAGAAAGTGAGAAGGGCAGTGCTGTGAAGAAGTGCATGATGTGCATTGAATTAAAAGAAAGAGATTATCGAAAAACATGAACAAGGTGTGCATGTATTCGACTTGGCGAAGCAGCACGAGCATAACACTTCTACGATCTGAGCCGTACTGAAGCAGAAGAAGTCGATAAAAGCTATAACATCAGCCAAGGGCGTTAAAATAATTTCTAAACCGCGGACATCTATTCATGAAAATATGGAGAAGCTGCTGATGGTTTGGTTGACGGAGGAGCAGCTCGCTTGAGATACCGTGGCGGAGGCTATAATTTGCGAGAAGGCATGAGCTATTTTCGCTGTTTTGCAGGAGAAAACCCCAGGGACTTGACGGATGAGGTATCGGGTGAACCGTTAAAAGCCAGTTGGGGCTGGTTCGAGAATTTTAAAAAGAGGACCAGCATTCATTCCGTTGTCATGCATGGTGAGGCAGCGAGCGCGGATATGAAGGCAGCTGATGATTACATCAAAACTTTTGCCGGAATTATAGTAGCTGAGGGATACATCCCCAGCAATTCATAAACTGTGACGAGAAAGGAATTTTTTGGAAGATGCTGCCTAGGAGGACTTATAGGAGGTAGAGGAGAGAGCTAGGCTACAAATCCATGAAGGATAGGCTAACCTTCGCACTGTGCGCCAATGCGAGTGGTAACTGTAAAATTAAGCAGCTGCACGTTTATCATTCTGAAAACTCCAGAGCCTTTAATTTCCATGAAATTCTGAAAGAAAATCTGCAGGTTCTATGAAGGGTAAATCTGAGGGCTTGGGTCACCATGCAGTCCTTTGTGGTATGAGTAAATTTTGTCTTTGGTCTTGACGTTAAGAAATATCTCCAGGTAAATAACTTAACCCTACAAGCCCTTCTAGTTCTGGACAATGCACCTGCTCACCCACCTAACTTCGAAGATGACATCCTCGAAGTTTATAGAGGTTCTCTACCGTCCACCAAACACCACCCTGTTCCTGCAGCCCATGGACCAGCAGATGATTTCTAATTTCAAGAAGCGCTTCACCAAGCACGTGTTCCGCCTCTGCTTTAAGGTGACGGAAAGCACAAACCTCAGAATTATCGATATGGCCTAGCATATAGGGTGTTTAAAAGTGGACCTTGACCTCTGCATGGAAGATGCTGTGATCTAAGGTTTTTTCTGAAACAGACTTTGAAAGACTCGAACCCGAAGTGGCAGTGGTGGAGGAGATTGTATCGCTCGGCAAGTTCATGGGCCAGGACATGGATAAAGGTAATATCAACGAACTCATCGAGAAGCACGTCGAGGAACTGATAGCGGAGGATCTAAAGGAGTTAGAGACACAGCAGCGAACGGTTTTGCAGGAAATAGGTGACGTGGAGGAGGTTATCTGTACAAGTGAGATAAAGGAAGAGTTGGGAATGTGGGAGAAACTGTTAGACTTTATTCAAAAGAAACACCCAGAAAAGGTAGCAACTGAGCGTGCAACGGCGCTATATAATGACACTTGCCTATCTCATTTCAGAAATATTCTGCAAGGGAGGATGAAACAGAACTCATTGGACAAGTTTTTTTTATCGAAAACCCTTGCATATGAAATGGAGGAAAGCGTGGCGAAAAGACAAAAATCAGAGAATAAGATTCGATTATTCAGTTCAGCCTTTCTCCTCCATCTCCGTTAGTATCATCAAGTCGATTAATCTCAAGGTAAATGTTGTACATTATACTTAATAAAACCAGTTTATTACAGTACATTCTATTGTTTTTTGGTTTTATACAGTATTCGTTATTTATAAGCGCATTTTCTTAATTCAAAACATGTAGCAAAAAATTGCGATGTTTCAGGGGGCAGGGGGGGAGGAACGGATTAATGGCATTCAATTAATTTTAATGGGGAAAATTGATTTGACATACGAGTAATTCGAGTTACCAAATCCCGTCACGGAACGAATTAAACTTGTAAGTTAAGGCACCACTGTATGTATATATATATATATATACCAAGTGGCAGAAACACCGCGACACGGCGACGTCGTCGCGGACATAGAAAACCCCTTGCGGACAGTTTTTGTCTGCACTAATGAAAACAATTTCAAAAATTGTCCGCAAATTTCGGACATTTTTTGTCTGCACCAATAAAATGTTTTAAAAATTGTCCACAACTCTCGGACATTTTTTTTTGTGGCAGTACGCAGCATTACGTACCTCTTCTCTTGTTATCAACAGCACTGGAAATGTTTCCTTCATCAAATAGTGGTATTTCCAGTACATACCATGGCATTCCCCTTCCTGAGAAACTAATTAGCTTAAAGAGTCTGAGATCACAACACAAAGCTAGTGAATGTGATGAGCTAAGAGGTAATTTCTTATGCCTATCAAACTATGTATAAGCTCTAATTGAACAGTTCAGTGTATATTTCTGTGAAACTGAATCAGATGGTAAACCAACATTTTTTTCTGTCATTGACCAGAGCAGTGTTTTGTTCAACTATAATTTTTTGGTTTATCCAAAAAACAATGTTAGCATAGAGGAAGCAAACCCGAACAAGGGACTCACTGAAGATAGCTTCAATGTCATTTTAAATGTGTTTCCTTTTGTGGAGTCTTCCGTGGACTTAAGAAATACTCTGTGGTTTGAATATCAGATATTCAATGAATGGATGTGCAATATAGTATACACAATTGTTACTGAGGGTGATGCACCAGATCTGAAGCATTTATTAAAAATTGCATTCCATGAACTGAAGGAAAAACTTCCTACATTTCTAAAGTTACTTGTTTTCGTTATTTCAATGCCAGTCTCTGAAGCTGTGAGACTTGGGGGTCTGTAATTGATGTCGTTGGTAAACATAGGCTGAGATCGAAAGATGAAGAAGTGGGCACTAATGATAAGAGGGTTTTTATTCAACTGAATGGGCCCCCATCTGGTTATAAAGGTACCAAAAGATTTTTAAAAGCAGCTTTATTGTCCATGTATGGTTCTTCTTCATTTTAGAAACCCCACAAGAAGTGAGATGATGAAACGCTTTGTAACTTCAAAAGTTATAAGCAAAATTAATGAGAATGCATCATGCTTACCATGTTTTAAATAAAATGATAAAAAATAGCTGGTTTAATGTATTATTTATTTGATAAAATTACACGCAAAATTTGCAGACAGATTATGAAATTTTAAAAGCTTGTCGCAGACAGCTACAAAACTTTCTGCCACTGGGTATATATATATACCGGGTGTCTCAAAAATGTTCAACGATTTGAAAAATCAATTAAAGAAAAACGGAAGGCGATAGAAATGTACGGTTTGCTGCATTCTGCTTAGGTAACTAGGGAATTTATTCTCAGCAATTTTCAAAATTATTTACAAAGTTCGTCAACAGATGGCGCTGCTGAGTGGGAAAACTATAAAACAATGTTTTCAAAATAACCACCATTTGCAGCAATAACGTGGCGCAGTCTGAGGTCAAAATTTGCAGACCCCCGTGCAAACATTTCAGTTTGAATGTTCCGACAAGCAGTAGAGATGTATTGTTCCAGTTCATCTACTGTTTGTCGATTGTGACGATACACCTGGTCTTTCAAGTACCCCCAAAGAAAAAAAATCGCATAGCGTCAAATCTGGCGAATAGGGAGGCCAATGCATGCCACTTTGCGTATGCTTCTTGCTTTGAAAATATTGTTTTATAGTTTTTCCAGTCAGCAACGCCATCTGTTGACGAACTTTGTAACTAATTTTGAAAATTGGTCAGAATAAATTCCCTGGTTACCTAAGCAGAATGCAGCAAACCGTGCATTTCTATCACCATCCGTTTTTCTTTAATCGATTTTTCAAATCGTCGGTCATTTTAGGGACACCCGGTATATACACTCAAGAGCCAAAACATTATGACCACCCCTACATTTTGCAATGAATTCGCCTGGATGACGTGGAAGGCACGTGATCAGGTGGACGTGGTATTTAACTGCTGCTGGAGAGTCTGAAGAATCATTCTTTCACTTTCTTCTGTGTGTGATGGGAAAGGCTGCGGATCTAAGTGACTTTGATAGAGGGCAGATTGTAATGGCTCGAAGGCTCGGAACAAGTATTTATGAAACTGCACGACCCGTGGGTTGTTCGCGACCTACAGTTGTTAGTACTTATGCAAAGTGAATGAATGACGGTGAAACCAGCAGTAGACGACATGGTGTTGGACGTCCACACGCTATCAAAGACAAAGGTCGTCGAAGACTGTCTCGCATGGTGAAGCAAAACCGGAGCCAGACAGTGGCTCAGCTGACAGCCCAATACAATGCAGGGCCAAGTAGAATAGTATCGCAGCACACTGTTCAGCGGACACTGTTGGATATGGGGCTACGCAGCAAACGTCCCACTCGTGTGTCTTTGCTGACCAAGCGTCATCGCCAACTGCGCCTGCTCTGGGCCCGGGAACATCGCGACTGGTCCATGGATCAGTGGGAGAGAGTTGCCTGGACAGCTGAATCACGGTTTGTCATTCATCACACCGATGGCCGTGTCAGGATACGCCGTCTTCCAGGAGAACTGTTGCTCCCTCAATGTACAGTAGGTCATACACAGGCCGGTGGTGGCGGTATTATGCTTTGGGGGACATTCTCTTGGGCGTCTCTGGGACCCGTGGTTGTGGTAGAGCAGACCATGAATGCTACAGGGTATCTGAACATCATTGCGGACCAGTTGCACCCTTACATGGCCTCTGTTTTTCCAGCTCGAAATGGAATGTTCCAACAGGACAACGCCCCGTGTCACAAGGCTAAAATTGTGTTGGAGTGGTTCCAGGAACATGACGCTGAATTCCAGTTAATGTCCTGGCCGCCTAACTCACCGGATCTCAATCCGATAGAACAGATTTGGGATGTCATAGGACGGCAGCTCAGAGTTCAAAGACCACCAATTCGCAATATCTCGGTTTTGCGTGACCGTTGCTTAAACATCTGGTACAATCTGTCTCCGGCCATCTACCAAGGACTTGTGGCATCCATGCCAAGGCGGGTTGAAGCTGTGTTGAGCGCCAAAGTTGGGCCAACTCGTTATTGACAGGTGGTCATAATGTTTTGGCTCTTGAGTGTATATATATATATATATATATATATATATATATATATATATATATATATATGAGCATTATTTTGGGGACATCAATATAGAGACCCATTAATTCATGGGCAAAATCAGTTTAAGTTGAAATATTTGAACTGGTTTTGCAATACGCAGTTTTAGGTAAAAGAAATATCCTCATATCTTTAATCTTCAGAACAAAGTCGAACAAATAATAACACACACACAAACAAAAATTAAATGAACCAATTGCAGTTCAAAGAGTGCGGGTTTTCAGGAAAATGCAAAGGCGTTTTTGTAGAAATATACAAAGACGTCTGGGATCATTTTCTTTTTTTATTGTTATTTCCTAAATCTATAGGCACTTGTCTTTTTAACATTCGCCCATCTACACCACGAATTTGTTTACTTCTTTAATTATGAATAAAGAAGCCAGTATAGGGAAGCTACCTTCACTAACTATGAGGGAACCGCACGAGATCGTCCAAGCCTTCGACGAGATTCGAAGCGGAGCCCACTCGTAGAAGCTCGAGACGTTGACCACTATACCATGGGGGTGGTGAATTGTATAAGCTGAAAAATCTCTCACAGTCAGGGCTAATCTGCTAAAATTTGACGTCATGCCTGAAAAAAGACGCAATGAGTACATTGATAATGAACAATATACAATATATAAAAAGGATTATTTAATTAATAACTAGTGAAGAAGAGACAATAAAGAGATTTGAAATTCTGAGGAAAATAAACAAGTACAGTGAAACTTCTCCAGTCGTCCACCCCTAAAAACGGCTACTTTTTTTCGGGAATATGACTGGCCGCCTTAGAGAAGTTTCACTGAATTTATTTTTAATCATCTAATACAGCGGATCTCAACCTGGGGGGCGCGCCCCCCTGGGGAGGCGTAGAAGAATTTCAAGGGAGGCGTGAGTTTAGAAAAAAATAAAACTAACTGTAATTTACTGTACTCAATTTTGCAGTCACAATGTAATCGTAACGTATTTTCGACATACGAACACGAACACGAACACAACAATTGTCGCACACGATAATTGTCGTAGCTGCAATGTCAGAAAAACATTCTGAAGACTTAAGGATGCAGTTAAGAGTTTCACAGAAAAGATAACTCTTTGGCAACGCCGTCTTCAGAGTTCAGAGCCAAACATTTCGTCCTTTCCAAGACTGAACGACATCCTCGATGATAAAAAAAATCTCACATTGCAACGTATAAATGAACTGATGGACCTTATATCAAGGCATTTGGTAGCATTGCAAAATGAAATTGCAGACTATTTTCCAGATATTAGTTCAGAGAACTGCGAGTTTAAGTTGACAAGAGATCCTTTTAAAATCGAAGTGGATATACTTCCTGATCATATTCAGGAACAGGCAATCGACTTAAAATGTGATTCTTAAGCAAACGCGGAATTCGAAAACATGGATGTTGAAAACTTTTGGTTACGCTATTTTCCTGTTTACCCAGAAGTTGCTTCGGAAGCTTCGAGGTTGTTAGTGCAGTTTTCTTCCACATATCTCTGTGAATCTGGATTTTCAGCATTAGCATACATAAAGTCAAAATATCGAGTAAAGCTGGACGTTGAAAGTGACCTGAGGTGTGCTTTGTCACACTTAAAACCTAATATTCAAAAACTTGTCAAGGACAAACAGTTCCAGCCCTCTCATTAATGTTGTGAAAGTGACTGGTATTACATGCCAACCTCACCTAGATCCTTGATTATCTCAAATATATTTGATCTGTATTTAATTCTTTGATTTCATATGTTCTAATAATAATACGTTCCAAATTAAGATATGAGTAGAAATATTAAGTTTTGTGTATGAAATTATCTATTCTATATTTTCATTTAATAACCAGCTTCAAATTCAAATTCCGATTGCACTACTTCTATTGACCACATGGTGGTAGGGGAGGCGTGACCTTACATCAGTGTTCAAAGGGGGGCACAGAGCCTGAAAGGTTGAGAACCCCTGATCTAATACATCTCTCTAGAAAAAATTATAGAACCATTTATAAAAATATTTTATATAGTAACTATAATTACTTCTCTAAAGAAAATACGTTTAGTTTATCAAAAAGAAGACTGCTGTATATGCAAAAGCAACTTAAATCATTTGTCGTTAGGAAAAAAACAGAGAAACAATAATTCGCAAAAGATTCTTAAATTGCATTAGTGTACATTTACGTACATGTACATATAAATTATCAATGTCCAACATTGTCTGCACACACACACGCATATGAGAGAGAGACACCGCCGTTATGGCTCTTTTCGGAGTACTTGGGTCAAAGGCTTTAACTCCAGTGATGACTACGATTAATTTGAAAAATGGTTAGTAGAGGTTAAGATAAAATTTCTTTACAATGGATTATCGTACCGAGTTAAGAGAAGTTAAATTTAAATGAACTATTAACTAGGAGTAGTTAATTAAAAGTTAGAGGAACGTAAAATGTAAAAGAACACAGAAATATTTAAATTTAATTTTAATATATATATATATATATATATATATATATATATATATATATATATATATATATATATACGAGTGTATATATATATAAATACACTGGTGAAAAAAATTAAGAGAATTTGCATATTTTATCGAATTTCATGAAAAGAACTGAACTGAATGTAAAACCACTGCTTATAGACAAAAATGCAAATCTTGTACGTAAGCGTACACGTGTGTGTAGGCGGAGCCAGTAGAGAAGCAGGCTTTATAAGCACGCGTAAGTTAAGACGCATTTCGTTCGCTAGCACACCTCGGCGAATTTCTTGGTGTTATTTTGCAGCAATCGGTTAATTTCAAATTGTAGCAGTAAAAATGAGTAACCATCAACGTTTACATGATGGAATGAGGTGGCGAATTGTGGGGAGGCCAGAAGCAGTCCAATCTCAAGTCCAAATTTGTGGAGATTTCAATTTAACGCCCAGCGTCGTGTGTAACTTATGGAAAGAGTTCCAGGATACCGGATCCATCGAGAGATAGCCTGGACAAGGTCTTCCAAGAGCCACGACGGCCAGAGAAGATCGCCATTTGTCGATTATAGCGAGGCGTAACAGGAGTGCTACAGCTTCTCAGCTCTCTCGTGACTTGTATGCAGCCACAGGAACCCGTGTATCAAGGGTGACTGTTTCCAAAAGACTTCATGAGAGAGGGTTGTTTGCAAGAACACCTGCTGTTTTCGTCCCGCTCACTTCTACGAACAGGAGAATCCGTTTATCATGGTGCAGAGAGCATAGAGATTGGAGTATGGATCAATGGGCGACCGTTCTCTTCACTGATGAGTCCCGGTTCAGCCTAAACACCGATTCTCGCCGTACGTTCATATGGAGAGAACCGGGGACCCGCTACCTACCCTCCAATGTCCGCGAAATCGACCATTATGGCGGAGGATGTTTAATGGTCTGGGCAGGCATCATGTTGGATGGCCGTACACCTCTCCATGTCTTTGAAAGAGGCAATGTGACTGGTGTGAGGTATAGCGATGAGGTCTTGGAGCCCTATGTTCGACTTTTCAGGGGTGCAGTTGGCCCTGAGTTCATTTTAATGGACGATAACGCGCTCTTATGGTCGACGAATTTCTGGAGAGTGAGGATATTCGCCGGATGGATTGGCCAGCCGGATCTCCAGACCTTAACCCTATAGAGCATGTCTGGGACGCTCTGGGGAGGGCAATTGCAACTCGCAACCCCCCTCCGAGAACCATCCAGGGAATGAAAACAGCGTTGCTGAACGAGTGGGACCAAATGCCACAGGAAATGATAAACTGACTTATTTCAAATATGAAATCACGCTGCGAGACCTGTATATCTGTAAGAGGGGACCATACCCCCTATTAACCCATCTATTAACCCATTTTTTTATTTATTATGCAACCGCTAACCTTTCATACCTTCCGACTCCAACGAGTGTTACGCACGATCATGCGTGTGCATTACAATTATTGAATGGTTATTTGTTTTGTATTGTATCAATGTATGTACATATCAAATTTCATTAAAATCGGTACTGTAGTTCTAGAGATAATCGACCAAGTCTGCAAATTCTCTTAATCTCTTACACTAGTGTATACATATATCTATATATATATATATATATATATATATGTACGTGTATATATATATATATATATATATATATATATATATATATATATATATATATAATAACATATACATCGCGTAGTGGAAGAGATGATTCTTTTATTAACGACTCATCATGGGCGCGATTCAAATACTTTTGTAGACGTGGCGGTGGAAACACTCGAGGTTGGGAAACACATGAGGGAAGAAAAAGAGTCAGTATTCTTTGGATTCATTTTATTCCATGTAAGTAAGAAGGCAGACATCGACACTTCATGAAGGTAAGAATTTACAGTACGACAACGTTGGACGAAGTGGCATATATTGAACATAACGGCACCGGAACCTACCGGAGCTATGACATATACCAGGGGTGGCCAAGCTCCTTGATAGTCCGAGCAATTCTTCAAAATTTGAAATTTTTCGCGAGCCGCAATTAAATACGTATTTAAAAGGTATGCAAAAAAGGTATTAAAAATTTTTTTTACAGAAATTATAGTTATTGAAAACATATAAATAAAAGTACAAAATATGTGTATTGAATTTAAATATTAAAAATTAAACACATTTATTTTACTTCTCTTGATCATTCTTTACAATTTGGTGAATAATTGGTGACAGCACTTCTCAGCAATTCTTTGAGATACTGGTTAGTTATACTGATCGGTGTCTGGGTTTCACGAATTTTAAAGTGGAATAAAATGATTCACATAAGTACGTTGTTCCGAATTTTGAAATAATTCGACAAGTAGCCTTTTTTAATCCAGGATACTTCGATTCTGGTACAAATTTCCAAAATTCAGTAATCGGCGTCGACTTATATTTTAATTGTAGAGCTTGATCTTCTTGCATCTCTATTAATTCTAATTCTCCAGAAGCTTTTTGGGTCATAATTATATTGGAAATGGAAAACTCACCTTGAGGGAAGAGAAATATGTTAATTTATTATGTTAATTTCAAATTAATGTCAATTATGTTAATTTTAATTTTTCAAAATTAACATAAAAATTAATAAATAAATAAATAAATAAATAAATAAATAAAATAAAATAAAATAAATAAATAAATAAATTTAGTTTTGTTAATTTTTTTCAAATTATGTTAATTTCAAATGGATTCAGAAAAAAATCAAGAGACGTTTTAAAATATTTCAAGTCTTGAAATCTATTTTGGAATTCCGTCAATATTCCTTCTAGCTTTTTTATATACTCGTTGAGTTTTTCTTGTTTAATATTGGAACAATTTTTTAAATTCGAGGAAAATGACAAAATGTTTTATTTTTAATATTTCCTTTTGAAAAAGTTGTAATTTAGTTTGAAAACTAAATATACACTGTGAGAGGTCAGATATTATTTTATCTTTCCCCTGCAATTGTAAATTCAGTGTTTGCAAATGTTCCATGACATCAGTCAAAAACATTAAGTCTTGTAACCACTCGTCATCGTCTAATTCTAAATAGGTTATTTCCTTTTCTTTTAGAAATGCAGTTATCGGATCAAACAAATCTACAAATCGATTTAATACCTTGTAGCTAGATAACCATCTAACAATGCAAAAGAAATTAATGTCATTCGGAAGTTCTTCGTCCTTTAATTCTTCAAGGAAATTTTTGAATTGTCGAGGATTTTTTGCATTGGTGCGAATGTAATTTACAATGTGTAACACTGTTTTCATAACATCAGGATATTTTAAATATTTTGTAACGAGATGTTCTCGGTGAATTGTGCAGTGAATCAGTATGAATTGTGGAATTTGAGAATCATCTCTTAAAAGCCCTATAAGACCGATTTTTTTACCCAGCAGTGCCGGAGTTCCATCAGTTGTAATGCTTACAAGTTTATTAAGAGGCAAAAGTTTTCATTACGGAATCTAATGCATTTTTAATATCGACACCGCGGGTTGACTCTTGAAGTGCTACTAAATCTAATAATTCTTCTTTAATAACGAAGTCAGGTGAAGCAAAACGCATGAAAACTGCGAATTGCGGAAGATCTGTGATATCTGTCGATTCGTCAAGGGCTAAGCTGAATGCAATACAGTTCTTCAAATCCTTTTTTAAATTATATTCAAGAGATGTATTAATTGCAGTTATGCGTCGTTCGGTTGTGTGTCTCGAGATGGGAATTTGCGAAACAACTTTGTGCAATGCTGCATTATTTGGATCTAAAACTTTAAGTACATCTTCCAAGTTTTTTTAATAAACTCTCCCTCTCCATACGGGCGTTTTGCACGAGCAATATTACTGGCAATAACAAAACTGGCTTCAGCCACATTATTAGCTTGATTGTTAAAGGTCATCAAAATTGACTGTTGCTTATTTAAATTTGATTTTAAAGAAGCAAGTTTATCTGATCTTAATTTGGAATTTGGTGGATACTGATCAGAAAACTGAGGATGATTGGTTTCATAATGTCGACGTAAATTGCTAGCTTTATAGTTTTTGACCGTACAATTACAAATAACACATAATGCTTTTCGGTTATTGTCAATAAAAAAGAAATTCTCCTCCCATTCATTACTAAAACTTCTATTTTCTTGCTCGCATTTTCTTTTTTTATTTTCGTTCTCTGTCGTCATATTTTTAAAGAACTGGAAATTAATAAAGAAATTTAGAAAATACAAGTTTTGTGTTATTTAAACAATAACAGCACGTGTTACATACTGCGAAACAAATTGTAGTTAACTTACCAAAAATTCCAGATTACAAATTACATCCGTAGCAAGAGTGATACAAATTGTTTCCTCCAGGGCACAATCTCAACTGTCCGTTGCAATGAAAGTTTACAAATTCAGAATCGGTCTGGAGTCGTTCGATTACGGACGATTACGCCACTGTTTATGTTCGTTCGCGCAGTTTTCGATGAGTCATATCATTCTTAACTTGGACGGAAATTAAATTTGTTACAACGTTGCACTTAATCTTTCATATTTGTTGACAGTAATTTAAAAGTGTAACCAACCCTGTTGGTCTCAATTTGGAAAAAGGGACTGTACTTTATTGAAACAATAACAAGATAATTTAGAATACTCATTAGATTCGGACAATTATTAATAGTGGGGCGTTTTTATTACTTACACAGACACAGACACACACACACACACACACATATATATATTATTCAATTCTATATTATTTGTATTTTTTGTAATTTTTTATCTTGATTTTTTATTGCTTAATTTATTTTTCATTACTATTATATTTTATATTTTATTTGATTTGATTAAATTAAAAGACGTACATCCACAGAAAAGAAGAAATAGAAAGAAAAAGTGCCTTTAGGAGGTGATCAAGAAAGCCTAAGGGCCTGTTCACATAGGAGTCCGTTGCGTTGCGATAAGGAAAAGATGACGTTGAGACGAAAATAAACCAATCATAGGCGTTAAAAATTTCATTGCTAATCGTTTGGAGGCCTATGATTGGTTTATTTTCGTCTCAACGTCATCTTTTCCTTAACGCAACACAACGGACTCCTATGTGAACAGGCCCTTACGGATGAAAAACCAAAAGAAAAACGCGAGTGAGAGGGGAGAATTAGTCCGGCGCTGGCTCATGTTGAGCAGTTCGGGGACTTTTACAGAAAGCAGTGTCCTGATAATCTAATTGGGGAATTCAGCAATTATCTCGTTAGGAATCTTGTCGATATTGTTTTAAAAGTTGACCGAGAGCTGTTGAGAAACCCTACGGAAAGTTTGGATATAGAAATCCCTCCTAATGACCGAATTAGAGGGGTATCGGAAAGCCTTTCTAATATTCCTCAGAGATCTATTTTGGAAGCGATCAGTAATATCGATGTTAGATTTGGCATTTTGGGTATCTCCTTTCGTATCTTCTGTTTCTTCTTTCATGGCATGATATTCGATTGTAGCTTTTCCTATTTTTTTTTAAAAATCGAACCATCTATTTTTGTCTAAACCTGGACTTTGTATTAATCTTAAATTGGTGGTAAGAAAGTAACCAAACTGTAGTTCTGTTCGTTTTTTTTCTTGGTAGCTAATTCTATCAGCATCATAATTTTCTTAAATTAAGCACCCATCTCTGTCGGAAGCGAGAAGAATTTGTCTACAATATGTTACTTTTGAAAGTGTGACCATGTATGAAACGAGGCATGATTAGGAATAAGCCGTGAAGCTGTTTTCGATAGTTGAGTTTCTCCCTTGACAGCTGAGTAGAGAACTCCCAAGCAGCTTCCAGAAGCTGTGACTACTTTGTATTGACCCAAAGTCAGCAAATATAGCGAGCTGAGACAGAAGCCAGTTTTGAAGTAGGATTAGAATCACGTGAAGGATTTAGAGGAAGTTAGTGCGTAAGATGCAAGGTTCTAAATTTAAAGTTAGGGTTAATAAAATGACGTGAGCTCCGAGTGAGAGCATTCTGTAATGAAGGTACTTTCAATATACATTTTGTTAATCAGTCATTAGTTTTATGCTCAAGTCGATCAGCAGAAAATTTTGGTTAGTGATGATGACTTATAGTTTTAATTTATTACCTCTAGACCTTTCGTCCCAAGTGAGCTTAAATAATTCAGAATTATTTCTTTCTTTACTACCGTAGTGACTTTTTTATCAGTTAAAAAATAACAGTTAATTTTAATTACTTCTTTCATTAGAGCTATTCCTACTTCACAAATTAGTCATACATTTCACAAAGTAAAGGAAGAGAATTCTGTGGAAAAAGGAAATAGAAAATCTTAACTAACTAAATTAAGTAATAGATTTTATAAGCTGTAACACTATAAGGGAAACTATCAAACATTTCTAGTTTTGTTTCATTAGAGGTAAATAATTACTGTACACAGTGCAGCCAATCTGTGCTAATATTTATTAGAGAGATTTTGAAGAAATATTTCTTGTTTCTTTGCCTTAAGTAAAAAAAATTACATGAGTTGTTATTTTTAAATCTTAGAAAGAAAAAAAAGACGTGATTCGCCTACATTTTTGTTTCGTTACAACTGCACGTATTTCACGTAATCTTAAAGCGTGGGGCAGCCATATTTTAAAGCCACTTGTGACCTAAAAACCATTTGTTGGATTCTATCATTGTTTTGTTTGCACGATGTCTAAACCAGAATATTCATCACTGGTTTTAAAAGTTTGCATTACTTTTTCGAAAATATTTGTCATGGAGAAATGTTATACCGTTTTTGTTAGAAATTCAGTACTTTCATGGAATGCGCATTTTGAGATTTTCAAATTCAGCATTTTTTGTTTTGTTTTATTTGCATGTCAAGCTATTAGTAGAGTGGTTCTGTACTGAAAATTTCTCGCAGAACTTAATTCTCCAGGAAGCAGATAAATTTTGTTATGCTTTAAAATGCTTTGTCTTTCGTACTCTGCCATGCAAAATTAAAGGTGATTCATTGCTGCATGTCCTGTGTTTGTTTTGATGCTTTTTTTTATAAATGTAACTAAAAGTAACAAACGTTTAAAATTTTGGGTAATATCCAGTAGATCATAAGAAATGTTTTGATTAATCTCTGGTTTGAGGAAAAAGCATATAATCTCTTAAATGCTCAATTTCCTATCTCTTTAGCTGAACGGAAGCTTCTAATGACCCCTTCTCTTACATGATTTTCATTCATATTTTCCCTCTCAATAAGGAGTTACGATAGGAGTAAGGATTAAGTTGATCGTCGGCTCCTGTTTTCTAAACACGTTTCCCCTTATTTAATCTTTATTAAAGAATTTTATCTACTTTACTGAATGGTGCATGTTTAGACCGTGGAAATCCCAACTATGAACCAAAGTCTAAAGTTTAAACAATCCTGATCTGTTTCAAAAGCAGAATTTTGAACGTTTAGTTGCGCAAATTTTTGAGTGCACATTTAGCATCGTATTAACCTCTCGTGTTAATATGTGTGATTTCTGTCGCAAAAATTTGTAGATACTCGGGCGCAAAAGAGATAAATCAACAGTGGCGTATTTTGATATTAAATAGTTATAGAATACAAGTACAGTAAAACCTCGTTTATCCGGATTAACTGGGACCATAGGGAATCCGGATTATCCGGGTAATAAGCAAAACAAAATCCTTAACTAATCAGACTTACCGTTTATTACGATGAAAAACTATGTTTTGTAACAAAATTGCATAGTATTTTTTACAAGACATTAAAAAAAAAAAAAACTTTTCATATCATTTCATAACAAAGAATTGGTCCACTGTCTTCTGTTTCAGACACATGTGGCGTTTAAATGAAGCACGGTCACGCAAACGTTTTATCATTAATAGTTCAGTGGAGTGATGTCGGGCTGACGCTCCAGGTACGCCATGATGTTGTCAACTGGTGCGCAGCATTTGCATGTGTCGTCCGCTGTTGCGGTGTGATCGCTTCCTCGCCCACGTCATCTTCTTCCCCACTGTCTGCTGTAGATGTGCATGCTGCTACAATTTCTTGTTCCGTAATAGTGCCGTAGCCTTCTTCAATGTTGTATTTCAGCCACCCACTGACGCATTCCATACCAACATCTGAACACTCACTTATTGTTCCTAGCATTTGCAGAAAGTCGTCTGCAGCCACTTGCACCAAATCCTAGCTTGACATTTCATTCGTAGCACAAACGTTGACGTGGATAGCTGTTGAGTCAATACACATCAACGCCCTGTGACACGCTAGTAAAGCCTTCTTGAACTCAACAAAAAGCCTTTTATTACCATAATTTATTGTACAATCTATGCAGGAACTGTACATTGAATCAAACTAAAAAGCGAATATTTGGCGTACTTATAGTTACGTTCTTGCTATCATAGTTAAAAATTATTATCTAATGTGAGCATTAAATAAAAAGAAGTCTACAAATATGATCCGGATAAACGAGGGCCGGAAAAATGAGGTTTTACTGTATTTAAAAACAAATAAAAAAATTGTCTTTTCTAATCTCTAATAAAAGTTATTCACGAGTTTTCCACAATTTCTAATTCGAAAGTATTTGAAGTTTAGATATCGAGGACTTATTCAATATTTATTAAGCTTCATAGAATGTTATGTGACCTCCAAGTTGCTTATCTTTGATGTTTGGTACTTTGAAAAATGTGGTTTTTGAGTTGCTAGGCAACATGCTTCGCTTCTTTAGCTTTAAGAAGCATTCGCATTATAATGTAAGCTTTATTTGAGTGAAAATTAGGAGGCATTCTTTGAGATCTGAATTTCGCCAATAAAGTTACAGAAATAGGATTTAGCAAGTAAAGTAATATAATTTTATTTGCAACTCAGGAAGAATGGAAGGATGATATAATAGTGACGTAATCCAGTTAGTTTCATGCTGGCAGACTTAAGGAACATCAGTATTGAAATTTAGAAGGCTTAATTTATCACTGCAAAATATTAATAAGTAATAACATGTTCAGGTGGAAGTAATACTTTATTCTTTTTTATATATTATTAATAGTTTCGAGACTAGGAAGCAAGAGGGCTAAAAATTAATTTTACTGTCTAAGATCGTAAAAAGTTCTACTTTGCTTACCATGTATATTTACATACAAGAATTCTCTTTTCCTCCTAGATATCTGTGACCTTGTGAGTATTTATCTCAAATTTTCTATTAGCTACAGTGGAAATTTTGATAAATTTATTACTATTTGTTTTATTTCAAATTATCACAGCATTTATTGTTAAAATTTAGATTAACATCTTACATCTGATTTTATGAGAAAATGGTAAACGACTTCTACACATGGGTATCTAAACAATTATACTTACTATTACAAGAAATATATATAGATTAAAATTTTCTGGATTGGATCTCTTTGAATTTTGTTTTTATTTAATGTCCGTCTACATGTAGTAAAATATATCCCACTGAATGATAAGTCTGCTATGTGAATTTAGTCTTCCTTTGAATAGCAAAATTGTATAAACTCATGTTTTGCTTTCAAGAAATTAATCGTGTGTTTGTTATGAAAAAAGTTCTTTTGTAGTCTCTGTATGCAAGTACTGTTGTAATAAATTTTTCTTTTGGGTATTGGCCTGTGCAAGCATAAAAACCCATTGATAAAAAATGTATGACTTAAGTGTTTATTGCTTCATTGTTATAATTTTCATTATGTGTACCTTGTATATTGACATACATTCCTTTTTATGCATGTATTCCAGTGCCCTGAATACATGCATAAAAAGGAATACATGCCTGAATACATGCCCTGAATACATGCATTTTAGATATATGAATATATCTAAAAATTTTTAATTTGAAAAAAAATTGCGAATCTGAACTTTTTCATATCTATTATTGTGCCCCACAATAAAGTAGCCAACAAATTCGCAGTCCAATTGGGTCAATGCCATAAGAACAAGATATCTGTCACGTTAGGAACAAAAAGTAACTACAGTGGAGCCTCGATATATCAAACCTCAAGGGGAACGAAAAACTTCGAATTATCGAGGATGTCGATAAAGCGAAGTTCGATTTAATAATAACATGGGAGTGTTAGGCAGGTTCAAGGAGAATAGAAAAACTTTGATTTATCAAGTAATTCGATTATATCGAAGTTCGATATATCGAGGTTCCATTGTAGTGCCAGTTGCTTACCCTGGATCCTGCACAACGTTACAGCTCAAACATCTAGCAGAAGTCTATAATGTCAGGTATCTCAGATCCAGTTCCATATTTGCTGGTCCACTCTCTTCATAATAACTAATGGTGTAGAGGAAATGCATAGGTATGTAGCATTCATTTGATTCTTACATTGCTGCCTCAAACAACTGGGATTTATTTGAGCTTAATGGTCAGATCTATTTTCTAAGTTAATCAAATTGCATAATTTGCTGAACATTGCACTTAGTCTCTGAATGCTCTTGGTTTTCTCTTAAAAGACTGCTTCAGAATCTGCCGTGAGAAATTATTTGTGGTCAATAATAATTTCTCTAGAAGTATCATATTATGAATTAATTTCATTAAATTATTTACAATGGTGTTCCTTAAAGGGTTACCGCCTTTTAGTTCAAGACAATAGGTGGATGGTTCGATCCAGAAATTACAGTTGTGTTAAAAATATATATATATCAAGATTAAAAAGAATCCTCTTCCAAGAATGACAAAATTATATTTTGACCCAGTACTTCCATTATACAGCTCTTGGTAATTCACCTTCGTTCAATTCTTTTATTCGGCCATATTATCCCAAAAATTTGTTCTGATTCATATAACGTATTACATTTGAGAAATTTGTAGTTTAGAATAGCAGCGTAATGCCAAACTACTATTCAGTGACTGATGAAGCAGAAACATAGAGCCCGAGTTCACAAGACGCCCCTGAAAGTTTGAAAATCTTGAAATATCTCGGCAACCCTAATTCTTATATTCTGTTAATCATATTGAATACACAAAAAGGAGGACGATGCCCTTAGTCCAGCATTTCGTTTTATAAATTTTAAATTGCAGTTTCAAAAATATGGGCTAACAAAGAGGTATAAAGTTCTCGCTCAGTATGTGAAGAAGCGCAAGTGAAATATTTAGATAGCTGTAAAGTTATTAATTCTTTTCAAGCATGGGGATATACAACAGAGTACAATAGAATGCAATATTGTGCATTTTAACCGTTAATAATTTCTGAATAACACAGCAAAATAAAATGGAGGTCAGTTCAATTAATCTATTTAGATGAGGCTGCAAAACGAAAACATTCTTATTTAATTATTGAGGGCAAAAAATACGTGTGGAAGTTGTACCCGTAGATGTCAAGGCATTTACCTATTCAATAATCTACCTCCGTCTAATAGATATATAGATGAGTTCCATCTCCCTTTGAAGCTAATATTCACGAGCTAAAAGACGCATTTCCCCCAATAACACATTTTAGCCAAAGAGTAGCAAAACCACCTCTCTCACGAAACCGTCTTTCATCACACGCTTATTTATTATTTCAATAACCCCCAGCTGTACTAAAGTTTACTCATCTCGAAATGAATTTGCACATAAAAAACCACGTCTGTACCTCCGAGCATCTAAACTAGAGTTCCCCCGAAATTTTAAGTCTCTTTTCTCATAACCAATTAATCAGAACTAAACGACACTCTCAGACAGCTTATTTAAAGTCTAAGGGCCTGTTCACATAGAATACTTCAGCGTCAGCGTCACTCGTATTGACATATTTTAAACCAATCACAGGCCTTAACACTTTCGTAGCTAATCGTTAAGAGGTTTGTAATTGGTTCAATATATTTCAATACAAGTAACGCTGACGAATTTCATGTGAACATGCCTTAAATGTTACCAGAAAGTTAATCTAAATATATGTAAAGATAATTTGAATGCATGACAACAATCGGCACATCACTTCAGTTTTTAACAAACACGAGGATTCAGTGCCTGTAGTACTTGCATGTCTAACAGTTTACTTTTCTTATAGTGCATATTACTTTTAGTCATACTGATTTTATGATCTAATTGAAGACAATATTTGGATAAAAGTAGATGCAATTAAGTGAATTCAAAGAAATTTGCTGTAAAAGGAAGTCGTTGTACTGATATTTTACTCAAATGACCCTCTGGTTGCTAACGCGAATACCATTTTATTTCATAATTTATTACAACTAAGCATTACGTATAAAATGAAAGCGTCAAGGAATTCTTTATATAAATAACGGAATCACTTTATAACTTATTTTACAAATTCTCAGTTGACAAGCGCAAAAATATGTAAAGTTTTCAAAACAATCTGTCTAGAATGCAAGATCAGGAGCCCGAAGTTAACTATATTCATAAAAGCTTAAAAGCCATGATTTACGATCTGGCCCGGCCCTATTTAGGATTTAATGTCAATGGCATGCCATATGAAGACATCACCGACTCTTAAGAGTACGGTAAGATGAGGTTACTTTGTGACGGATTTTAAGTTTTTTCCTGTGCCAGCCAATCAGTTTTAAAAGCAGCCCAAAACGAACAATTGCAAAACATTGGTACATCCTTTCCTTACGTAGTAATGTAATTCGCGAACCCGGATCTTTAATTAAAATTGAGATAAAAGAAAGATAAAAGGTGTTACAAAGTTGCCCCGCCGAGTGGGGTTACTTTGTGACATTTGTGTTTTCGTCTTGAAATACAAGAGAGAAAATTACTCTCTTGACAGAAAGTTAGACAGTAAAACGCTTATAAAAAGCTTGATACACAATTAAATATACCTATTAAACATATTGGATAGCTTTATCTATATATTTGACATAAAAGAGACCCCGGGTGTCCAGGGCAGCCATCAGTTTTTTGAGAAGATGAGGATATTCGTCTTTTGGCACATTCTGCTCCTTTTGGTAGTTTTTGCTAGATAGTCAATACTTCTTTCTCTCCAGTGGTAATTTAGAGGACGGAAAAATGCAACATCGAGCGGCTGGAGGAAGTGTGTCGACTTTGTGAGTTATTATGGGACAGTGTCAATGTGTCACAAAGTAACCCTGTCAACTTTCGCTATTTAGGTTATGTTCTCATATCTCGGAAATATCACTATATAAAAGTTATATTGCCCCTCAATATAACTAACATATTGACAATAAAAAATAATTACCTGTAGTAGTTGGTTGTATAAGGTGTTAGCCTTCAGCACACAAAGTTTCAGAAGTTTGAGTCAATAGCTTGACAACAAGCTTGAACAATACACTGGCCAGCGAATACAAATGACACACAAAAGCTTCGGACACTGGCCACTAGGTGTGTTTGTATGTCCGATAGGCTGTTGGCGCTGTTCTTTGCCTTCCCGGTACCACGGACGCGGCGCAAGATCAGAAATACGAAAAAATTACTGAGTCACAAAGTTACCCCTGCAGTCACAAAGTAACCCTCGTCTTACGGTAAATTTAACAGCTGCTAACGTGACAGCAAAACGCGGAATTCAAAACGCGGAATTCGAAAATTCTATCACATTCTCGGAAACGCGTTGCACAGTTAACAAATTCAAAATTGTAACTTTAGGTAACAGGGCCGAGGTGGCCTTGGGTTAAGCGAGCAGGCTTTCGGTGCTGAGGGTGCTCGGATTGAATCCCAGCGTGCACCAGTAAAATACCTCCATTTGTGTCGTCCCTTCATAGGGAGCAATGCTGGTCCGCCTACATGGTTCTCCTATAATAAAATGGCCAGCAAATCTACGGTGAATAACAACAGTCAAATGTCTATACGACAAAGTGCCTCCGCATTAGAAAAAAAATTTAAGTAACACCCTTCATCACCTAAACGTATTAACTTATTGGAGTTAACCTGCAAGTGTTCAGATCGAGCAAAAATGCAAGGGAAAGTGCTAGGAAGAATGCTATCTAAACTAACCTTGTAGTATATTTCAGGCACTTGTGGCAAAAAACGCTCGAGTTGACTACGTAATTCGTTGGTACTATCCGAAGTTCCTTAAAACTCAATTTTACTCAGAGGAATCTTGCTCGTTAAGATGTTTATTGAATTTAGCCCTCTTTCAATTTACTTTTGCTAAAGCTGTCCGACATATCACCGCAAGGAAGTTCGATTTAAGGGCAAGACAACGGAATATTCTCATTGTGTTTTCCTAATTTTGAAGCATACTGCAGTAGTCAACCAAATTAAGAAAAACTGGGAAGCTCGAGAAATAAAGAACACGAACTCGTAATAAGAATTCGATTATTCTACACTTTCGCCGGAGAAAACGAGGTGAGGGCCTCCAGAATGGAAGAATCGATAGGACAGAGGAAAATAGACAAAATAAAAAATAATAAACTAAAGTAAACTAAAGCAAAAATAACGTGGAAACTCTCCGTTTCGTTTCCTCGGGCGAATCAAAGTTATGCAGCAAATGCACAGCCGTACAAAAAGTCGCAAATTCCAGCTTCACTGCTAACGATAAATTAAATTGAAATTTTTGACGTTTACTAGCATTTCTTTAGAGTTCTGCTCTATTTATGACTTTAAAAAATAGTGAAACTGTTCAGCTAGTTCCCTAAGCAACACAGCTACCGAATTACTGTTTTATAAATACGATTCTTTGAATTAGGATTGGAATAGATACGATTCTTTGAATTGGGATACGATGACAGGGATCGTATAGTGGATTAATTTTAGTAAATATGACAATCATGATTACTCATGAGTTACCAACAATACATTGATTTATTAACTTATCGACACAATTTTATTTACAAATAGCAAATCCAAATTCATATTATACATATCTGTGGTATTTTGGCAGATGTTGTTATGTCATTTTTTCATGTTTTCGGCAAATTAAAAAAGTAACTTTTGTTGTGAAATATAAAATCGCTCATTTAAGTTTTCCAATACAAATATTCTCTAGTAAATACTCATATTCAACTTCATATGGCTGCTCTTCAATTAAAATTTTCAATTAGGGACCAAGTATTACCTCTTTTATACATAACAGCATTTCCCAGTACTCATTGGTACCAATACTCATAACTTAGTATTATTTCACAATTCCACTATCAGCTTTTGCCACATTAAAGAACCAATTTTAAGTGTGATATATCAACTTAAAACATAAAATCGAATTTTTCGGACATATCAACATCTACCATAACGCCACAGATATAAAATGTACAATTCAATTCATTTAAATAAAATAATTCATTACTCCATATTTGCATTCAATTAACTTCCCCTCATTACATTCAATTAACTCCCTAACTTCCTATCTATATCATTAAATCATTCTTAAATTGGCTAAAGAGCATTTTCCATTGACAGGATAGAGAATACAGAGTCACTATACCTTGGGTTGGTTCGTGTTTCATTGTAACCCCCTTTGATGGTGCGCTAGACCGGTACACACGCAAAGGAAGTTCTCCTCTGGATAATTGGCCAATCTTCTGGTCATCGGGAGACGCTAGAGATAGATTACCGGGGTCTTTGACGGCAGGGCTCCGGATTTGATGCGAACTGGACGATGAGCTCTTTGGGCGTAGATTTATTCTGCTGATGCGGCGGTGCTCTGGGTGGTACGAGTCATTGCACTGACTCGTTCGCTCCTCTCAGCGGTCGGAATATAGGCTTCTTCAACAGTTAACATTAACTCTTCACAACGTAGCTAGGCCCTATCTATATTTTATCTCTAATTCTCTTCTCTCTATCTATCTCATCTCCTTATATCTCGTCTTCGCGTCTCTTAAATATCCTTCTTCCCCTTGACTAATTCCATCCCTTAGGCATCTTATTGGTAGGTTCTTCTGTTTCTTTGCCGTTCCTCAGCCCTATCATTGGCTTGACTCTGTCCAATCCTTTCTTAGGGGCGTATCTCACATTTCTATCTCCATATTTTGCCATCTTGTTTTCACACGCTACCTAATAATCACGCTCCCCGTCCCCGACTTCATTAACTTCTGAACCTTTGACCTCCTGTACGCGTGGTTCCCCCCCCCCCCTATTCCTTAAAATCGCACTCCCTTATTGTTAGCGCTAAAATATATTTGGAAATATTCAGGTCAGAATCAATTGGGGGAATTTATGACACTTTCACAGGCTCTGGTTTATCATTTAAACTGAATCAATGGACTACGAATATATTTTTTACTCCAGCTTCGTAGATGTGCAAATCTAGATATTAGAAAATACAATAGCTAGACACATTTGAGGCTAAGTAGATCTTTTAGCCTTCAAAAGTTTAAAGACAATATTAAATAATATTTACTGATCTAAAGCAGTTTAAGTGTATAAATCAAAGCTTTCGAGAGATGAACATGCATCTGAGAATCCCTCTGCCTCTGACATTTTGGTTTAACGTGGCCGCCCAATGACAGAGTGGTTAAGGCATCAGCCTGCGCGGGTTCGAATCTCGCATAAGGGATTGTTGTAATCTGGGGTACTAGTCAGTCTTACAAGGGAGCCCAGTCTAGAAAGAGGAGCTGCAATCTACCGTCCATCACCGGTGTCATCGTTTGTAAATAAAAATTCTATGCGGGTGTATGTGAATGTGTATTTGTTTATGTTTCCATTTCCTGTCTTATCTTCATACGTACAGCGGACTGTGGTCTCATTCTGATCCCCAGGGACTTCAGCAATAACAGGTTTAACGTATGCTCTTAAATCAGAAATCAAAGACACTTTGAAATAAACTAAAATGGAACTTACATAATGCCCATGATGACTCACTGTTCCACTGAACTAAAGGCTGGACAAACGAGTCGCTCTAGATTGCAGATCTGGGAACAAATGCTTCGTACATAGATATTAATGAAATTATACAATGAAACAATCATGTGCGAACTGTGCAAGAACACTGCTGGCCACCCAAATTGCAACACCAAGAAAGACAAGAGATATCACAACAAAATTTATTTTGTAGATTACATGTTGACCAAGTATCAAATGATTAAATTTATAGACTTCTGTGAAGTGTGGTTCCTGCGAAAATCAGTAGCCAGAGTAGCCGCCATTGTTGGAGATCACCGCTGCCACACGCCTCGGCATTGATTCAAAGAGACTTTGGAGTTCTTGGGGTACAGCAGACCAAGCAGCTTCCACACGTTGCCAAAGTTGATCTGCTGTGGCAGCTGGGGATGGAATCTGGGTCGATCGTAGATATAAAATGTAGCAATCGTAGAGCAACCATGGACCACATGTTTTCTATCGGCGAAAGATCCGGAGAGCGAGGCGACAAGGGAAGCAATTCAATCTGGCGAATGACGAAGAACCGTTGGACAATGCGTGCCACGTGTAGTCGCGCATTATACTGTTGAAATATGGTTGTGGGCAAGCCCTGAAGGTAAGGAAGGACAACTGGCTCCAACACCTCGGAGATGTAGCGCTGGCTGTTTAAAGTACCGGCAATGCGTACTAGAGCTGTGCGAGAGTGATATCCAATACCGCCCCATACCATAATACCCGGTGCAGGATCAGTGTGGCGGTGCATAATGCAGCTGTTCAGCATCCTCTCTTCACGGTGTCTCCAGACTCGAATGCGACCATCGTGGTGTTGCAGACAGAAGCGTGACTCGTCAGTAAAGACAATTTCGTTCCATTCTGCTGTCCACATCCTTCTGTCATCGCACCATTAGCGGCGGAGACGTCTGTGGTTCTGCGTCAAGGGTAGACAAAGCAATGGACGTCTTTCGGACAGACCACTCTGCTGTAAACGGCGACGAATGGTACGCGCAGACACTGGATGATGCGTTACAGACTGCATGTGCTGTGCTATGGTTCGTGATGTGACTGAGCGATCCGTCACTGCCATGCGCACAATTTGCCTATCATCCCGTGAAGTGGTGCGCTGAGGTGGATGCGATCGAACACGCCGGTCCGTCGTACCCTCCTGCATCCAATGATCACATCTCCGCATTACAGTTGTTTGGTTTAGTCCAACACGACTACTGATTTCCCTGAAAGATAATCCACAATCTCGGTAGGCCACTATCCTTCCTCTGTCGAACTCGGATACTTGATCAAAAGTTGATCGATGTTTTCGACGAGGCATAATTAATCGTTTTTTTGAAAAACCACAAGAAAAACACAATTGCCGAACTTGAAATCGTCGAAATCTCCAAGCCTTAAATAGCGCTTTGAAGTGGCGCCACAGGCGCGCGTGATGTGCGTCTGCGCTGAAATTCTAATCATTTGCATATCTCACCTCCGTTAATGCATGTTGTAAATTTCATGTTATTTGCATGTTTCCTTCAGGGTGTTGCATTTACAGTGGCCAGCAGTGTATTTCTATAATAAAAATCAACCTTAACCTGGCGTCCAAGACACAATGTTATACACGTTTACTATACAGAAACGTGAATGAGAAAACTAGAATAGAAGTTTCAGAGTACACCATAAAAAGGGAAATAAATTTCAAAAGGTTTTTATTTTCCCTGCCTAACCTCCGTTACTTAGTTTGTCCTCAAGGCCAAATGATGTTGCGAAACGCCAACTAAACCTTATTTCACTGAAAAGTATCCGGATCTGAAAGCAGAATACGGATTTTAAAGGAAAAATGTTTTAAAACTAATTTTAGCAGCATTGAGAATCACAATTCGCTATAAAGTCGCATTGCTAAAGGAATAGAAACATAGAACTGCATAATGCCAAAGGAACAGAAACATGCTATTGTGTCTCCATTAAGCAGGAAAACTGTAAATCAACCTGAGGGCTTCAAACCAATATATCTCACCTCTTAAACAAGTAAAATCATGTAAGGAATGATAGTCAGCAGACTAACATACATTTCTGCATAATAATCCCTAGACCCGTATCAGGCATTTTAAAATTAACCATTTGAACTTCCCATTTTCAAAGCGGAACTGATAGCTATCCATGAGGTTCTAAAAGAACTCCCTAAAAAAAGACCTTTTAAAGTAGATATATATGTGGATTCCTAGGCACCAATTCTTGCAGCCAAAAAAATGTGTCACCCAAAAGCAGCCAGAGACATGTTTAATAGTTACTAACCTCTTTTGAAATATTGCATATCTTAACCTCCACAGTAAGTCCATTATTGACTTTCAGTAGGTCCCCTCTCAGAGGACGATTGAAGTTGATTCTCCTAGTTGAAATCCAAATTTAATAAAATTATTGGTCCTTTCCCTCACTGGAACTCGCGAAAGCCTCCAGGAAAACTTATGAACCTAGACCTACCAAGAAATACCTTCACAATTCCGACAAGACTCCACGGGACATTTGAAGCAGATGACTTTCGTCAATGGAACAAAGTCCTTCCCTCAGTGTACAAAGCGCAAAAAAGGAGCTAGTTTCTCCACATCATATCCTGCATTGATCCGTATCATATGCCGATTTTTTAACCTTTCTAATATACAATAGCTTCATAACTTACTTTTAAGATCTCCATGCGTCGGGGTAGGGTATTGGCTCATTGCACCAAGGGATAAGTACCGTAACAAAAGACTTGATTAGTTTCGAAAGGGAAACTTCAATTTTTTTAATGTATGTTGGAGATCGTTTCCTTCTTAGATACTCAAATATTAGCGAGTCTCTGAGAATGAAACCAGAATCAAAGAACAAATATATTAGGGATATTTCTCAGTTTACATCTTTTACCGATTTTGAAATCCGAAGATAATAGAGAGAACCTTGAAAGCCAAGAAAATTTTAAAATGTGTTATTCGATTAGATGCACTATTTCTATGCACTCACCAGAAACATGCTTTAGGATTCGTTCCCTCTATCGGATGTAGTAATATTTAAAAATGTATCGATATTTAGTTCGTACTTTCAGGAAACCGACAAGTTCATACAAACAAAATGACTCAATACGCGCTTGTTTTCACTGTCAAATGTCAGTTTAGAACTGTGAAGTGTCATTAAATATACAACTCCATCATCTTTACTTCCTATCATATTATAGATGTATAAAGTTCGGTAAAAAATTCTCCGCTTCTTGTAACCGTAAAACAGTTGCGAATACTTTTATCTGGCAAATTTTAATTTATGTAGAAAATATTTATATTGATTACACTGTAAAACATGAAATATGTCCTTCAGATGTGTGTTTCTTGTATATTTTTGGCTGAAAATAACGAATCTGTAATTATTTTTTGTTTACAACGCACCATTTCCCCGAAAATCCTCATTTTAGCAATGGAAATCTATACTGTAGTGGCAAGCACCGCTACACAAAATGAATTTATTTAGAAGACGACCAAGCCATTTTGTAGACTATTTTGCGCAGAAAGAAGACATCGTATATTGCTGTGATGTGAATGGACTATTTCAGGTATTGGGACATGAATATAATCCAGCAGAGTGGCGCCTATTTATTGACTCGTCCAAACGTAGTCTCAAAGCAGAGCACCTCCATATAAGCAATGTTTGTCCGCCTGTTCCTGTAGCATATTATACACATACAAAGGAAACTTACGAAGTTATGAGTGCTATACTGAAGTTAATTGAGTACACTACATTCAAATGGCACATTTGTGGAGATTTGAAAGTCATTGGGATATTAACAGGTATGCAACAGTGGTACATTAAATTCTTCTGCTTTCTCTGCGAATGGGATACCCGTGGCAGAAAAAATCACTACATCCGTAAACAGAGGACTGCAAGAAAAAACTTCATTCCTGGCACCAAAAACATATCACATGAACAACTTGTGAATCCGCAATGTGTCTATCTTCCACCATTGCACATTAAACTCGGTTTGAGGAAAATATTTGTAAAAGATCTGGACAGAGAAGGAGTGGCTTTCTTGCATCTCAGGAACAAATTAAAAAATTTAAGTGAGGCAAACGTAAAAGAAGGGGTTTTTATTGGCAAACAAATTAAAGCAGTCTTTCATGATGAATAGTTTGAAAATAAACTGTCACAAGCAGATAAAGAATCCTGGCTGGCATTCAAACCTCACGTTTCCTTGGAAATGAGAAAGCTGAAAACTATGAACATCTTGTTGGTGACATGGTGAAATGCTTTCGTGTTATAGGTTGCAATATGTCTTTAAAACTACACTTTTTGGACTCACATCTGGAATCAATCACTTTTCTCAAAACCTTGGCGCAACAGTGATGAGCATGGGGAAAAAGGTTTTATCAGGACATCTCTATGTTTGTAAAGCATTTCAGTGGACGATGGAATGGAAATATACTAGCTGAATATTGCTGGTCTGTTATCAGGGACACACAACAGATGTCTACAAGAGGAAACGGCCAAAAAAATAAATTTTAGTGTTTGTGTTTTCTAAAATAAAGCCTCTGTTACATTTCTCTGTAACGGAATTCGTATAAATATGAGAAGTGGGTCTCCTACAAAAACGGTACGTGATTCACCAATTTGGTTTTGATATATGAATCAAGCACCTTTTGTATATACAGACTCACATAGTTTCATCTAAAGGACAGAAAAATAGTTCAAATTTGTTGTACAGTGTTATTAACATGTTCTTTGGCTTAAAGGAACTGGTATACAAGCATCATATCATACCAAACAGTAGTACGAGGAAATAGGAAAACGGCTTATTCTAAAAGTTCAAAGAAACAACGGAGAGTAATCGGGTATATATATATATATATATATATATATATATATATATATATATATATATATATATATATATATATACAGTGGGTGATCGGTTAACGAACAGTTCGGACTGCGAACAATTCGGATAGCGAATACTTTCAGAAAGACTTTTGTGTTCGGACAGCGAACATATGTTCGGATAACGAACTAAAACGAATTCTACCGAACACCTCTATGACAAAAGGTCGAAAAAAGTTTCTAGTAGTCCAAGATCAACCAAGGGTTGGTTCAGTGAGTTTATCTAATAATTCTAATCAAGAGGTCTACAAACGATACAATTTTAGTTATAAACATTTATTTTACATGTATGTACAACCCTTAAAGGGGGTCTACAAATTGTCACTAATCTAAGAGCCATGCTTACATGGAGAAGTTCCATCTAGTCGAATTCTAAAAACGGTGGGGGCGCTGCTCGCTATGTCATACATTTCGTCACAACCTCTCGTAGGAGCTCGGAGCATACGACACGGTCACATACTGCGTTGTGTGAGCCGAGACTTTGTAAATTGTACACACAACCTTTATATACGCTAGTTGGTTTCTGCCCTTCTGAATTTTTGTATATGTGCTTTTTTGAACCCTTTATAAAAAAATAAATTAAAATAAAAGTAAAAATATTACAAAATCTGGCAATATTATGAGGCCTAAAAAAAAGTCAAGTGTCAAGAACTGAGCTCTCCATAAAAACCAAGCAAGAGATTATAGCCAACGTAGAGAGTGGGCAGAAGATATCTGATGTTGCTAGGCAATATGGCTTGAACAGGTCTACAGTAGGCAAAATCTTAGCTAAGAAAGATATCATCAAGAGGACTCAAGCAGCTAAAGGAGTAACGAAAATCACATCTGAGAAGCAAAGAAATGCGATTCATGAAAAAATTGAGAGGTTGCTTTTAGTTTGGATAAACGAAAGGGAAATGAAAAGAGATGTAACTACTATGGCCATCATTCAAGAGAAGGCTAGAGAAATTTTTGAGAAGTTGAAGGAATAAACTCCAGGTTCGTCATCCGAGAAGTTAGAATTCAAGGCTACCACTGTCTGGTTTGCAAAGTTTAAAAGGAGATCTGGCATTAAACATGTGGCAATGCATGGTGAGTCTGCTGGTATAGATAAAGAAGAAGCTGAGAAGTTCTGTCTCAAATTTCAAGAATTCGTTGAAAAAGAAGGGTATTGTCCACAACAAATTTTCAATTGTGATGAAACAGGTTTGTTTTGGAAGCGCATGCCGAACCGTACCTACATCACAAAAGATGTGAAAAGATTTCCTGGGTATAAACCCATGAAAGACCGATTGACGTTACTTTTGGGAGCTAACGCTAGTGGTAATATGAAGCTTAAACCACTTCTCGTTTATCACTCTGAGAATCCTAGAGCATTAAAAAAATTTTCATAATCAAGAAAAGACTGCCAGTGAGGTGGAGATCAAATCAGAGGGCATGGGTCAGCAGGTTCTTTTCAAAGAATGGCTGTTTGAAGTTTGTGCTCCCAGCATCAAGGACTACCTTGAGACCAATGACTTGCCATTGGAAGCACTGCTGCTATTGGACAATATACCAAGACACCCAAAGGACCTTGAAGATAATTTGCTGATAGACTTTCCCTGGCTGACAGTTCAGTTTCTACCTCCGAATACAACTTCGTTGATTCAGCCAATGGATCAGGAGATTATTGCGGGTTTCAAGAAATCGTATACTCGCGCGCTGTTTCGTCGGTGTTTCGAAGCATGCCAATTATCCTAAACAATGACATTGAAAACGTTTTGGAAAGAAAAATTTGACATTCTTGAAGCTATCCAACTCATTCAAAAGGTGTGGTCAGAACTCACTCAACAACAGTTGATTTCTGCTTGGCGAAAACTGTGTCCATCTTGTGTTCAGGGAGACGGAGATAATGCCCCTGAAATTATGAATGAAATTGTGACAATTGCGAAAGATCTAGAATTAGAGGTGAACGAGGATGACTTTGAAGAGCTCATAATGGAACATGAAGATGAGCTAACGACAGAAGAACTCCAAGAAATCTTGAATGAAGAACGCCAGCGAAATGTATCTCCTTCAGAAAAAGAGGAAGACGAAAGAGGACCAATTTGCTATTAAAGATCTTTTAAAGAAGTGGGAGGATGTCAGAGCAACGGTCTTAGAATGTCACCCAAACCAAGCCGATGTCAATAGGGTTGGGGATCTCTACAACGACAATGCTATTAATCACTTCCGGAAAATTCTGAAAAAGAGAGAAAAACAATCGACATTGGACAGGTTCTTTAACGACCCATTAACAAAAAAAAATTATTAATGTGCAAGACTGTATTATTTTGGTAAAAAATAAACTTAATAAGAAATTATAAATATATATATCTTTTAATTTAATTTTTAGGGCTTCCGGGATGAACTAATCGAAGTCCCATAAAAATCTATGGTAAATCGATGATCGGTTAACGAACATAGTCTTGGAACGGATTATGTTCGTAAACCGATCACCCACTATATATATATATATATATATATATATATATATATATATATATATATATATATATGTGTGTGTGTGTGTGTGTGTATAGTGCATCAGCGTATGCACGCTGTTTTAGGTATATTACAAAAATGGAGGTACAACTAGAAGGGTACGAAAGCATGTTTAAGATACAAATGTGGGATACCCAAAACAGGTATATTCGCTCCCAAGATACATTACACCCTGATACAGCATTTCATTTTTACAGTGATTTTTACTTAAATTTTTTTTATTATAGATGCAGTAGATTCTTGGGTATTAGAGTTTTTGCGATTCTTCAAACAAACAGGATTTCAGCAATTCACTACAATACGAATAAATAATTATTTTTACTGTTATAAAGTAATAATTATGAAGTAATTATAATAAATGTCACAATGATTTTAAATAACAGATTTTTTTTGTTGCCTGTTATTAGCATGTGCTATATAAGGTAGTATGAGTATAACGTCGATTATTATCGGCGTTTCTGCGAATCCAGTGTTTAGATTTTTGAAAGACATTACTTATGTATCCGACTTTTTTTGAAGAATATTTGTTTTTATTTGAGAAACAAGTAGTGAGTTGTAGAAATGAGAGATCTGATGCTGCGTAATTACATGTAAGGAGCTTGCGACGGAACAAAAAACTCAAATCTTTTAAAAAAACTTTCCACCAGGGAGACCATTTTATTGTATGTTCTTGGAATAGACGAGGAGAGTTTTAAACCTTCGTTTTTATGATTCAAGCTATTTTATTCAGTGTCGTCATGAAAAAGGTCTAGTGCCATCTAGATCAATGTTACTTTCTACATTTTCCTCACACTCATAGTTTTCACTAGTTTCGTTTTCTGAATCTTCTCTTTCAAAAGTTAGTGTTAATTCCACCACTACAACTTTGACAATGCCGTCGATATTTTTTTCGTAAGAATTAAGATTTTATTTACTTTAAGTACTATTAATTTTGGAAACTTTTAAAGAAATTATCTAAAATGATTTTTATACATAATAATTAAGCTTTAATTTACTCTGAAATTATTAATTTTGGAAACATTTTCAAAAAAATTATCTAAAATTATTTTCCCCCATAATAATTAAGATTTTATTTACTCTGAAATTATTAATTTTGGAAACATTTTCAAAGAAATTATCTAAAAGGATTTTCTCTTATAGTAATTAAGCTTTAATTTACTCTGAAATTATTTATTTTGGAAACATTTTCAAAGAAGTTATCTAAAAGGATTTTTTCTTATAATAAATAAGATATAATTTACTTTGAAATTATTAATTTTAGAAACATTTTCAAAGAAATTATTTAAAATGATTTTTTTGTGTAAAAATTAAGATTTTGATTGTGTAAGGATTAAGTTTTGAAAACATTTAAAAAAAAGTATCTTTCATGAAATTATCTAAAAATACATTTATAACTTTTTCATGTATGTCTTGTAAAAATTAACAAATAATAATCAAACAAATACTATATTTGTATTAATATTCAGTTTTCCCAATATGTAGGAATACTGTCAAATATAGGGATATTACTTTTAATACCAAGATAAAAATTAATAGAAAAAAGATACAAATCTAGTGTTATTTTTCCTCATCCTTCCCCTTCCAAATACTATTTTAAGGATAGAATACCCATTTCAAATGTTGTGATGACACCACTTGATAACATTTGGTCAGAAACCACATGCGCCTAACTTCTTTCAACCCATTAATTTTTTTAAAAACCATTTTCCTTAATACGAAGCAGAAAAAACCTTGTCATTTAAATTTCCCGTTAAAACACCAATTTTATACTCTTTGTCATATATTTTCTCATAAGATGGTTTTCGCTCAGTAATTTAAAAGTTTTATAAAAACTAGAGCGCTGTTTTCTTTAGTCGTAAATTTAAAACTTTGGAAGTAAATGTAAGAATTCAATAATTAAACATTTTGAGGACGCATTATTCCGAAGGATTTTTTAAAAATTTATAATTTTTTTAGAAGGTAGTCGAAATTAAATGGAACTACTTCCGTATCATTGTATCACAGTATTTACTCAGAGGATACTGTTGTAAACGATCAAGAGTGCTTCGAAAGTACGAAATTTTTATAATAAAATTAACATGCTTGTAATTTATATCAGACATAAAAATTTGACTAATACACTGCTGGCCATTAAAATTGCAACACCAGGAAGAAAACCAAATAACAAAGCTTTACTTATTGTATGTATATATACAGCATAGTAGGAAGATAACATGATTGAATTTGTAGGCAATTTGGAGGTATACAGGATCCGAAATTAGTAGACACAGCTGCCGCCTCTGGCAGCTAAAACGGCTCTAACCCGGTTAGGCATCGAGTCGAACTAGGCTTGGATGACAGATACGGGCAAGTCATTAAATGTTGCTTCAAGTCTATGCCACATTTCATCGATCGCAGTGGCTGAAGAGCGATGGCGGCTCTGTCTCTCAGCAACCCATGACAGATGTTTTCAATGGGCGAGAGATCTGGAGAACGTGCTGGCCAGGGCAAATGTCGAACAGTGTTGAGGTAGGTCAAGACACGACGGGAAACATGCGGTCTTGCGTTATCTTGTTGAATGAAGACGTCGCCGAGGTCTCGGAAATAGGGCACAGCTACCGGCTGTACGATTTGAGAAATGTAACGCTGGCTGTTCAGATTACCAACGACACAAACAAGAGATGTTCGTGTCGTGTACTCAATGGCTACCCATACCATCACACCAGGGGCAAGGCCCATATGACGATATCGAATGCAAGCAGGCTACGTGCATCCTCCACGGTGCTTCCAGACACGGGTACGCCCAGCATGATGCTGCACACAGAACTGGGACTCGTCTGAAAAGAAGATGACGTGGTGCCACTCCTGTATCCAGTTTTGTCGTTGGGTGCACCACTGTCGCCTCGCGTCCATATGCTGCAGTGTCAAGGGAAGCCGCAATAATGTTCACCGTGCAGACAGTTCGTGTTACTCCAAATGTCGTCGCACTGTCCATGCGGATACTTGTTGTGCTGCAAAGAAGCCCATTTCCTGACCCAAGGTCAATGATGTGGCTGAAGTATCCTGCAAGGACGACTTGACAACATGTCTGTACTCTTGGGCGTTAATGGCGGGAGGCCGTTGAGATCCTGCGTGACGTTCAGTAGGACCTTCCTAAACAGCCCTCTCGATAGTCCACGATGCTGCTTTTTGGAATTCCGACACGTGCTGGTAGCCGTTTCTCCTTCTTATACGAGGCATAACATGATCTTCTCATAAGCAACCAACATTCAAATGCGATTTCCGAATAAGAAACCCGCTGCGTAACTTTCCTTTTATACAGAGTTTTAGATGCCGTTTCTCCCTCCTTCGATTGCGCTTAAATGCTAATCATTTGCATATCCCATCATCTTCTGCTTTTCATGAGAATTTGACGTTTGTATCATCACTCTTTCATGGTGTTGCAATTTTAATGGCTGGCAGTGTATATTTTTGTACTGCTGATTCTCAGCACATGTGTATGTTTTAATCCAATAAATTTTCAAAATGTTACCATAATTGCAAACACCTCCTATAGCGTTACCTCCGACGGCGATCACGAAAATATCGGACGTGACCGATTCTTTAAGGATAGTTACATTAGACGCCAAGGAAGGTATACAATAGTTGAATGGTCGGAGCTCTACCGCTCAAGAGAACCATTTTCGGGGTCAAATCCTGCAGATGCCTTGATTCTAAAAACATTTTTAGAGCCGAAGTTTCTCTGTATTTTGCGAGACATTTATGAATCTCTTAAGAAAATTTATTAGCTTCTACACGAAATAAATGAGGAAACAATGAAACAAACACCATCTACAGTGCGTGTAAAACTTTAAGGACAGCAAAAATTTTAATTTTTTAATAAATTTCAAATCAGAGGAAAACAAAATATACTGTAATGTGTATCATAAAGTTGAAAAGCTAATGAAAAAGTCAACAAAATTTATTTGTAAGTATTTTATTACAAAAATAAAATAATTATACACAAAACTCTTTTTCCGCCTGTGTAAAAACTTTAAGGACAGGAAAATAAAAACAATACAGAAATGAAGAAACAAATACTTAATATGTTGTGCACCCAACATTGTTTTTAATGACCGCAAATATTTATTTTTCATGGACATTATTAATTTTTGGCAGAGTCCGGGACTGGTTTTGTACCATTCATCTTCAATCGTTGATCTGAGTTCTGAAGCTGAGGAAAAGTGCCTTCCATTTTTGTAAACTTGTCTTTCTATATATCCCCACAAGTTTGGGTGGTCATTGCAAAACTTCAATATTTTTCTTTTGGAACCAGAGTTTTGTCCTACGGCTTATGTGAATAGGAGCACTATTTTGCTGATAAATCCATTTTTCCCTCTGCCAAAAGTGTTGCAACAAGTGAAAGATGGGCAGAAAGAGATTTTAGATATGCCTTTGAATTAACCTTTCCTAAAAGAAATGCAAGTGACCCCACGCCGTTAAACGAAAAGCAGCCCCATGTCGTAATGGATCCGCCACCTAATTGACGGTTTGCGAAAATTTCTTTTTCTTTTCTCAAATCATGACAATAATGCTCTGAACCATCAGGATCATCGAAGTTCAATTTTTTTTTTCATCGGAGAAAATAACCTGCAGTCATTTGTCGTCCCAAGTCATTACTTGTCTTGCAAACTGTAAACGCTGGGTTTTGTGTCTAGTCAGTAAAGAGGTTTGCATAATTTTTCTGTGTATTGGAAATTCCCAGATCGAGTAATTGTATTTCAGATTGTTTTCTTGAACACATTGAACCCAGTTGTTCGTAAAATTTCTTTACGTGAGTATTTTCCAGTTGATGCTAACTTTTAAAACTTTCCTTTCATCTCTGGGTGACAAGGCTTTTGGTCTGCCTCCAGCGTTTTTTTCCGTACTCGTCTTTTAACTTTAAAAAATTGTTGATGAATGTTTTAGATCTTCCTATCTTTTTTACAACAGACAGACAACTCATTTCTGACAATGCGAAAGATTCAACAACACCTTTTTCATATTCAATCAGTTTACTTGCTTTTGGCATTATTATAAAATCAACAAAACTCTAAATAGAAAACGTCAGGAAAATCACTATACACAAGACTTTTTAACATGCATATTAATAATAGTTTTACGTAACATTTCTATCAAAAAATAGCTGTGTCCTTAAAGATTTTACACAGGCGAAAATAGCGTTTGCTTGCAGAATTTTTATTTTTTTCGCAATAAAAAGATCGCAGATACATTTTGTTGACTTTTATATTATTATTTCAACTTTGTAATCAACAATAAATTTCCATTTCAATTATCTCATTTTAAATTTATCAAAATTTTTACAATTGTTTGCTGTTTTTAAAATTTTTACACGCATTGTATATACCAGGGGTGGCCAACTTGTGGCTCGCGAGCCACATGCGGCTTTTTGAAGGATTATTTGTGGCTCCCGATAAATGTACCCGAGTTCCCTTTTCATTTTTGTCTTATTATATTTTAAAAAATTATTATCGTTCCGTATGTGTTTCAAAATGTCTTTTGTGGCGGGAACGAGGGTTGCTTCAACGTTCATCGCTAACCAAAACCAAAACTAAATAGATATTAAAAGCAAAACAGCGGCTGGCGGCGACGACAACTCTTGACAGCAGCATGAAGTGGAACTTCAGGACTTTATCCAGTGTTCGGCGTCCGACGGTCATCACTTATGGCGGGAAAGAACTCCACTAGTCAGGCTCAGCGTCGAAAATAAATCAGCTAACTGGAATCAGGTCTAACGCCATCTCAGGTGAAGATATTTATTTAATTACAATAGCACATACATAATTAATTTAATTATGTTTACATATATACAATTTTAACATTAGGAAGAACAACAACCACATTCAACGGCATTAGAAAATCAACTACTAACCCCAACGCCTGTCTGGCTTGAGTTTTTCCCCGAAAGCCCCTCTCCCTTTTTAAAGACAAAAATAATAAGGAGAGGACACTTCCTAGTGGCACTTCCTAGTGGCGCGTAGCGGCCTCTACTCATTAGAGAAGATAGTTGCTGAGGAAAAAAGGGTTGGTTACACTTTTAAATTACTGACAACAAATATGAAAGACTAAGTGTAACGTTGTAACAAATTTCATTTCCGTCCAAGTTAAGAATGATATGACTCATCGAAAACTGCGCGAACGAACATAAACAGTGGCGTAATCATCCGTAATCGACCGACTCCAGACCGATTTTGAATTTGTAAACTTTCATTGCAACGGACAGTTGACATTGTGCTCTGGAGGAAACAATTTGTATCACTCTTGCTACAGATATAATTTGCAATCTGGAATTTTTGGTAAGTTAACTATAATTTGTTTCGTAGTATGTAACACGTGTTGTTATTGTTTAAATAACGCAAAACTTGTATTTTCTAAATTTCGTTATTTATTTCCAGTTTTTTTAAAAATATGACGACAGAGAACGAAAATAAAAAAAGAAAATACAAGCAAGAAAATAAAGTTTTAATAATGAGTGTGTGTGGGGGGGGGGATTTCTTTTTTATTGACAATAACGGAAAAGCATTATGTGTTATTTGTAATTCTACGGTATAAAATCATAAAGCTAGCAATTTACGTCGACATTATGAAACCAATCATTCTCAGTTTTCTAATCAGTATCCACCAAATTCCAAATTAAGTTCAGGTAAACTTGCTTCTTTAAAATCAAATTTAAATAAACAACAGTCAATTTTGATGACCTTTAGCAATCAAGCTAATAATGTGGCAGAAGCCAGTTTTGTTATTGCCTGGAATATTGCTCGTGCAAAACGCCCGTATGGAGAGGGAGAGTTTATTAAAAAAACTTGAAAGATGTACTTAAAGTTTTAGATCCAAATAATGCAGCATTGCACAAAGTTGTTTCGCAAATTCCCATCTCGAGACACACAACCGAACGACGCATAACTGAAATTAATACATCTCTTGAATATAATTTAAAAAATGATTTGAAGAACTGTATTGCATTCAGCTTAGCCGTTGACGAATCGACAGATATCGCAGATATTCCGCAATAGGCAGTTTTCATACGTTTTGTTTCACCTGACTTCGTTGTTAAAGAAGAATTATTAGATTTAGTAGCACTTCAAGAGTCAACCCGCGGTGTCGATATTAAAAATGCATTAGATTCCGTAATGAAAACTTTTGCCTCTTAATAAACTTGTAAGCATTGCAACTGATGGAGCTCAGGCAACTGGGTAAAAAAATCGGTCTTATTGGTCTTTTAAGAGATGATTTTCAAATTCCACAATTCATACTGATTCACTGCACAATTCATCGAGAACATCTCGTTACAAAATATTTAAAATATCCTGATGTTATGAAAACAGTGTTACACATTGTAAATTACATTCGCACCAATGCAAAAAATCCTCGACAATTCAAAAATTTCCTTGAAGAATTAAAGGACGAAGAACTTCCGAATGACATTAATTTCTTTTGCATTGTTAGATGGTTATCTAGCTACAAGGTATTAAATCGATTTGTAGATTTGTTTGATCCGATAACTGCATTTCTAAAAGAAAAGGAAATAACCTATTTAGAATTAGACGATGACGAGTGGTTACAAGACTTAATGTTTTTGACTGATGTCATGGAACATTTGCAAACACTGAATTTACAATTGCAGGGGAAAGATAAAATAATATCTGACCTCTCACAGTGTATATTTAGTTTTCAAACTAAATTACAACTTTTTCAAAAGGAAATATTAAAAATAAAACATTTTGTCATTTTCCTCGAATTAAAAAAATTTGTTCCAGTATTAAACAAGAAAACTCAACGAGTATATAAAAAAGCTAGAAGGAATATTGACGGAATTCCAAAATAGATTTCAAGACTTGAAATATTTTAAATCGTCTCTTGATTTTTTTCTGAATCTATTTGAAATTAACATAATTCAAGGTGAGTTTTCCGTTTCGAATATAATTATGACCCCAAAAGTATTTGGAGAATTAGAATTAATAGAGACGCAAGAAGATCAAGATCTACAATTAAAATATAAGTCGACGCCGATTACTGAATTTTGGAAATTTGTACCAGAATCGAAGTATCCTGAATTTAAAAAGGCTGCTTGTGGAATTATTGCTTTTGCCAATATTCGGAACAACGTACTTATGTGAATCATTTTATTCCACTTTAAAATTCGTGAAATCCAAACACCGATCATTATTAACTAGCCAGCATCTCAAAGAATTATTGAGAAGTGCTGTCACCAATTATTCACCAAATTGTAAAGAATTTTCAAGAGAAGTAAAATAAATGTGTTTAATTTTCAATATTTAAATTCAATACACATATTTTGTACTTTTATTTATATGTTTTCAATAAATATAATTTCTGTAAAAAAAATTTTTAATACCTTTTTTGCATACCTTTTAAATACGTATTTAATTGCGGCTCGCGAAAAATTTCAAATTTTGAAAAATGGCTCAGACTATCAAGGAGCTCGACCACCCCTGGTATATACACTCAAGAGCCAAAACATTATGACCACCCCTACATTTTGCAATGAATTCGCCTGGATGACGTGGAAAGCACGTGATCAGGTGGAAGTGGTATTTAACTGCTGCTGGAGAGTCTGAAGAATCATTCTTTCACTTACTTCTGTGTGTGATGGGAAAGGCTGCGGATCTGAGCGACTTTGATAGAGGACAGATTGTAATGGCTCGGAACAAGTATTTCCGAAACTGCACGACTCGTGGGTTGTTCGCGACCTACAGTTGTTAGTACTTATGCAAAGTGGATGAATGACTATGAAACCAGCAGTAGCCGACATGGTGTTGGACGTCCACATGCTATCAAAGAAAAAGGTCGTCGGAGACTGTCTCGCATGATGAATCAAAACCGGAGCCAGACAATGGCTCACCTGACAACCCAATACAATGCAGGGCCAAGTCGAATAGTATCGCAGCACACTGTTCAGTGGACAATGTTGGATATGGGGCTACGCAGCAAACGTCCCACTCGTGTGCCTTCGCTGACCAAGCGCCATCGCCAACTGCGCCTGCGCTGGGCCCGGGAACATCGCGACTGGTCCATGGATCAGTGGGAGAGAGTTGCCTGGTCAGATGAATCACGGTTTGTCATTCATCACGCCGATGGCCGTGTCAGCATACGCCGTCTTCCAGGCGAACTATTGCTCCCTCAATGTACAGTAGGTCATACACAGGCCGGTGGTGGCGGTATTATGCTTAGGGGGACGTTCTCTTGGGCATCTCTGGGACCCGTTTTTGTGGTAGAGCAGACCATGAATGCTACAGGGTATCTGAACATCATTGCGGACCAGTTGCACCCTTACATGTCCTCTGTTTTTCCAGCTGGAAATGGAATGTACCAACAGGACAACGCCCCGTGTCACAAGGCTAAAATTGTGTTGGAGTGGTTCCAGGAACATGATGCTGAATTTCAGTTAATGTCCAGGCCGCCTAACTCACCGGATCTCAATCCGATAGAACACATTTGGGATGTCATGAGACGGCAGCTCAGAGTTCAAAGACCACCAATTCGCAATATCTCGGATTTGCGTGACCGTTGCTTAAACATCTGGTACAATCTGTCTCCGGCCATCTACCAAGGACTTGTGTCATCCATGCCAAGGCGGATTGAAGCTGTGTTGCGCGCCAAAGGTGAGCCAACTCGTTATTGACAGGTGGTCATAATGTTTTGGCTCTTGAGTGTATTTAAGTTGCAAAGCTGATTCTTTGAGCAGTCCATGAGAGAAAACTATTGCATCAATTTACTTCATTTTAGTCCTAAATGAAAGGTTGTTATCTATAAATGTGTGAAATTTGGTTTTTGATACCGCAACTTCTATTAGTTAGCCATAATGTAGAATTAAAAATTGCTCTCTGCGCATGCTCAGTGACATGTTTAAATCTGGCTTTAGAGTGAGGCCGCCTAAACACGTTGATTTGTTTATTCCGAGGAATCTTGCTATCTCTCTCTGCCATTCTTATTTTTAATTATGTCTGTAAGATATAGAATTAAATCTGACGGAAATTGTTTATTTCGCGCTGTTAAATAACCCTCTTTCTTTGGGTTCCGTAGTAATTTTTTAAAGTGTATTTCTCTATTCTTAATATTATGTTTTTCAACATTCGGCAATGATGTATTGTGTATAATTTGTGTATTAGTACATTTATTTACTATCCAACCGTCATGTTTTGACGGGTACCAACTACAGTCGGACCTCTATTTAACGAAGTCGTCAAATCCCGAAAAAAAGTTCATTATATGGAAAATTCGTTAAATAGAGATTTACCTTTTAAAATACTTTAAACTACGCAAGACAGATTTTAAATTCATAAACACTAAATATTATTAATAAAAGTAATTACTCACACCTTTATTTTGTAAATAAATGTCTATTTGTTTTATATATCTTACCCATCAAACAGAAATCTGCAAGGAAAACAAGAATAAAACAAAACATTGTCCGAAATACCTTGTATTTTGGATTAAAAAAATTATATTAAAATTAATGAATTTTAATGACATTATCGCATTTATTATAACAAGTAATTTTAAGCTTACATTACCACATGCGTCTTTAAATTTAATTATTGGTAAAGTTTGTTAATTTTGTCTGAGTTTTTTGTTTGAAAAAGTGCTTTATCTCATAATACGTCTCGCATCTTTGCAATGCACCAAAACCCCTTCAGGCGTATTTTCTTCAAACTGTAATCCGCGTCGGAATGTGTTAAACGAAAGTTAATGTGTTAAATGTGTTAAAAGAAAAAATTAGTTTGAAATGTTCAGAAATATTTTGAGAAATATGGAGAAAAAAAATATTGGATCTCAAGAAAAAGTTCGTTAAATAGAGAATGCACTTCGCTATTTGGAGGTTATTTTACGAAGAAATTCGCAAAACGTTCTTGGTTCCAAGGAAAAGTTCGCAAAATAGAGAAATTCGTAAAATAGAGGTTCGTTAAATAGAGGTTCGACTGTAGTTTAATATTATCTGAAAAGTCGTCATTTAATTTTTGCTTAAATAATCTTGTATTTCCAATAGTCTGGCAATACCATTCTAGATTAATGCGCTTTCATTGCGATAATCGGAATTCTGAGGGAAATATTCTTTTCAAGAGAAGTATTTTTAAGACCTATTTACAAGCATTCATGTTTAATATTAGAGACTGGGTAAAATAGAAATTGCATTTCATGCAATTGGTCTTTAAAAAATTATGTCTTTTTCGAGATTTTATCAAAATTGTGGTATCTAAAATTCACCAAAATTATGAGGAATTCATTGATCCAAAGGATTTCTGAAAAATTTGTTACTGTTAACGTAGGATAACGTTCCTGAATAACGGTCCTTCGGAGAGAAAAAAAAAATTGTCCGGCTTCGCGAGTTATAATTTTGGCAGCGCGCTAAACCCAGTAACAGTAAACAGTTAAACAGAAAAGTACCAAAATGCGTTAAAAAACAGAAAACAAAGATAAGTAATCCTACGTTAATAACCCGCGGTAGTTTCGTTAGAAGAGACAACGCGAAATATTTTTTTTCCAAATGTAATCGAAATTAAATGAAATTCCTTCCGTTTCTTTGTTCTAAACGAGAACTATTTTCCAGTATTCACTCCTAGGAAACAATTGGAAACAATCGAAGGCGATTCGAAAATATCTGCTATATAAAAAAACAATGCCCACGCTTCTTATATATGTCAGACATACAAATCTCACATATTTTTGGACTATTGATTTTCGACAGACGTGTATGTTTTTATACAATGAAGTTTCAAAATCTTACTATTATTACTCACATCTTTTACTTAACTATGGTTTCAGATGTGGCCTTTTTTTTTTAGTTACATTTCGCGCTAAGGGAGGTACACGATGGCTCACTGGTTACAGCGTTGGTGTTTGATTGAACGGTTGGCGTGTTTTAATCACGTGAATGCCTTCAATTTTTCAATTTTATGAGATCGAATTTTCTCAATTTTTTTTTTACGAAAATTTAAAAATCACCTAAGGTAAATTATTAGTCTGCGCGAAAGGAAAAATATTTAAATTTAATTTTCTGGTTTAGTTTTTTGGTTTAATTTTCTCCTAAATTATCTTTTTATTTCCCCTGTCTGCCATTTACTGCTATAAAAATATTCTGTAAATATTTTTTGTCAAGGGAAGCATTTTTAAAACCAATTTACGTGTCGGAACACGTGATGTGAAAATCGTATTCCTAAGTTTAATATTAGAGACGCTGTGGAACAAAAATTATATTTCTTGATATTTTTAGTCTTGAAAAAAATTATTTCATCTTTTTAAATTTTATCCATAATATAATAGTATATCAAATTCAACTACATTTTGAGCACGCATTATTCCAAAGGTATTTTAAAAGATTTTTTTTTTCAAAGGTAATCGAAAATAAATTTGAGTTCCTTTGAATTTAAATTTGAGTCTTTGTGCTAAATATGAACTATTTCTTATACATTATTATTTCATACTGTATCCCCAGAATAAATAATGGTAGATAGTTCTTGTATAGCACGAAATAACGGAAGACATTTGATAGCATTTAAATTACAGTCGAAATAAATATATAAGCTTTTGAGATCTCTTTAAGATTAACTATGCGTCAACAAAATTTAGGTAATTTTAAGTCCTGTAATTGTCATAAAAATTTTGAGAAATGAAATAATATTTGCAACACTGATTAAATCAAGAAATATTATTTTAATCATTCTGTGACTCTAGTATTCTAAACGTAGTATTCAGGCGGAATTCCACCAAAATTGATAGAGCGACTAAGGACGATATGGGAAAGAGTTTCCGTGAAAAAAAAATTAGTTCCAAAAGTCGTCGAAAGGGGAAGTTATGGTACTGTTGTTGTCAGCGCACCCGAGAATTTGCATAAAAGGCAAGTAAAACATCAAAATGCAAATTCATGACTACGTAGTCGACATCAGCACCAGTATTTTGGGCTATAAAGATCGGTGCGGAATCCGTTGCGCCTTCACTTTACGGAAGCAAGGTTCATCAGTGGCTTTTTACCACATGCATGGCTACGGGAAAAAAGCGACTCGTTCCTCTGACCTAACCCATGTCATATTTTTCTGTGGAGTTATTTAAAGTCTATGGTGTATCTTGGTAGAGACTCGAACTTGGCGGCCCTAAAAGATAACATATCCCAGACTTTGATGAACATTCCTGGTGACATGCTACGCTTGGCCTTTGAGAATGTAGTGTTCAGGATGCAATGTGTCGTCCACCAGGACTGTGGTCACATTGAAGGAGGGAGATGTGAATTTACTGCATAAAGTGGTGTTGCAGTCAAATTTCTTTGTTATTCATTTGTCTGCTTACAACTTTTTCGGTATTCATCTCTTATCTTTACAGCCCGAAATACTGGTGCTGCTATCTGCTACATAGTCGTGAATTTGTATTTTGTTTTACTTGCCTTTTATGCAAATTCTCGGGTGCGCCGACAAGAAAAGCGCCATATCTTCCCCTATCAGCGACTTTTGGAACTAATTTTTTTTTCATGGCAACTCTCTCCCATGTCGCCATTTAGTCCCTCTATCAATTTTGGTGGAATTTCGCCTGATAGATCGCGCTACAGATGGCTCTGAGTAGTGTCAGTTTAAAAAAAATCGCCCTGTATATATATATATATATATATATATATATATATATATATATATATACATATATGTATGTCAAAATTTTGACGCATATTGGTACTTTTAAGTTTAACTGTTTACTACTTGTACAAGCAATACAGACAGGGTTTGGAGCGCTGCCAAAATTATAACTCGCGAGGTACGGACGGACAGTTTTAGCGTCTGAAATTTTGCTTTCCGGAGGACCGTTATGGAGGAACGTAATCCTACATAAAAAAATATTGTGCTCCGTAATAGAAAAAGAAATTTTACAACTCGAAGCATTTTTCGTTTTTAAAAAAATGCAAATAATTTAAAATTTAAATTATTCTGGGGGGGGGGGAATCTGGTGTTAGTGCTAAGTTCTTTTTAAATCTGGTCTAGTGTGTAATACCTTTGGTGGAATCCTGTTGTAAGGTGCAGAAAAGTTCAGGCTATCTGAAAATACCATTTTTATTGAATTATCAGCATTAATGTAGCTGTAAATAGTAGACGAATTTTCTCCATGGGTTAACTTTGAGGTGAGTGAATCCAGTAGGGTTAGTACACAGCAGACTTCAAGGCTTGCCTCTCTTGAAAATATTATTTCCAGAAGTATTCTATTTATAAAGATGGAAGCCTTTGTTTTAAATTATAATACTTCGTTTAGCTTATTGTGTGTGCTGCTTCTTTTTTATTTATAATGATTGATACTGAAATTGGAAGCAAATTTTTTCTGTGAAAGAATATACAGGGTCACCGAAAAAGGTTGGACACATTTCGAAAGCTCATAATTCTAAAATAAATTGAGCAAACGCAATAATATTCTTTTCAAACAACTTGGCAAGTGTCCAAGATTTCTAAATGTAGCTGGTACGCAACTGTGACGTTGAACGTTGAGCAGAAGCGATGCGAGGTGGAAGAGGTCTTCGTTCGGCTTTCCGTCAGTACAATGGCGACCGTTCAAGAGAAAGCTTAAAGTGTGTTGTGGTTAGTGGAGTCCAAGTCTGTTAAAACAATTCAGCGAAATTATCGTCGTGTTTATCGCAAACAACCCCCCGTTTGAGCTTTTCCCGGAACGGTTCGATGCTTCCACCTCGCATCACTTCTGCTTAACGTTCAACGTCACAGTTGTGTACCAGTTACATTTAGAAATCTTGGACACTTGCCAAGTTGTTTGAAAAGAATATTATTGCGTTTGCTCAATTTATTTTAGAATTATGAGCTTTCGAAATGTGTCCAACCTTTTTCGATGATCCTGTACAACAACGAACAGCAGTTTATTTATGAAAATATAAATAAATCTTGTTTGAAAGCTTAAAAAGCTTCCGATTATATCGAACACAAAATCAGTTAAAAAACTCGTGTAGGTTCTTTTTAAATTAATAGATGATACGAGATCACCTAAATTCCAATAAAATCCCTCTTAAATGGCGAAAAAGTAAAATGGCTGCTGCATTTATCAAGAGCGATTTTCTGCTTAAATTCGCCATATTTCGTTCAAAACTATTTTTCCCCTTTTCAGGAATAAAAATAGATTATTTATGCAGATCAGCCGTGATATCATTAAAATGCCATTCAGATAAATTTAGAATATTCTGTTATTTATAATTGTGAAAACTATGATAATTTAAGCGAAATCTAATTACCATTTTTTTACCCTATCGAGCTTAATACGTAATTATCTTTGCCTTTTACCTTTGCACCATTCCATTGCAAATTAGGGAAAATTTCTAATCCCAACATGGAGATAAAAGAAAATGATTTATGCTCTTTATAAGACAATTTAACTGAACACGTGTTCTCAAAGGTATTTTTGAGAAATTAATTGATACTAAAAATCACCAAAGTTTAACTCTATTTACACTTAACGCCAGAGGATGCATTTAAATGGAATTCTATTTGTATCTGTTGATTGGTATCGAAAAAAAAAGAAAAATCAGAAACTGAGAAAAGACGTGGTTGTTTCATCGATTTGTTATGAATATAAATATAATGTGATATTTTACCGATAAAATGTGATGCAGAAAGATTTGCGATAGATTTTTTTTTCGTATCCTTTTAATATTATACCGACAAACAGAAATAAGTTAATTTTTTATTAAAATAATTTAGCATTATTTGATATATTTAGGATACAAAGCTACATTTTTTAAAAATAAAATAACTATTATGTTGTAGATATTATAAAATCATTCACATCTAGTGATTTTTATTTTGTCAGTAGTCTCTCGTTCATAACATGACACTGTAGAATGGTCCGAATTGGCCTATTCTATTGGTAGCGCGTTGAACTCCCAAACGGAGTTCAAATCCCAAGCGCGTTTCAAATCCCAAACGGAGCCATTAACCCTCTGGTGGGTACATCTGCCTCGCATTCAACTATGGTTTCTTTATTCAACGCTGGGCCCCCCACCCTTTGACCTTGGGTACTGTCAGTCTACACATGCTTCAGTCAACATATTGTCTGCAGTGTGGAAGGGTAATTCTTGACGCCAGCCTTCTATGGTTCAGGTAAAAATTAGATTAATCAGAGCAAAAATTAAAAATCGCAACCCAATCACTCATTTGACTAACTAAATGCCTCTACAAAACAAACCGTAATATAACCTGTGATAATTAGTTCTGTTCAACAGAAACTGGTCAAGAATTAAGGAGAAATGGTTTGACGATTGTGGCTACTATTGGTTATTAAATAACTTTAAAACAATGGATGCATGCGTGTGTTGGAGCAAGCAAGGAAGACAGAGCATTGGCCTTTAACATACATTTATTTAATAATTCACAAAATTCAATTAAAGTGTAATTGCTACTAGCACAATGTTCTGTTTCATATTAACATTTTACATACGAGAACTCAGTAGCAGAGGCAAACTATATGGTAAAAGTAATGATTTTTAGAGTCTATGGGGAGGCACTTACTACAGCTGAAGTATGCAGTGATGAAAGATGGCATCGATGACAGGGACCCAAAATCACGTTATATACAGGATCATCTTGGTGGGTTACTGGCACGTCTCCTAGAATCTGAGGCAGTCGAGACTCTCTATGATCTGAGCTCTAAGAAAAAAGTCTGAGATAAATCTGGACCTTCTCTCCTTTTTCTTTCTTACTTGGAGAGGTTGTTGTCCGTTTACGGGGGAATTCTGGCCCGCCCCTCATTTTCATTGGGCAGTGGGCTGTTTTTTCTCTCAGTAGTTCCTGCCTCAATTGATTCCTTATTATACTGCCCCTGTTCATAGTCTACGAAGTACCTCCCCACCATAATTTTCATTTGCAATACCACTTTGATCCTTATCATCTGAAGGTTTTACTGTGGGCCATAAAATAACAACCATCTATCTTGCAATATTTATAGACTTTTGATCGCTATCAATGACCACACCGACAGCTATTCTTCTATTTCCTCCTGGTGTACAAGCCCTTATTTACCTCTGCAGCCTTTACAATAGATTTGTTCTTGGCCACACCCCGTGGGGAATTATACCATTCCGCTTCTACAGCTACCATGAAATGTAATGAACCACAAATACCCTCTGAATTTCTAGTTAGGAATACCTGGGAAAGAGGTATTCCACTTATATCTGCCTTCCAGGCAGATGTTCCCACTAAGCGGGAAAAGAACCATGTTCCCACTGAAGGGTTATATACCTTCATGTCCAGGCTGAATATAAGAACATTAAATCCGTAGACCGGAAAGTCTTTTTATGAGGTCAGAGAGGGTGGAAGAAGGTGCGATACCCCACATGTCGCCCCTGGGGTTGCTCGGTCAAAGTTCAGGTGGCACCTGTCTAAATCGGACTCCGACCCTTGGGGTGGCGCTGTAAATCGGAGCCGCACCTCTCAGCCTATATGGACCTGGTCTGGATACTCTGGCCATAGGTCACAAATAACAACATAAGAAAATGTAAGGATACCGTTGAAGAGAGGTTCAGGTCGATACATTGAGGAGGTGCACTCCTCACCTCCTAACCTACATGGACTTGGTCTGGAATACTTCCGGCGAGGGGACACAAGTGACAACAACACTGTAGAATAAGTAAGACTATTAAGTGACAAGAAGAAAAATTCACTATTATCGTGTTACTCTATTAATATTATTTGTGAAGGGGACAAATCCCCTGCCATTTACACTAATGGCGGCTGGTGCACGTAAAATCTGTCGTGGGTGCAATGTCCCCCAAGTTCTCAAAGTTACCTCTGGAGGTGGAGGTTTCAAGTGCTCTGGTCTCATCACTTGACTCGGCTCAAAATCACGGGACTGGTCCTTTGTCCAAGTAGGACTCCAACCCTTGTGGTGCAAGTCAAAACAGCAGCCGCACCTTCATCGCCCACAGTCTTCGGGACTTGATCTGATGTTGCTGTCGGTCAAGTGGCATAAGCAACAACAACAACATTATTATTTGTTTTATTTTCTCCAATGCTTCAATCATTTATTCTACGGACATTAACTCACATACATTGTAAGTTTTACAGACTACGTTTTCACAGGATAACCCAGTCTGTGAGCCAAAATTGTTTCCTAAGAAATGAAAGCGCAGGAACATCCATGCCCTAGGAGGGATCCGAACTCATGCCTACGTGGCTGTGTTTTGTGACTCTAATGACCTTATTATGTGGGAGCCTTTAACTTGACAGTATCACTATTACTTTTTCGTCATCCACTATTACTTAATTTTCTACTATTTGGCGAGAGAACTGATGAGTTTCCATTTCATCAACAGCGATTCAGAATACTTTACAGAATGATTGCTTTCGCCTGCAGAATACTCGTCAGCTACGTCATCTTGAAACGCTTTTAATAAGAGCGACACCTACGTAAAATTATTGCACTTTAAACGAAACGCTAAAACTTTGGTTTCAAAATTGGCAACGTTGACGATTAATAATCAAAACAGAAAACATGCAATTCCGTGGTAGTTACTAATGGGCTTTGCCGGGTAGACAATGCGATAGGTGCGTCGGGTCGGACCAGGGTCGACGAGTTCTTTAACGGTTAATAATGCATCCTGGGTTCTAAATATTTCAGTTTTTCAAGTACGTCAGGAAAAAAGTCTAAGTATCCTTTTAAAATAGCTTATTCGAGTTTTAAGACAGAAGATGAAATAATGCATACTATTTTCCCCTCGTGTGAAGTTTTTTGATAGTTTCTGTTTCTCTGTAACGGATCACGTGTGTCAAAAGCTGAGTTTTTAACGGCAGAAAGCAGTACCCTATTTTGGGTCAGTAATAATGTATACTATAGATTTAGAGGAGAAAGTGTGGTCTCTTCGATTTTTGAACAACATGACTCTGGGTACGTTTGACGTTTGAGATGTATACTTTTACAATTTTAAATTGTCCCACCAGCTACGAGGGTGTATTGCTTGGTTGCTTTATTATAGCAACCAAGAAGTTTGCTCTTTAAATTAAAAAACAAACAAACAAACAAATTCCATTCTGTTCTTACTTTAGGTAAATCATTTTGATAGACTTAGACATATCCTTGCGAAATGAAATTGATAAGCATCATAAAATGCGAATAATGATTACAAACCAAGTGATTACCACGGAATCTAACCGTGTTTATTACGTGTTTTTAAAGGCTTTTAGCTCGATTTAAAACTAATATGCATTTAATTTTGTTCAACATTTTGATGTTTAGCCATTTTATCTCCGAGAATCTGTTCTAGAAATTAAATTGCTTCAAGACACGCCAAGAACTGTTACGATAATATTTCGAGGTCGGTGCGAGGAATATTAACAACGAAGCACTATGTGGCCTTTATTGGTGAAATTTTGGCCTGTAAATACAAATGAATTTGCTGGGAAATTCGGCATCTTATAATGGGTTTAATGGTCGGAATTTCGTGTCTATAAATAGGGAATGTCGCGAATATAAAATCCTCAATACTTTTAAAGGTTTTCGGATAACATTATTAGTCTGGAACAGAGGAAGATTACAAATGCAAATAAACTTTTAAACGTTTTTCTATAAAGTTTTATTACACATGCATGCACTCATTATAAATGATGCATGAATATTATATGTAATTTACATTTCATATAAGGCAGAAACATAACATAGGAGAATTACTTTTTGAAAACAAAGCACATTTTCACTATCGGAGCTAGTGGTCCGTTACTTCGTTCTACGAACCTTATACTATTTTGTAAAAAATAAAAATACTGATCAAGTAGCCTGTATTATCCATTAAGCAACTTTTTTACTGATAAGTAGCACATGCAAAATATAAAATACTGCTTCATAATAGTGTGTTTTGTATTCAAACGGATGGATTCTGAACAAATTTAAAATTCAGTGATTACTTTTTGAAGTTCGGTATACTTAAAACGCATAGAAAATGGCGATGGGTAAGGTTATGACCCCCCTCGTAGATGGAATCAGTGCATTAAAGAAGTTCATCTCCAGCGCTTTTAGCTGGTTTTGATTGAAGATTTCCCCATTATCCTGAACTTACTCGAAGTACCACAATTCTCTTAGTATAATTGCAGTAATATTTTTTCTCCCATAACCATAAAATTTAACCCTACTCTCTATCCATGTTTACTGCACGATTGTCTACAAGGTCGAAGGCTAAATGTACTTTTAGATATAATGAATTACTTTGATAAATTTTTTCAATACAGGATTCTTATACATAAGAATATGTATGCTTCAGATGCACTTTTTTTAGATTATATAAAGATATGTTAGCAGTAGAAATTTACCACCAACTCCACAACCAATTTCGCCTCCAATAATTCTCTAAAGACATCTCCAAAGGATTTCTGTTGGTACCTAATGTTATTAAACTTACCAGAACGACATAGCAGTGAAAACGTTATCATCGCACAAACAGATTTAACCCTTCTCATCGAGTTTCCAAAAGCTGTTAGAAAAAAATAAGCCTTTTTTGAAAAAGTAACAAACATTGCCTCATTAAAATTTTGTTTTTATTAGCCCATATAAGCAGATTAACAGGGCCTAACAACAACAACAAAAAAAGTCGGACAGGAAAAAGTGATGTCTTAAGACTATGCTCATCAAATGATCTACAGAAGGACCTTTTAATGAAAAAATTAACTTTCCTGCGACATCATAAGCAATCTATTAAAAAACATGGGACATAAAAAATAAAACGTTCAAACAAAAAAATTGCGCAGCATGTAATTAAAAGTGGTTTTAAAAGGATTTTTTAAAATTGAATTTTAATTATATTAATGGATAACAGCAGCTAAGCTTCATTAAAATTTACGAAAGATAATTGAATATTTTTTGTCTTTTGGGAATTTTTCAATGAAAATTCCTGAAATGAAATTAGACTGGCGTATAAAAAAGGTTAAAGATTGATGCATGTTTGATATTTAATGTTACGAATTAAATTTTTATGATGGAACTCAGAAACTTTTATTATAATAAACTCTGTTAAATTTAAATTTTTCTTCCGCGTTGGTCCGAATTTCTTTATTAATTATTGGTTTTCATATGAACAGTTTTTGATGTTTGTTTTCCCATCTCTCGACATTCCCTTTTGGTGCATGAAATTAAAAGTGTTTCCCCTGCAACGATTATTTAGTAATTCAAATTGCATAGGAGATATGGGATTTACATAGGCCACAAATGCATCTCCTTTTCTTACTTAATTCAGTAGATCTTTCTTCTGGTGTTAACATGGTAACTTTTAGAGTACTACCAGACATAGTGGAAATGTTTGCTGAGAGCAAACTCGACTGCATTGTTCGAAGCTAAATTCCATTTGTCTTTAACTTTATTAAAGCCTCATCTCAAAGTAAGGTATAGACATTTACATATATTATAAGTTTGATTTTCATCAGTTTAGAATGATTCGGATTTTGAAAAAAGAATTTCTGCATTGATATTGTGATACAAGCTCTAGTGACTTGCATTCTCCAAAGAAGGGGTAAAGTTGTAGCTTGCCAGTCTTTTGATGCCAAAATTTTATATATATCTATATATCTATATATATATTTATATATTTATTCCCACACACACACATACACACACACATACTTACACAGATATATATACAGGGTGATTATAATTAAAGTTTAAGTTTCAAAACGCTATAAAAAAAGAACCACTGATGAGAATGACGTCAAATTTGAACGGCATGTTATTGAAGAAGGCGGAAAGCGTATGACAGACGAAAAAATTTAGTTTCAAAAGTTAGCAACAGATGGCGCTGTAAGCGGCAGATAAATTAAAATACCTGTCATGCGCACGACACATTTCAGTGTTATAAATTCGCCAGGTACACGGCTGTTCTTCATTTCGTGTCTCAGACGTTCGCCATGGGTGTCTCAATGGAGGACCTCGCTTTGCTGGTAAAGCTGTATTACAAGAACGATGATTGTGCAAGAGTAGCTCAGCAAAAGTTCAGGACACTGAAAGGTAAAAAAGAAGGCGTTGGTCCAATAAGTGTCGTGGGTCTGAAGAAAATTATGCAAAAATTCGAAACGACAGGTTCGTTTGATGTGCAATCTGGTAGAGGGAGAAAACGAGTGCATTCGACGGTAGTTGAAGAAGTGGCCACAGCAATACAGGAGGGGTCGGCCGGTGGTGTGCAACCGTGCAGTGCAGGAGGAATTGCCCGAACATTAGACAGGCCTACGAGCACGGTGCTGAAAATTCTACGAAACATCCTGCAATGCTATCCGTACAAAATTGGCCATGTGCAGGAGTTGCTTCCGTCTGACCTGCCAGCAAGGGAGACGTTTGCTTTAGAATTTCTTGGTCGTATGGAAGTGAATAATGAATGGCCGTGGAAAATTTTGTGGACAGATGAAGCCCATTTCCATCTGACAGGGTACGTCAATACCCAGAATTGTCGAATTTGGGCAACAGAAAATACACTGGCAACGCACCCCGTACCACTTCATCCTAAAAAGGTCACGGTGTGGTGCGGCTTTACGACATCATTCATCCTACAGCCATATTTTTTCGAGCAGACGGGTGCTTCTGGTTCTGTTATCGCTACCGTCACTGGTCAGCGCTATGCGTCTTTTTTGCGAAACCACGTCATTCCAGCTCTGCAACAGCGTGGGTGTGTGGATGAAATCATTTTTATGCAAGATGGCGCTCCTCCGCACATTGCACATCCCGTGAAGCAGCTGCTGAGGTGCCATTTCGGAAATGCTCGAATTATCAGCCGTCATTTCCCTACAGCCTGGCCGTCCCGATCACCTGATCTTACTCTGTGTGACTTCTGGCTGTGGGGTTATCTCAAAGATGTTGTGTTCCGTGCTCCAATTGCAAATTTAGCGGTATTAAAGGCACGCATTTCGCAACACATTCTGAACACCTTCCCGGAGACACTGCGATCCGTTGTGGAACATGCTGTTTGTCGCTTTCAACTTGTTGCACACAACGGTAGACACCATATTGAACATGTTTTGCGCAAGTCTCGCGACATTTCCGAACTTCTTCGATGAATGGTTCTTATGTGATATGTCGCCGCAAAACTCTTGAAACCGATTTGTCCGTTTCGATGTGATATGTACAGTCATGCAAATAAAATTACTCAACAATTCTAATTTGTCAATGCGTTTTAATATGCAACTTACACCTTAGCCGTTGTTTTACGAATCATTTCTCATTTCTCGTCGTGATTCTGCCGCTTACAACGCCATCTGTTGCTAAAATTTGAAACTAAATTTTTTCTTCTGCCATACGTTTTTCGCCTTCTTCAATAACATGCCGTTCAAATTTGACGTCATTCTCATCAGTGGTTCTTTTTTTATAGCGTTTTGAAACTTAAACTTTAATTATAATCACCCTGTATATATATATATATATATATATATATATATATATATATATATATATATATATATATATAGAGAGAGAGAGAGAGAGAGAGAGAGAGAGAGAGACAGAGAGATTATTTACAAAGAAAACTTGTTCAGACGTACATGTAACCTCTGAGGAAGCAAGCATGGCCCTAGTAATCTGAATATTACGTACCAAATTTAGATATTTAATTCTGGGAAGGATATATAAAATTTCTATTTTGATATGGAAATAGTGTGATTAATCGTAGTTTATCAATAATTTGATAAACAACAATAAAAGCATAGCAGTATTGTTATGCTTAATAAATAATATTTGACGATCTATATTACGTACATGCAATCATCTATTTAATGAAGTTTCAATTCCATTTTAAAAGTTTTGTAACTTGTGTTTAATTTCTGATAAGATATTTGTTTAATTTATTGACTTTTGGCTTTTTATGATTTACTTAACGTTTCCCTTTTTTAAAAATAACTTTCAGCCTTGTTTATATCTCAAAGTAAAGGAATGACTTCAGGTAAATGCTAATGCCCCATTCCCTAATCATATTAACAATAACCAAAAGTTTCCCTTGCTTTTATTGGACTCAGGAGAAGAATGCGGCATTTCCTTAGAGAAGTTCACGACTTTGAATAAACCTTCTTGTTTATATCTGCAATGAATAGATGCTCGTATTCTATGCTGGTTAGTGGAAAAAGCTACCGCCCCTTGGGTCCGGATGTGAATCATGGTTAAGACCTGTATTGTCCCCCCGTGGAGAGTAATGTTTGTTCACTTATTAGGATGTCCCTTTCTAAATTATCCAACTAAATTCATAGTGTGGGGTAATGGCCACATATGTGCCTGCCTTCCTTTGAAAGAAGAGAGATAAATTTGTTCTAACACCAGGAGTCATGGGCACAGGGAGTATTTTTGGCCACAGTTCAAAATGAAATCCCCATCAGGTTACCATGGATGTGTTTAATTAATATTTTTTAGCGACATGTACCCTATTTCTAGATTGATATTTTAGATTCAATTTTGAGGATGTAAAGAATTTAGCTCAACGCAGAGATACTGAATTGCAGTTAAAGAAATGTGTCAAAAAATGTTTCTTGCTTGCAGTCCAACTTCCATTTCTTTATTACCCTTAAAATATATTTTTACTTTCATACAGCCTTTTCGATTTTTATTCCACTGTTATTACTCGAAGAAAGCTATCAATGAAAATTATTTTTTTAAATGAAATTTTGCATTTCTAACAAAGATGGAGTGAAAGAAAATTAACGTCCTTTTTTTTCAGGGTTGTATCGATCTGAAAAATTAGCTCTCCGTTCTCTCGGACCTAAGTTTAAGCCGGATGGAATTTCTTTAGCTTCGGGATGTTGGGGGCAGATGTTTTTCGAAAACTAAAGCTTTTTTATCTCTCTTTTCATTCAAGATTCAGGGTGATGTTGCTTTTAAGTATGAAACACTTAACTGATATTGAGGATATACAAGTTCTACACTTTCGTTCGTATATTGTAAAGAGTGCCAATTTAAGCCTTCTTTCAAAACTCTCAGTGCCCTGAAAATAATTTTGTAACTTGCATAATTGAAAAGAAAAAAATTGCTTCCCAAATGTAATCTTGCACGCAAAGAGGAACTTTTTCGATATATGTTCTATACATGGGAAAGATAAATACTTTTTTTTAAAGTGGAAACTATATTGATGAGAGCTATTGTCGCTGGAACAAACTTCTACTATGGATAGAAGAAAGTGCAGGCGTATTTTAGATTTTTCTAGTATGCAACAGAGTGCATATGTTAAATTTCTGTAACATGCAATGGAAACACGACGCACTTCCCTGTCAAACAATTTCACTGACAACATAGCATCTGTAGATCTTTTAATTCCTAAAGAGAAATAAACGGCAATTCCAAAAGGCTAAACTCTAGTTATTTTTACTCTAGTTTTACTCTAGTTATTTTTATCCACTTGAGTGTTTGATTTTACCATTTTATCTTAATCAATCCCAGAGTATCCGCCTTAGCGGTTTACATTAAAAGTGCAAGCAGCTCTCTCTCGCTCTAATATATATATATATATACACTCAAGAGCCAAAACATTATGACCACCTCTACAATTTGCAATGAATTCGCCTGGATGACGTGGAAGGCACGTGATCAGGTGGAAGTGGTATTTAACTGCTGCTGGAGAGTTTGAAGAATCATCCTTTCACTTACTTCTGTGTGTGATGGGAAAGGCTGCGGATCTAAGCGACTTTGATAGAGGGCAGATTGTAATGGCTCGAAGGCTCGGAACAAGTATTTCCGAAACTGCACGACTCGTGGGTTGTTCGCGACCTACAGTTGTTAGTACTTATGCAAAGTGGATGAATGACGGTGAAACCAGCAGTAGACGACATGGTGTTGGAAGTCCACACGCTATCAAAGAAAAAGGTCGTCGGAGACTGTCTCACATGGTGAAGCAAAACCGGTGCCAGACAGTGGCTCAGCTGACAGCCCAATACAATGCAGGGCCAAGTAGAATAGTATCACAGCACACTGTTCAGCGGACACTGTTGGATAAGGGGATACACAGCAAACGTCCCACTCGTGTGCCTTTGCTGACCAAGCGTCATTGCCAACTGCGCCTGCGCTGGGTCCGGGAACATCGCGACTGGTCCATGGATCAGTGGGAGAGAGTTGCTGGTCAGATGAATCACGGTTTGTCATTCATCACGCCGATGGCCGTGTCAGAATACGCCGTTTTCCAGGCGAACTGTTGCACCCTCAATGTACAGTAGGTCATACACAGGCCGGTGGTGGCGGTATTATGCTTTGGAGGACGTTCTCTTGGGCGTCTCTGGGACCCGTGGTTGTGGTAGAGCAGACCATGAATGCTACAGGGTATCTGAACATCATTGCGGACCAGTTGCACCCTTACATGGCCTCTGTTTTTCCAGCTGGAAATGGAATGTTCCAACAGCACAACGCCCCGTGTCACAAGGCTAAAATTGTGTTGGAGTAGTTCCAGGAACATGATGCTGAATTCCAGTTAATGTCCTGCCCGCCTAACTCACCGGATCTCAATCCGATAGAACACATTTGGGATGTCATGGGACGGCAGCTCAGAGTTGAAAGACCACCAATTCGCAATATCTCGGATTTGCGTGACCGTTGCTTAAACATTTGGTACAATCTGTCTCCGGCCATTTACCAAGGACTTGTGGCATCCATGCCAAGGCGGGTTGAAGCTGTGTTGCGCGCCAAAGGTGGGCCAACTCGTTATTGACAGGTGGTCATAATGTTTTGGCTCTTGAGTGTGTGTATATATATATATATATATATATATATATATGTGTGACAATATTACTAACTACCTATAATTGCCCATTGTGTACTTCATCTCTGTCCTGGTAACCCGTTCTTTTTGTCTTGGCGTAAACGCTTCGCCTTCCCACATACTAACTTCCTCCGCCAATTCTGGCAAACTCTCTGACCTAATTCTATTTTGGCGCTCTTTGCGGGAGACGCTGGACTGGCTAAGATGTGTTGCTTTACTGTTTAATAAATTAGTTTGTTCCTGAAGCTGATTTTATTATTTTACGGCGACGATGTATGCTCCTATTTCATGAGATGTCCATCCGGACATTTCGTATCTATATATATATATATATATATATATATATATATATATATATATATACACTGCTGGGCACCCAAATCGCAACACCAAGAAAGACAAGAGATATCACAACAAAATTTATTTTGTAGATAACATGTTGAGCAAGTATCAAATGATTAAATTTATAGACTTCTGAGAAGTGTGATTCCTGCCGAAATCAGTAGCCAGAGTAGCCGCCATTGTTGGAGATCACCGCTGACACACGCCTCGGCATTGATTCAAAGGGACTTTGGATGAGTTCTTGGGGTACAGCAGACCAAGCAGCTTCCAAACGTTGCCAAAGTTGATCTGCTGTGGCAGCTGGGGATGGAATCTGGGTCAATCGTAGAGCAACCATGGACCACATGTTTTCTATCGGTGAAAGATCCGGAGAGCGAGGCGGCCAGGGAAGCAATTCAATCTGGCAATTCACGAAGAACCGTTGGACAGTGCGTGGCACGTGTGGTCGCGCATTATCCTGTTGAAATATGGCTGTGGGCAAGCCCTGAAGTTAAGGAAGGACAACTGGCTCCAACACCTCGGAGATGTAGCGCTGGCTGTTTAAAGTACCGGCAATGCGTACTAGAGGTGTGCGAGTGATATCCAATACCGCCCCATACCATAATACCCGGTGCAGGACCAGTGTGGCGGTGCATAACGCAGCTGTTCAGCATCCTCTCTTCACGGTGTCTCCAGACTCGAATGCGACCATCGTGGTGTTGCCGACAGAAGCGTGACTCGTCAGTAAAGACAATTTCATTCCATTCTGCCGTCCACATCCTTCTGTCATCGCACCATTGGCGGTGGAGACGTCTGTGGTTCTGCGTCAAGGGTAGACAAAGCAATGGACGTCTTGCGGACAGATCACTCTTCTGTAAACGGCGTCGAATGGTACGCGCAGACACTGGATGATGCGCTACAGACTGCATGTGCTGTGCTATGGTTCGTGATGTGACTGAGCGATCCGTCACTGCCATGCGCACAATTTGCCTGTCATCACGTGAAGTGGTGCGCTGAGGTGGATGCGATCGAACACGCGGGTCCGTCGTACCCTCCTGCATCCAACGATCACATATCCGCATTACAGTTGTTTGGTTTCGTCCAACACGACTACCGATTTCCCTGAAAGATAATCCACAATCTCGGTAGGTCACTATCCTTCCTCTGTCGAACTCGGATACTTGATCAAAAGATGATCGCTGTTTTCGACGAGGCATAATTGATCGTTTTTTTGAAAAAACCACAAGAAAAACACAATTGCCGAACTTGAAATCGTCGAAATCTCGAAGCCTTAAATAGCGCTTTGAAGTGGCGCCACAGGCGCGCGTGATGTGCGTCTGCGCTGAAATTCTAATCATTTGCATATCTCCCCTCCGCTAATGCATGTTGTAAATTTCATGTTATTTGCATGTTTCCTTCAGGGTGTTGCATTTACAGTGGCCAGCAGTGTATATATATTTAGGGTGAGCCAAAAGTTCGTAAAAACTTTAAAATTTCATAAAAAAAGGTAGAAATCATGATAAAGATGTTCGGTTTGCAAAAAAGGTAATTTTGAAATCCAAGGAAGTCGGATTTTTTTAGCAGCCAAAAAAAGTTTAAAAAGTTAAAAAGTTAAATAAGTCATCGGTAGATAGCTCTGACATGCGAGAGATTCAGTATATATATATATATATATATATATATATATATGTGTGTGTGTGTGTGTGTGTGTGTGTGTGTGTGTGTGTGTGTGCGTGCGCGCGCGCGTGTGCGTGTTAATTAGTTGTTTGTTTACAGCATTATCCTGATTCTTTATTATCTCATTCTACCTCATCCTACGTCATGAGTGAAATAAAATTAGAGAATTTCATCACCAAGTTAAATTAAAAATATTCTTTTAAAAGAGAGGTTTAATAGAAACAATCAGTATGACTTTTTACTGCAATAAAATTCACTATTTAACAGCAAATTAATCTGAGACAAAGACAAATATAGCTTCTAGATGTTATTTCTTTTCACTTGCTAGAGACTGCTCATTTTCAGCTCATCTTCATTCTCTTCTCATTCCTGCATTAATCATTTTGGCTATGTTCATTAGGTGGAAATAATTTATCTTATACTAAAGATAAACGATACACATACACCATTCAGATAAACTACCAGGCAAAATTTATGACGTAACTTAGCAGGGTCATGAAGGAGAAAATCTATATAGAGGTTTCCTCGAGAATTGATATTAACTGAAACATATACTTAGTCGCAATAATACAATAAACATTATAAATATATCGCATTTTGTCTAGTCATTGCGCTTTTTATTTTGTAAATTCCCCCATCTTGTCTTCTTTTCGTTTATCACCTGCTTAAGAGGAGTGTACAATATAACTTTTTAGAACGGTGCTTATTCCTTCACGATAACAAACTTCTTTATACTTCCCAAATCTAATATTTTTTCGACTATTCAACGAATGCTAGTATTTGCTGTATTTAGAGTTTTCATTTTGTGAAAAAATAATTACACTACATGCCACATTTGTGGACTACTCTGATTGTGGCTGGAGAATTAATCTTAGTAGCTGTTGTCGTTGCTAATGCCCCCTGGCCGGAAGTGTACCAGACCAGATCCATATAGGCTTTGCGGGCAGAGGAATGTGGCTCCGTTTACAATAGCATCACAAGGGTCGGAATCCATCTTAATTCCGGTCAGGCGATGGCCGAATGGCTAGGGCGCTAGCATTCGGTTCAGGTCCTGTGGATTCGAGTCCCACTGTTGGCATGGATGTTTGTAGTCGTTCAGAATCGGCTTTAAACTGTAGATCTCTGTGTAATTAGCCCTCGTGTAGCAAAATATTGACCGTAGTGCTCCAAATCAAACCAAACCAAACCAAACTGTAACGACGATTTTTCGTTACAGTTTTTATTAATTAATTCTAACCTCTTTTTATTATTTTTTAGTAATCCCAGTCCAAATTTTATAATTTAGTTTACTTTCTTTCAATTAATATATGGTCCCTATTTTGACCATTCCTCGTGATCGTTCCTGGATTTCCACGGTTCGTGTGTGTTCTGGTCCAGTAAAGGTTTTCTTAAAGATAATTCTATTTCTCGGAATTCCTAGCTGGACTCAGTTTAAGTTATCATTTTTTCACCTCAGCCGGTGTTTGAAAGAAGGGCGTTTACATGTCAACCGCTTTTGTATCCGATCTTACCATGTTGAATAGGATTGTTCGGACCTGTTCTATTATTCTTAACAATCTGTATTGTGAGGTGGTTTGTTTTCAATTGCTATTCTCGCATAGGGGTCCAACGAAAAACCCGGTCTGCTGACGTCACTGTATACCGACGCTAGTACCAGTTCTTGGCGATACTTAAGTACTTAGCTTGGCGCGTTCTTCGCCGTTTTCTGTTGCGCACGCAAGGTTGTTGGCACATTATTTTTGGCGGCCCAATTCCGCGATTGGCGGTTTTCCGTGCATGGCAACTTTACTTCCTTCCCCGTTCTGTCCAGATTTGGAAAAGTGAATACGATTACAGACTTGAGTTTTCACTTATTGAGTGTATAATTGATATTTTCCCCCAGGTAAGAGCTTCGGATCAACCCTGTGGGAGAAGCCATTGTCTTTTGCTGAAATATTTGTCATAAGTGCTTTGGAAGCATACCTGTTCGATCGCTGATACTTGGGTCTCCTATTTTTTTTGTTAGACCGGCATGGTCCTTACTGTATGCAGTTTTGAGGAGATCTTCATCATGTATGATGTTAATGTTTTGTTAATCTAGAATTTCTCGAAGAAATAAGCTCAAAATAAAACTCCTCTTTACTTTAAATATAGTGTCGACTGGATTTTATAATAGTTTGAATTTTTTTGTCCCGTTGAATGTTAGAAGCGTAGGAACCTGTTATTGCGGTATTCAACTTGTTAGTTATTTATTCATCGGTATGTACATCATCTATAATCCGGCCATTAGTGTTGTTTCCTGATCGCTGTCGCCCAAGAGTCCTGATTACTTCATCATACCAACTGTACTTGATAACAGCTTTTGGTGCAGCTTTCCAGGGTTGACAGACGGACAGTTTCGTGGTACTACAGAATCATCGATTTTCAATATAGTGGCATTCTGCGTCCTAGAATATGCGGGCTGTCCTCACCAGCGATTCCTACACCTCCTGAACTCTCTTAACTTACAGCATAGGATACAGAACTGAACTCGTTTCCAGATTTCGATACTGTCTGAACTCTCTCTTACACAAACCATTTTAATTCGGTGCCACCTCAATTTCCCCAGAGGAACCCCAGGGGTGACATCTGGGAAGATTGTAACCTCTCACCCCCCTCTGACTTCATAGAGGGACTTTCCGGTCTACGGGTTTAACGTGTTGTAACGTTTGCTTGGTGTCTAAGCCGGTACTTTATGTAGCGTATCACAGGTTACGTGAAAGAATTTAACAGCCAACTAAATCAGCATAGAATTACATTGATATTTAACTTTATTTGAGTGTTCTGGATTATATGCACAGGATTAGGTCGTGATCATAGGAACTTAAAATGTACACAAATGGTCGTCACTTGAGTCCGTACACACACAAGTTAAAAATAGTCCTCACAGAAGTCTCGATGCACCTCTACTGCAGGTCATCCTCGGGGATTCAGGCTCGAATGCTGGAACCACTGTCCGGGAAAACTTTCCGTTCGAGAAAGTCAGCCGAATCGAGTAACGTTCTTGCCTCGGACTAAACAATTCGGAAATAGAGCTATTAGCTATCTGACTATCTAAGCGCAGGCTCTGTTACTTACGACCGATGTCTCTTGATATCCGTGAGAAGAATATCTCTCCTTACTCAACCGGGTATCTAATTTTTAAACCCTGAAGATCACCGCAGAGCAGCAGTCGGCTCGCCTCACGCACTCTATCAAGATCGAACCTCAAAGCTCCAGGAAAATAGACGAAGAGCAGTCTCTGCTCTCTAAGAAAGAAACCTGGAGACTCTTTAGCAGAAACTAGAAGAGCTCCGAAGACACTACAGAAGAGCTCCTAGAAAAAACGAAGGCGCTCTGCGAAAGCCCTCAAATATCTCTTGCATCCTCTTTTATCAGTTTTTCCCCCAGCGGAACATTTTAATCTCCACGCTGCTGAATCGGTTTTATCATTGGCCCACCTGGGGGTCTCGGGTGCAACACGACGATCATTTGCATATCGATACAATATTGGAATATCCTCAATCGAATTCGTCAGGGGACGGACTTCCTTTTATCTTATAATGTCAAACTCGCAGAAAGTCCAGCGTCGACTCGTTGTTCTCCCGCCGTTCAGCTGCTAGTCGATCAACTGTTTCGATTGTACTTGCGCGACCCCTGCAAGGACAGAAATTTCTGAGTGGTGAATCCGTTCGAACGGGTATGCGGTTTTAAAGTCTCCTCTCTGCTTTTTATCTAATGGTTTTTTCGGGCCACGATGCTGAAATTCCACAGTATCTATATCCGGCCTAGACACGAAGGCATTTAATGGCGCTTGTCGGGATTCGAACCGAGCATCCACGTTGTCGAAAGCCGATGCTCTACCACTAGGCTACTCCGGGTCCAATTTCAGTAGTTGTGGATATTATTACAGTTAAGCTGTTAAAAATAATATCAGTACAAAGGGTTCCTCTAGCTATTTTGCAGCACTTGATTGTTTAATTTTACCCCTTTATATTAATCCTTCCCAGAGTAACCACCATAGCAGTTTACATCCGTCCATTTATTGTCTTATAAGAAATCATTTAAGTAAGAAGAGTCAGATTATTGAAAAATTATTACTATAATCTACTATAATTACTATAAATTATTACACTTTGTTCTAAATTACATAGCAAAGCATAAAAAATACGCATTAGGTCAAATAATTGTTCATAGACTTATTTAAAAAAATCATTTATTGTTTCCGATAAAATTAGGGCTCAGATATGTATCGCGAGACAGAAAACATGTTATTATTTTTCTAGGTAAACACTACTTAATTGTTTACATCTATATGGAATATGGCATAAATACTTAATGTATTTTGGGAAAACTTATAATCCATGTGGCATTTCATTTCCTAATAGGAATTCAGTCATAAAGGAAGGCGTGAATGAAAAAGCATGATGCACAAAAGAAAAAAATAAACGAGAACACCTGTTACATTAGGCGTAAAGAGCACGTGTTTTTAATGACTCATGTGTTAGAAATGATTATTAGTAACGCTTATTGGGATATTTAAGGTAGCGATTATGCAGCACTTAGCAATCTATGTTTATTTAACAGGATTTAAGCATCATCGAATACACATGTTTGCTTTACAACGCCCGCCGGTAAGTCTTCTTCTTCTTATTATTATTTTATTTATTTATTTATTTATTTTTTTGCAATAAGAATTATCTAATTTTAGAGATACTTGGATAATATTTACTACATTTATTTATAGTAGAAATAAATATAATTAGAGGCTGTGTACCCAAAGAAAAGCTCGATACGCTGTTTTTTTCCCTTAGGGAAATTGCAATATTTACTATTTGTCCTCACAATACAAGACTCAATTAAGTGAATAGGTAGTTGTTTTAAGTCAGATAGTATTTTAAAAATTTTTTCTACATATATCCAACTATTATATAACGAATACACAGTTTTGTAGTTACACAGAATGTTCAATTTTTCAATACCTTATTTTTAACCTTATTTTTCAATACCTTATTTTTATATTACTTCTTTCGAAAAGTGTAGGATAAGAATTTATATCTTTTTTAACGAAATAGAAATATTTTTGACTTTCATTATTGCGATATTCAAATGTTGTGGCATTAAAAGTATTTTAAAGAATTGGATAGAGAGTCTAACAGCTATAATTGTTATAAAAAAAGTTAAAAGTTATGACTTCGACCTGAGTTATGTGCGTACAAAGTTTTATGATTTATTCGAAAAAGTACAAGTTCTCTCTGATATATACACACATATATATCTATGGTGCCCGATATAAAGAGCTTAAGTCACAAACAGTGATTTAAATTTACCAAATTATTGGCTTTTATACCAATCACAGAAATATAATTTCGATTTGAGTCTTTTGTACAAAGAAATGTACTTTTGTATACAAAATTGATAGACTTTTATACATGTTAAAAGATTTTTATATATACATATTTATTATATATATATATATATATATATATATATATATATATATATATATATATATATATATATATATATATATATATATATATATATATCTGTTGCTTGATACAAGAAGTTAAGTCAGTTTTTTCCAAGAGGACTTTGTTTGCTTATGTCTTTTTAAAAAAAATATTACTTTTAATGTAAGAAGTACCCAAGTCTGTACAATGGTTTAGAAAACACTTTTAAAGCATCGGGCAGACTTCGGTATTTCTTACACTGGGTACTTCTTACATTTACTTTATTATTTTATATTGAAAATAATATTTTTTTAAAGAGACATAAGCAAACAAAGTCATCTTGTTAAAAACTGATTTAGGCACTTCTTGTACCAAGCCACATATAAATAAATAAATAAATAAATAAACAAATAAATAAATACATAAATATATATATATCTATATCTATCTATCTATCTCTCTCTATATATATTTTCTGTAATGGTTTATTGGTTGGAATATGTGAAGACACAGTTGGAATATGTGAAGAACGAATATGTAGCTCATGTAATAGGAAAACATGAGCTACATATTCGTTACATATACTATAGAAGCCGTGTCGGTTTAAGAAAGTGTCCCAGTGCTTACTAGATTTTGGATACCTTGAGTGATGAACGGCCATGGTTGTCTATGGAACGAGTCTTTGAACGACGTCATAGACCCCTGAATAGTAAGCAAACCGGTGACCCTTGAAAGCCTTTATTAGTGGGCCGAAGACGACAGGTCAGCTATAAGGTGGATAGTCGTGGACCTCCCAGCGGAAGCGCCGCAGCAAATCTTGTCCACGGCAGTCGATTCCACGGTAATGGCCAAGTGTTCTTAACCATTCAGCGAGCGCGCATTAAGAGCAACAGTTTCATAATTTTGAATGGTTTGTTTTTACACGTAAGGTTTGGATGTTCTAAGCAGTTTCTATTTATAGCTACACCCTTTCTAATACAGGTCTGATTTCCTGACCTTTGTATTCCTTTCCATTCATTTTCAATTGTGATTCCAACAGAGGATGCTTCTATTTGTTGCACTCTGTGCAGAGCGCGCCTGGTCATGTAAGAAAATATTTCTAATTTTATTTTTGGTTATTTCGCTAAAATAATTCTAAGCATTTACAAAGTTTCTTTTCTATGATTATACCTTTCAAAAGGCTAATCAAATAAATGTCCCAATGAAGTTTTAAATGCTAAATAATTATTAATGATTTTGTTCCCGCTGTTAAAAGTAATTTTACTTTTCGTACCATAGGAACACTATGTTCCTATGCTACGAAAAAAAATAAGGGAGTCATACTTTTATCGACAATGCATGATGATGCAACAGTGGATGACAATTCTGGTAAACCAACGATTATACTGGATTACAAAACGATAAAAGCAGGAGTTGATGTAGTGGATCAAATGTGCAGCTATTACACGGAATCCCGCATATCCGGAAGATAGACTATCTCGTTGTTTTTTAGGTTTTTGGGCATAATAGGAATCAATTCGCAAGTTGTCCTTAGATCCAATAAACCGGACAGTTTTGAAAGAAGGCGATTGTATCTGCATTCTTTAGAACTTCTCGAAAGCCACTTGAATACCCGGGCAAATATTCTATATCTTCCTCCAGACATAACTGGATTTTTACTAAAATATAAAGTGAAAACTTCCCGAGAAGCAGAACCAGAGGTGTCGGTAAAAAAAGAGAAAAGTGTAATATATATGCGGACGGCTAAATAATGTAGCTACTACAATTAAGTGTGATAAATGCAAAAGTTTTTCATGCAAGGTCCATTGCAAAATCCGTACTATATGTTTGCGATGTGAAGAAATTGAAGAAAACTGAAGAAAATTTAACAAATTATTTGTGTTTTAAAAATAAATTTTAATGTTTTATAAAAATTTTTTCTTATTCATTTTTGGCCTTTAATTATAAATAATCTCAATATTATCAACATTTTATATCTTGTCATAAAACAAAGAATTATTATTTCCAATTTGAAAAAAAAAGTTAATTACAAAAGGAATAATATCAAGGTTTAAAGAGACGTTGCACTTTATGCAACACGCGCCTGGTGGTGTTAACAAAAATTGGCGCTCGCTGAAGGGTTAAGCAGGTTTCGGCATGTCTATTGCTCACACGTCCGTTACGAAATTCCCTAAAGCATCTGAATACTGTGCTCTGTGACAAACACTCATATGGCATCCCTCATATGACGATAAATTTCGGCTTCACTAACATTCACTGCCATGAAAAATTTAATAACCGCTCGCTGGGCCTGTTTGGACGACTCTGTGTCCCGACCGTATATAATCACCTTGCTTAAATACGTTCAAAGAAGACACTGACAACTTCCGACGATACCAATATTGTTTCGTAGCATACAACGCCATCTACTGGCGCAGACTCAAAACTCTTGGTATTTAACCACTGCCGCTAAAATAAATGTCTCTTTTGGGTCACCCTTATACACATCTTTTCAATATAAACTTGAAAGAAGCGCAATGTTAAATTATTATTTCACATTTAAATAAATAAATAAAAGACTGAATGAAATAAGTCCACCCATATTTTTCCTCCATGAGAAAAATTGAGAGTGTGTCGTAATTTTAAACTATAAGGCATTGATTATGTTAGCGACTTTGAGGCTTTTTTTCTCTGGGGTAAAATGCATAATCTTTTAAGACGCGAGACCATGTTGAAATAAGGAAGTAAAAGAGAACTAAACCCAATCCTGCAATTGGAGGTAGAGCAAACCAAGTCTCCAGAAAAATCTCTGCAGAGAGTTTTTAATTGAGATTGTTGACTTTATGACAATTGCAGAGTTTTGTTTAATCCCAGTTGGGCCATTCTCATCTGTGTGAGGAGACGGGAGTGAGGCAGAAAATGAAGGAAATCGATCTAAACTTAAACTGACTTTACTATGAGGTTTGAATACGTGATAGCCTACAGAAAATAAATAGATAGCGCATGGAAATATATAAGATAAATATCTTCGAGATTCTTCGAATAGAAATCGAAAAACATCTCGTATTGTAATTAGATTAAAATAACATTTTAAATGACCTATTCAGAGAGATGAATTATGGGATATTACTTTATTTTGAATCAAGGAAATTATTAGCTCAAATTTAATATGTACGATACAAAATCACTGCGAACATGACTTTGAAGAAAATCTGTCCACTTAGTTATTACTATTAGTCCGAGTTGTTAATATTATTTTTCCAATAAGTTAATACTCTTAGTCCAATTAGTTAGTAGTAAAATATTTTGACATCAAGTAAGATATCGCTTCACTATAAAGTATTTGTCTATTATATCGAGGATACTGAATTTTGCGCCTAATGTTGGAATTCTAGCAAATGTACAAAAATGTGAAAAGTTATTCTCATACTCTCCGTACATAAACATTACTAAAAACAAACAGTGAAGTTTTTCCTTACTCTCAGTTGCTAATTCGTTTGATTTTGTTCATGTTTGTCTTTCCCATCGCATCTTCCACAATTCGAAAATACTGCACGTTTTATCCCTGTCAAGCGAAAAAAAGAAAAGTTATATGTTAAAGATGCAAATACAGAGGATTCCGTACTCATCGCTCTTAGATGATCAGGAGACGAGGAAATGGTCAGTTTGAGGAGAATCTTGATGCAGCCGAAAGGGCTTGAAGCAGAAGTATGTTCAGGAAATAAGAGAACTGAGTAAAAAATTCAATAGTCTCACAGGTAGAAGACCGCGAGAATTAGTCAATTAAACTGAGATTTCAGTCAAGAAGTGTACTTTGCTAGAAACGATAAATTATACTTCCCATTATGAGCTTTATTTTATAAAGGAGACTGCTTAAAAATTTATCCCTTGCCAAAAATAAAACCAATCATAATTCTATAATCCAAAAGCAATACCGGCCATGTCCGAAGGTATACGGTAAGTAATGACTGACGACTAGACGTGTGATGGCTTACAAACTTCAACAATTTAGATTTCTTACATAATTCTATAAAGAGTTTGTTATACTTATTGTGTGGTATTTGATATACCGTAAAATCTTGAGTATAATACGCACTTTTTTTCACATTTTAGTCCGCAAAATGAGGGTGCGTATTATACTCATGTACAAAAAAACGTAGTTTTAATCACTGAATAAACGACTAACAATAGATGAGCTGTATTCTAGTGAAAGTAATTAAGACTAATAATTTCGCAGTATTGTTTGTTTTGAATTAAAAATTTAAGTTTTTTTCTATCGAATTTTACGTTTTTGTTTATTTTTATTACAAATTTTATTTATGTTAATAAATATTTGTGCAAATTTTAAATAAAATATTGAAAAGTTATGGGTGCGCATTATAGTCGAATTTTAATTTTTTCCGAAATATTTCACGCAAAATCAAGCATGCGTGTTATACAAGTGTGCGTATTATAGTTAAGATTTTAGTAAATTGTAAATTGGATTTTTACTGCATGGTAAAGAAAATGGATGGTAAACCCTTAAAAAGGTGTCTTTTTGTCTCTATTAATACTGACCTTTTTCCTAATTCTAGTAGTTTTTTGACATCTTACAGCTAATTTCTTTAAAACGAGGTGAAATCAGTAATTTGTTAAACTTTGGATGTAAGATGAAAGATGGCCTTGACAGTCGTCTTTACAGATTTTGGAAGTATATCAATTTACACATTAAATAAGTTTTGTGAACTTTTTTCAGCTTGATTGAGATTTACGAATCATAGAAACTTTATTTAAATATAGCCAAATTTACAATGCCTACAAGGTACTACAAACATGCCATAACGATCGTTTTCCCTGATGCACCGTAATCTATTGGTTTCATAACATATGAGATCAGACATTATATATCCCCGCTTAAAACGTGTCGATCCCTCAAAAAAACTTAATACAATACAATGTAACAAACTCCGCTTCCTCGTTTCTTCCTGTAAGTCACACCAGCAAAGTAAATACAGTTGAACCCCGTTATAACGAACTTCAAGGGACCAAAGTTTTGTTCGCTATATCCGAACCGTTAAAAAAAATGCTGAAACCGAAAAACCAAAATTTTCGCTCGTTATATCCATGACTTCGTTACATACCGGGTTCACTATAACGGGGTTAGACTGTACAGTCTAACCCCGTTATATTTTGGTCCCGTCGTTTTCCTATTATACGTAATTTAATTAGTATTGTGTCAGTTTAATGTAATCGATTTAGTCGATTTAATTCATTAAATATCATTTTTTAATACAGCATTATTGAATACCCATTGCAACTAATGAGTTATACATTTTCTGAACTCTAGCATTTTTCTTAACGGTTCGAATATAGCGAACCACCGGATAAAGCGAACAAAACCTTTGGTCCCTTGAAGTTCGTTATAACAGGGTTCAACTGTATCACTTTGACATTCGTCCTAATTTTGAACTGATTTCATTTTTTATATTCTCTATTGTCTCCAAAGTCATCTGCAAGAAGAACGAATGCAACCCAGAATTCTAAAGAAATAGGTCAAATCTTACCAAAATGCGAAAAAACAAAAATGTAACTTCTTGAGAGCTTAATGAAATAGTCTTGATTTTTTTAAATGCCAAAGCTCGACAAACCTATTCAACACCTGTTAGAGAATGGGCTCCACAACTTTCACAGAATCATACGTTTTCCGCATTCTTAAAAAAAGAGGACGTTATTTCGATTGAAAATCACTGTTGTCACGTATCACCTGTTAAAGGTATTGAATATTTCTTTTTTCATCCCGTTCAACTGAAATTTGAAAGTGATAGCCATCAATGAACTTTGTATAAACGAATTCTGTTTCAGATGAATTAGAATTCCTACTGTCACAAGAAAGACGTAATACCTTGTCAAAGTCCTAAAAAAAGGTTGCAATTGGACTTTGAATAACTCCTTATTTCTTCTTACTATATTATTTACAAAATTGCTTTTCTTAGTAGTTTGGCCCGATACCATTTCTGTTAGCCTATTTTTCAGGGAATATGACAGTTTGTTTATAAATATTTCGCTATCAAAATAACTAGATATTGTTTCGTCAATCGATATTTTTTCGACTTTGTTGAAGGAATAGAGAAATATCCTTCGTATAAACTTAAAAATGCATAATATTGTTTGTGATGGTTTCATGAAGCTGTTTATAGAATTTATTCATTAAATCAGTGAATAAACAGTCTGCTCTGATAAAAATTGGCAACAATGCATCATTCCCAATATTTATGAAACCTTCAAGTGGTTAGGAGGACAGTTTCTCGCATAAAAACAACATATTCAGATTCAAAGTAAATTTACCCCAAAGCTGCGCAGCTTTATTTACTTTATCATACAAATTTTCCATTTGTTATGTAATCATTTTTCATGGCAAAAGTCCAAAATCGCAATTTATTTCCATTCTACATTGCTACCTTTAAGCTGTAACGCAAACATAAAGAATATTGCACAGGCTTTCAAGCAAAATTTTACTTGGCAAGCTTTTCAGAAAACTCGTACTCTAAATTTTTTTTAATATATGAATGTGTTGTCAATATATTGTACTATGTTTCGTAGTTTTCAAAATTTTGTGAAACTATATTTGTTTATAAGGTTGTATTTTCCTTCTAATGTTAGACCGTTCACATATACGTAAACAGAAATTTGTGTTTTGGTTTCGAGGAATAACGAAAATTATTTGCTGAAGATTCAAGACTCATGATAACAAATAAGGTATAATGCATCACTGAATGGGGTATTCATTGAAATGTGCACATTTTTACCAAAATATGAATTACCTCGCAAACAAATACGTTGATGGCAGCTTTACTAAAGTTATTACAAACAAGGTTTTTAGTTAATATCTTTTAAAAAAGTACTACGATCTAATTATTAACATAATCCACGTATCAATAAGGGAAAATATTGAAAAAGGCATATGCGAATCTACATATTATAACGAATAATTTTAATGATTGAAGCCTTTAGCCCAGATACGCAAATTTGTATATTTCTTGTTACCTTCACTAAGTGGTTGATTATTGGTTTTATTTAGAGATGATAATTACTTATGTTTGGAATGTACCCATGAGTAAATAACTTAGTTATGCCAGAAACTAAATAATCATTTCATAAAATTAAATGATTCACGTGAAGTTTCGAACTCCAAACTGTTAGAATACACGAGGACATATATTTTGCCTCACACCTTTTCTCATATTTTCCAGTCACCCTCAACACAATTTGTCCGATTCGGAAATCAAATCGAGACTCCTTTCTTCCCAGGTCGTTGTGCTGAACCTTAATACTACCAAGACCTACCGTACCATCATACCACTAAGTCACTTACTAATGAATCACACTTTCTCTGGGAGGAAGGTATAAGCCCCCAAAATGCTCTGTCTGAATCTGGGTCGCAGTGGGAAAAAGTCACACTTCCCTTATGGTGACAAATGGTAAATGCTAAACCTGGAGCCACTTCACCCAAATCAGCAAGGGTCATAAGAAAGAGAGGGATAGACATATAGTGTTTAGTTTGGGACATCGAAAGCATCGTTCCAAATTATTTTTATTTTCATTCGGTGGAAATGCTGTTGTTTGTAATTGCGGGTACCCATCATACTATTACCTATTAAGACATTTGCGTAGTGGGAACCATATAAATGAACCGGTACCGACCCCTGGTGACACCTCAATATTAACCAAGCATTTTACTTCTGTAGTCTATGTATATAAAATATTTCCGTAACTGACTGACTGACTGACTGATAACGCACAGACCAAACCGCTGGACCTAAAGGGCTGAAATTTTGCATGACGATTCTTCTTATAGTGTAGAGAATCAATAAGAAAGATTTTTGAAAAATTAAATTTTTAAGCTGTCTTGTAACATTTTTTAAAGTTTGCATTTGAAACAATAATCTATGGGTTATAAAATTTATATCGCGAGAAAGATTATACAAATTCTTTTAAAATGATATCCTTTTCGAATCTTTACCTCCATTTTCAGATTTTGGGGGAATTTTCAAAGATTAATTTTTAGAATTTAATTTATTAAATGCTGATCACGTGGTTTCTTTTCTTTTTGTGATACTTTAAACTAATTTTGCGTCACGTGCATAACAACGAAATAAATTGACAAAAAAATATTGAAATACGGTAGAAGATAAAATTTAACCACTAGACTAATTGAGATGGAAGTTTTTAAAGAATAGGAACTGACAGATCACATTTATTCTGGCATTGCTCAAATACATAATAAGCCTATAGAATGGTGTTGCGAAAGGGCCCTTTTGACTCCAAAATGATCAAGCTGCGTTCATTAATGACATGTTGCTAAAGTCCTTTGACGGGGAGAAATAGTCTACAAGTCAATAGACGCTATCTGTAATTCAGATGATGTCTTTAACTATCCGGTAGAGTTTTTAAATTCCCCTAAACCACCGGGTCTTCCATACCATAAGCTCTCTTTGCGGAAGGGCACACCCGTAATGCTCCTGCGGAATTTAAAACCACTGAAATTGTGTGATGGCACTAGACTACAAGTCAAAGCCCTGCATTAAAACTTAATCGAAGCCATTATTTAACCGGATGTGCTCATGGAGAAAGAGTGTTCGTGCCACGCATTCCTCTAATACCCAATGACTTCCGCTTTAACTTTAAGAGATTGCAATTTCCCCTCAAAGTATGCTTCACCTTGATGATAAATAAGTTTTAAGTTCAAACTTTAAAATACGCTGCCACATAAGGCCAAACTTTAAAATTGTTTCTCCCACGGTCAGTTTAACGTAGCTTGCTCACGTGTAAGTTCGCGGACGAGCCTGGTAATACTAGTTCCGCCCAATGAAGAAACAAAAAATATTGTTTATAAAGAAATCCTCTAAAAAGCAATTTAATTATTTTTTCATTGTAATTATCCTAAAATGTACTCCGTAGCGAAGCACGGGTATACAGCTAGTACTTTTATATTCAGGACACGTAGAACAGGGTATATATAAGAATCAACAACAATATATTAGGTGTTTAAAATTCTAAAATACAATTTAAAAATTTGAAAAGCTTTTTTGAATTGCTGGTTTTTTTATCAATTTTGCAGTTTTGCAAGTTTCACATAATCAATTTTGTAAGTTTCACATAAGGTATGCGCTTACAATAGAATATTAGCAGGGGAATAGCTTTTTTTAAATTCTTCATCGGTAGCAATCAAATTCAAACACGAATTTCCCCGACATATGTTTTACAAGTGTTTTACGTCTTAAATCACATTTTTCAAAATAAAAAAAAGTTTTCGAATAATTGGCGATATAACATTTCTATTGACGGAAATAAGCAAAACACTTGTGATATATTACGTAATATGATTGATGTATTAAACAATTTGTTAACTCTGCATAAGTATTTCTGTTATGGTTATCTTTGCGAAGAAGCTTGCTAAAATCAGGGGCAATGTACTCCTATAGAAGCTTTTTTTCTTTTCTTGTTAAGCGGAGTTATCGGATATAATGCAGATACTGTCATAATGTCACAATAAATTACGGATACTGTACTGTCATAATACATAATCTCCTGTTTAGAATCACTTGCATTGCTTTTATGCTTTTGAGTGAAGAGTCGTATCCAAATGTAGGTGGAAAAAATTACATAAGAAACTACTATGTAGAGTCCAATGGGTTCACGTAGTCCATATTCAATAGGGGAAATTGTCTCATTATATAGAGAATGTTTTTTAACTCCTGCAAAAATCTTTTAAGACAAATTTATAGAGACAATTTCATCATATAGTCACCGCAGACCACATGTGTTAGTATTAAATTGGTTACCTTTGTCGCATTTTATTATTTTAAAGAAGCTTTGTTTTGAAATTTTAAGAAATCATCTGTCAGTCAGCCCCTAATACTTTGGAAATAAATATATCAGGTAGTCTGTTCTAACTAAACTACCATGGGTTATTAAAGTAGGATTAATTATCGTTGCTTACCTCTTTTCTTTTTTTTTGACGCATTTTCATACTTTTCTATTTAACTGTTTACTGCTACTGTGTGCGCTGACAAAATTATAACTCGCGACGGACACTGAATTTTTTCTTTCCGGAGGGCCGTTATTGAGGAACGTAATCCTACGTTAAAAAATATTAAACGTGGAGTTTTTATTATATATAGGCATATATAGGCATAGTGGCAATACTTCTGTAGTGATGCCTACTATAATAAAAATTAATACAATTTCGAGTTTTTATTCTTATTGTAAAATATATTTCACATTTCCTAGATTCATAGGTTTTCAAAAAATCTCTTGCATACCAACTAAAATTTGTTCATGGGCAACATTTTGGTCATAAAATATCCATCATTGGCTTAACATATGATATTTTATGATCAGTGAAAGTGTCTTGGAGACATTTCTGAAATAAATAAATTATTAGTTAATTTTGAAGTCATTTTAATCAAATATGGGATGCATAATTTTGTAAAAAAATAATTTTGGCTAAGAATTACAGTTCATATTATTTATAGCAATTTCATCTTAGTTATTACTGTTAAGTTGATTTTAACATTTGCAGACTTCTTTAAAAAAACAAGCAATTATTTAAAAAGTTTCTTTTAAATGCGGGAAAAAATGCAGATTTTATGGGATAAAAACAAAATGAAGCATATTTTACAGTTACATGTTGCAGAAAAGTAATCCTTTTTCCTACACTATACATATTATTTCTCTGAAAAGCATGAGTACGTAAATCAAATGCGAGCGTTTTAAACTTCTAAATTCTTTTTTCAATTGTAAAAATGTATTTTCGATTGTCAATTTCAATAGTAGAGTGCGAATTTCGAAATATTATTTCGAGTGTAAAACTATTTTCATATTCTAAACTAAACAATCTATGTGATAAAAACATGCTAAAATTGGGAACAGTTATGTTCATATGCACAATCTGTATTATAATCGTATATCATATTAATTTTGCAATTACTTGACTGTATAAGTTAAGAAATAGGAATTATCTGATTTAAAAGGCTAATCACATTACATTTTTGAAAGTAATTTTTAATTTTTTTTCTTATTGACATATTCTGTCATTTATATCGAGTGTAAAAATATTTTCATATTCTAAAACTAAACTATTTTATAACTATACTAATATATAAATAGAGAGAGGGGAATTTGTATGTGGAGGGTAATCTCAGGAACCACTGCACCTATTTGAAAAAATCTTTCACTATTTGAAAGGTACATTATTCCAGATGGGCATAGACTATATATTATGTATATCTGATCACTAGTAAGAAAGTTAGGGGCCTAAATGTTGAGCTGATGCTTCACCTTTACAAATTTTCCTTTGTCAAGTAACCATAGCAACACATCAAACAATATTTTCATTTATTATCAGTAAACATTTAACATTTGAATTTTCTTTGTCAACCATAGTCAAGTAACCATAGCAACACATCCAACTACATTTACATTTATTATCAGTAAAACATTTAATATTTTAAAGATTCAAGTGGAGGAGGTGTTGATAAATACAAAAAAAGAAATGAAATTGGCAACGTTTAAGGGTTTATTGAAGAAAACTACATTTGGAGCTAAGTTTTTTATTGGACATTTAAGGTAAAAAAGATTTACAATTTATTGACTATAAACTGGAAATTTATTGGTATAATATTACAGAACTTTATTTAACTTATAAACTTTATGTTTTGAATTTATGTACAATTTTATGCACAACTTGCGTAAATCGAACTTGAATTATTGAACTTTATTCAAAAATCCGCGTGTTTCATTGAAACTGTGAAATTTATTGATTATTTCGAATAGGCCCATGTTTGTTCCTTTATAAGTGAAAAAGTATTGCTTCAGTTGAGCTGAAATTTTGTATAGATATAGATGATACTTCAGATTAAAACATAGGCATATTATTTTTTGAAAATCGGGCAACGCCGGGTACTTCACCTAGTATATAATATAAAAACACGTTAAAAAAGGCAACAGTTACGTTCATATGCGCTATCTGTATTATAATCATATATCGTATCAATTTTGGAATTACTTGATTGTATACGTTAAGAGAGAGGAATCATCTGATTTAAAATGCTAATGACATTACATTTTTTTTTTGACGTAACATAAACATTATTTTTTTTGATATATTCTGTCAGGCATACTCATTTTCATTGTTCTAATCTCACAGATGTTTTATGAGGAAAGCAATTTTTTTATGTATCCACTTACACCGTGAAACTAGTTTCGAGCTTTGTCCCTGTTCTTAACATGCAAGCTGGTTTGTTAATACCTTTTTCCTCGGAGAGGGATAAAGAGTTTTTCTATTCAGATGCATTAAAAACGCTGGGAAAATATGCGTTTAGAAAGTGTAACTGGAACTAAAAATGTTTTAATACTTTTTAAAATAAAGATTTAAGTATTTTTCAAATAAACTTCTTATGTACGACACTAAAATGTTTAATCTAACAAAAATTCTTTTTACGTGTTTCGTTTTTAGAAAATTTTGCCCTAGATTATTTTGGTGTTTTAAGCGTTCAGGTTTTTACTTCTTTCAAGTATCTCCAAGTATTACGTAAAAGAGGAAAAATATAGTTTGGAAATGCTGAAAAAATTTAATCCATTATTGATGCAAAAATGTTGATGCCATTGATTTTATAATAATGTCTAGACAAAAGTTTGCCGTACATTGTAGCATACATAAATGTAGAAAAATTGAGTAGATATTAGTTGAGAACCTTGAATCCAAATTTTTTATTCCGATAAGTTTACTGGAAAAGATTTTATTTTAAAATTTATAAATAGTCATAAAAACAATTTATAGTAGAAAAAAGACTTTGATATAATGTTTATAAATTTTGTGAGAATTGTTTCTACTTATTTTAATGTCTTACGAAAGAAGTTTAAAAAAAATTACTGAAAATCCTTTATTTTTAAAAATCATTAAAAGCTGTTTGAATTTCTTTCAGTTACATTCACTGAATTTTACCAGTAAATGTAACTGAAAGTAAACTAAACATCTTTTAACTTTTTGCTTATGGAGTCCATTTTTACGTTTCCCTCTTTAGAACGGGAAATTTCACGGGAAATCGCCTGCATTCTTTGTATCTGAATTCTTTGACCTTTAATTATAAATATATCTCAATATTATAAACATTTTATATTTTGTCATAAAACGCAGAATTATTATTTTCAATTTGAAAAAAAAAATATTTCAAAGGGAATAACCAAGGTTGAAAGAGGCGTTGCACTTTGTACCACGCGTGTCTGCTGGTGTTCCAAAAATTGGCGCGCCCGCTGAAGGGTTAAAGCTGTGTTTTAAATTTTAATTTGAGGTTACGATAAACAAATTGAAATCCTATGTATGGTTCTCTTGTAAGGAACCCCCTTATACTCTGTTCCCAAAACTGTGTTTAGCGTGCTCCCTTACATACGACCAATTCTTCCGTAAACTTTGAAATTTTTTGAAACAGAAAAAAGAAGAAAAAAACCGTACAACATTCAATTTAAAATGGAGCTAATTGCAAGTGAAAACAGTGAGACAGAAGGCGAGGCTGGGATTGCCAATATGTAACATCCAATTGCTGGTGATGAAATTTCATTTATTAGGCTGGGAATAAAAAGGCAACCAGTTTAATAAGAAGCTTTAGGAGCATGTGGGGAAATTAATTAATAGAAGTTGCACAGTGTGTGTATGTGTGAGTGGGGCGGGAATGGAGAGACTAAAATTTAATATTAGGGTGTTTAGTTGTGTGAACTTCGTGTTGAAGTTCTTGTAAGCCAGGTCAGTTGTTAAATTGAAGTAAATCGATTCCTAATTGTCCACGTAAGTTGAACAGGGGATAAAAGATAATTTGTTTTCTGAGCACTAGTATATTACCACAGGACTGACTTCACTACGTTAAGTTGATGAGAAATTCCATATGAGAAAACAGATTCAGTTTTTTAAGATCCGTGTTTTTATAACGAATTCCTAATCTTTATACATTCTGGTTTCGTATTTTAACCATTTACATAGGTAGCTGTAGTTTGAGTAGATATTTGTTCAATGAAGTTCGTCATGTATATCTCTTAAGAAACCATTTCTCAACTGAAAAGGTAATTATAGTACAGCATTTTAAGTTAAATACTAGGCATTTCCCTATATAAAAATCTCACTTAGAAACCAAACTTTATAAATGATTTCCACATGAACGTATAGAAATAAATCTGTAGAAGATCAATTCCCTCTTTAATTGCTCGAAACAGCAGGATCAACGTTAATGATAAGTTGATAACATACAAACCATCCTAAGACTCAATTTTTTTATGCAGGATCATCCTGGTTATATGTAGCAGAATCAGTTATTTAACTTTTAGCTCATAGCTGCTCAGAATACTACCATTCGGCTGATCGTTATTGCTCACAAGTAATTTAGAAATGATGAAACTTATCGGCAACTTAGTTTTCGTACTATTCAAAATTTTCTCAGAAATTTTGCAATAAAGTTTTTCAATACTTAAGACAGAGGCCTAGAGACATTCGCTATTGAAACTCTTTAACTTTGTGTGTTCTATTGTACATAAAAAAATCTTAAAAATCAAAACAGATTGCCACAATTAAAGAATTTTAAGAAACAAAAAATATCTATTCGTTTTTTGAACTTCCTCTTAGGGCCTCTTCCCAAAATCCGTCAGCGTCAGCGTTACTCGTATTGAAATATATTTAACCAATTACAAACCTTCACCTATTAACGACGAAATTGTTAAAGCCTGTGATTGGTTTAAAACATGTCAATACGAGTAACGCTAACTCTGACGGATTCTATGTTAACAGGCCCTTATGGCGTGTTCACATAGACTCCGTGAGCGTTAGCGTTAAAGATTCCGTTGGCGCTGATTGGTTGAATGGGTCAATGATTGGTATATGATTGGTTAAAAGTTTTAACGCTGACGCTGAAGGATTCTACATGAAACGGTCCTTTGTCTGCTATCCATAGTTTCCTACTAGTTTTCTCTTAAAGTTTGTTGCTTGTCAAAGGGCCCGGATAAAATGCTATCCAAACAGATTCTTTCTAGGCTATTCTTTGTCGTTAAATCACCGATTGTTTACGATCGAGCTCCCAAAACATAACATTTATTGGGGCGTATTGATCAAGGTAGCGCTTGAGTCAACAAAAGCCACAGACAAGTAAATTTAAAATAGACGAATTTATTAACAATTCAGATGAGAAAAAAGGGAGATTGATGCTCAGTAATTGGTTACAGGATTAATGTTGAGTCCTCTAAGATGGTGAAGGAGTCCGTTAGGATGAGTTCCCGGGTGAAGTTCGTCTAATTAAATAATACCCAATCCGACAGGTCCCTCGATTTACGCTTCCGGCAGAGCGGATGACTGCGAGGCGATTTATAAAATCAGGATGATCGGGGCAGATGATCTCGTCTTGAGATCCCTTCCAAATAAAGCCAAGCTTCCTAACTGAAGCTAAAAATTCTCTTCTTAAGAAATAAACCGCTGACTTCCCAAGTCCGCGTGTAGCCTTTCTCGACCCAGGATGGTTGGAGTAGTTCTCTCAGCTCAGAAGATAGCTAACTAACTTCCACGATCTTTCGTCTCATCTTCGAACAATGGTGCTCCAACGAGACAACTCGTCTCTCATTAACTCTTCTAACGGTGATGTCATTTTTTAGGCTTTTAATTTTGCTGAAACGCAAGCGCTAAGATGTCCGCATGTCCCAGTTTGGGGGTTGTCCTGCGTCATTAATCTAGAGCGCCGTGGCGAAAGGTTTATTCAGCCCAAGTGTCACTTTTTGGAGACAGGCTGGCGTCTCTTTCCTTCCGAGTGTACCATCACCTTCTGCACGTACGATGGGGGATGGTCCGCTGGTCGTTAACGGCCTGAGCTTTCATGTGATCAGCTGGGAATGATTTAATTTATTGGGTGAATTAATTTAATTCGTCACAATATTCAATCAATGATGTCGTTTTGGCAAAAATAATAGAACATTTTAGATAATAAAAAATTATCTCTTTTTCTTCGGTGAGTCCTGAGTATTTTTGTCAGCTAAAAAGAGAATTTTTTAAAACATGCTTTGTAAAAATATTTAAATAATGTAACCTTCACTCAAAACATTCATCCTGTTTCTTTACAGCTTGCCCAGACTCGAAAATCACGTATGTTTTAGGAAGCAAGTGTTCATGTTTAAAATTTATTCATTTACAGTGAGAGCATGTAGACGGAAATTTGTTTATCATTAAAATTCTCCACTTTATTTGCATTCTTCAGAACTCAGTAAAAACTTTTCTGGGATGCAAACCTAAAAGATAAAATATAAATTCTGCAGACCCGATATATTTGATTGGAGAGAGATTCCTTTACAGCCCTTCCCTTCACTTCTTCCATTTATAAATTTTTAAAACCAGAAATTTCCGTTGATATCGGAATTCTTTTTTCAATGAGTTTAGCTGGTAGTTTACGATTATGTACACTTTAGTTAGGGACGCAGTTAGGGACAGAGGAAAAAAAAGATAATTTTTTTTTCTGAAGGAATATTTTCTTAATCAAACTTTCTGAGCAGTTCATTATGTCTAACAACACAGAATCTGTTTCTCACGTTTTATGGAGAATATTTTGCTTCGGAATTGATTCTACTTTTTTTATAAATATAAATTTTAAAAATAGCTACGAATCTTTAAAAAACTTGTTTTTTATTTTATAATGCTTACAGACTTTTACAACAAAGTTTTATAAAATGTTCCGTGTTTTATTTTAAGATTTAAAACAAATGATGTTAGTATTTTGATCGACCGTAGAAAGTTTCAAAAGTTCGTGTTTTGTAAGATAACTATATGTAGAAAAGAAAAACCCACATTAAACATTTATATACGGGTTTCATTTTTACCAAACTATTTAAAAAAATATGTGCAACAACTCACTTACTACGAGTTTTATTGTATATTCTCTGGCAACCTAAATAATCATGATAATCATTTTTAACGTAGGATTACGTTCTTCCATAACGGCCCAGCAGAAAGGAAAATTTCAGACGCTAAAACTGTCCGTCTGCCCGTCCTCGCGAATTATAATTTTGGCAGCGCACCAAACCCAGTATATCGCTTGGACAAGTTAAACAGAAAAGCACCAAGATGAGGCAAAATTTTGACATACATATAAGTATATATATATATATATATATATATATATATATATATCATGGGACGCCACTGCACTGGTCAGTGCAGCATCAGTGCAGCGTGTGCACTGGTCTGGTCGCTTAGTCTTCGGCTTTTTGAGCTGCCACTAAGTTCGTTGCACTGATGAAGAAGCTCCTTTGTAGCTTCGAAACGGCCGTATGCCAAATAATTGCATCTTATTGCTATTTGTGCTTTATTTGCGTTGGTTTTCCTGTTTATTCCTCGAGCACAAAGGCTGTATCTTTGCTTTGATAATACCGGCAGCTGTTTCGAAATGTACAGGCAGTGTTAAAACTGCATTCGTACCTAGTGGGGAAGTCTCCTTTTATAAATCTTACCTTTGATTTATTCGCCCTTTAAAATGTATTTTATTACAAGCCATAGTACAATGTATAAACACTGATGTCCTAACATGCATCATACGTTGATGGCAGTGTATTCAAATATCAATATTTTTCATAACACATATTTACTGCTTTCGTAAATGCCTATTTACTAATAGATGTTTCATGAAGTATGGCTTTTCTTTATATTGTTGGATATTTCGATCAGCCAATACCTTTACGTGACTACATATACTTTTTTATTTTCTGGTTTAATCTAATTTTAGATTCCTTCAATATATCACGGAAGATGTTTTAATCGAAACTAAACTTTTTTTTTCTGTTTTGTTCTGTTGAAACATTGAGTTTTTAGGTAGCGAACTACTTGGCACGCGACCGGAGTGAAAGCTGTAGTAGTTTAACTTCTATTTTTGGCAGCACTGAAAACGTAGTTTTATTATTTTTTTTAGCATTTTGTATTCACGATTTCACATTAAAAAGAAACAGCTGTCGAAAAGAGGTGAACGTCATGAATTATGAACGGAGATGATCACCGATTGTCTCAATGATTAAAAGCCGAATAAAAAATAATGCGACAATACTACGAAATAGATTGATACTTTATTTTCCCAGTTTTAATCCATGTATGGTTTTAAACTATTACTGTTTTTTATATAAGCCTTTTTGAAACATGAATGTATATTTAAATTTTTTTATATTTTTATGCAACAAAAATTAAAAACTGTAAAAATAAATTCTTATTCGACTAACTTTGAGGTCATAAAACGTTTTATTGCAAAAGGTAGTTTATGCTTAATATAATAATTCAAAGAAAATGTGTTGTGAAATGTTATCTGCCTAGTCCAATATATTATTGACTCTTAGGTATTAACACTAGAAAAGCAGAATTATTTTACTTACAAAAAGACTGAACGCCGTCATTTTGACGGTTAAAAATAAAATCAAGAATTTCAAATATTTAATGTTTTTTTAAATGGTTAAATGCTTTAAATTTTGAACTATTTCATACCAATATATAATACATTAGTATATATTTAGATACATTTTTATGCAGTTATGCCGAGCTGACAACCTGGTATGGTTTATCCGTAAACATGTATGCATGGTTTGTGCAGTCCTTATTTTTCAACACCAGTATTTCCGAAGATCCAATATTTCTGTTATTTGCAAAAAGTGGAAGAGACGAAAAGTAACTAACATTTTTCCGGTATTATTTTAAAGATTTCTGCCTGTTTTCAATATTGCTGTCGTATTGACGGCTATCAGTCTTAGTAGGTATACAACACATTTTCTTCCCCTCTTTACTATCAAATAAAATTTTGTAAATGTGTGTGCATATTTCGCGTAAAATTAGAAAAAGTCATAAAATTGCAGAAGCCTGAGGACATAAATACAGACATACCGCTCAATAGTATGTCCGAAACCTTTAAAATGACGGCAGCCATCTTTCTAGTGTAAAATAATAGTTTGCGCAAATGTAATATTTTTAATAATAATACTACTTCTTATTAGCTACTGAAATAAAATAAACTGTCATCGACTGGGACAACAAAAATACAGTATTTGCCATATTTCTATTGCAATCAACTAATGTGATTCATAAGTATTATACAAGTCTTTCTTAAACTGTGAAGTTTCAGTGCCTTTTTAAAACTAAAAACCAATATAAATTTTTGAAATTATTTCTTGAATGCCTTCCTGAAAGTTCTCTTTCATACTTTCGATTGATAATACATGCACACACTCACACACACAGGCGTACATACATATATACACATGTAAACACACACACACACATATATACACTGCTGGCCACCCAAATTGCAACACCAAGAAAGACAAGAGATATCACAACAAAATTTATTTTGTAGATAACATGTTGACCAAGTATCAAATGATTAAATTTATATACTTCTGTGAAGTGTGGTTCCTGCCAAATTCAGTAGCCAGAGTAGCCGCCATTGTTGGAGATCACCGCTGCCACACGCCTCGGCATTGATTCAAAGAGACTTTGGATGAGTTCTTGGGGTACAGCAGACCAAGCAGCTTCCACACGTTGCCAAAGTTGATCTGCTGTGGCAACTGGGGATGGAATCTGGGTCAATCGTAGAGCGATCATGGACCACATGTTTTCTATCGGCGAAAGATCCGGAGAGCGAGGCGGCCAGGGAAGCAATTCAATCTGGCGATTGACGAAGAACCGTTGGCAATGCGTGCCACGTGTGGTCGCGCATTATCCTGTTGAAATATGGCTGTGGGCAAGCCCTGAAGGTAAGGAAGGACAACTGGCTCGAACACCTCGGAGATGTAGCGCTGGCTGTTTAAAGTACCGGCAATGCGTACTAGAGGTGTGCGAGAGTGATATCCAATACCGCCCCATACCATAATACCCGGTGCAGGACCAGTGTGGCGGTGCATAATGCAGCTGTTCAGCATCCTCTCTTCACAGTGTCTCCAGACTCGAATGCGACTATCGTGGTGTTGCAGACAGAAGCGTGACTCGTCAGCAAAGACAATTTCATTCCATTCTGCCTTCCACATCCTTCTGTCATCGCACCATTGGCGGCGGAGACTTCTGTGGTTCTGCGTCAAGGGTAGACAAAGCAATGGACGTCTTGCGGACAGACCACTCTGCTGTAAACGGCGTCGAATGGTACGCGCAGACACTGGATAATGCGTTACAGACTGCATGTGCTGTGCTATGGTTCGTGATGTGACTGAGCGATCCGTCACTGCCATGCGCACAATTTGCCTGTCATCACGTGAAGTGGTGCGCTGGATGCGATCGAACACGCCGGTCCGTCGTACCCTCCTGCATCCAACTATCACATATCCGCATTACAGTTGTTTGGTTTCGTCCAATACGACTACCGATTTCCCTGAAAGATAATCCACAATCTCGGTAGGCCACTATCCTTCCTCTGTCGAACTCGGATACTTGATCAAAAGATGATCGCTGTTTTCGACGAGGCATAATTGATCGTTTTTTTGAAAAAACCACAAGAGAAACACAATTGCCGAACTTGAAATCGTCGAAATCTCCAAGCCTTAAATAACGCTTTGAAGTGGCGCCACAGGCGCGTGTGATGTGCGTCTGCGCTGAAATTCTAATCATTTGCATATCTCACATCCGCTAATGCATGTTGTAAATTTCATGCTATTTGCATGTTTCCTTCAGGGTGTTGCATTTACAGTGGCCAGCAGTGTATATATGCATATATATCTATGTATATATATGCATATATATATATATATATATATATATATATATATATATATATATATATATATGTGTGTGTGTGTGTGTGTGTGTAAGTATGTACGTAAAAGTTTTGTTTAATGTGTTAGGCTTCGTGTATTGATTTAAATCAATCACTAATACTTGCAACATAATTTAGAACACAATGCTACTTAGAGGACAATTTTCCTGTGACATAATGCCCGTTATCTCTATTACCTTATAATGGATAATACTCGGAAAATAATATTTTCAAAAATCTCGGAAAATGGTATAGTGTACTCTGCTTTTCTTTAAAATTAATTTGTGAAGTTCAGATGTCATGGGCGAGATTCCCCGCTGCTGGCAAGTGGTCTCTACATCGGCATCCGACTGTCGGAAAGATAATTGTGGACCATTATACAAACGTATGGCACAGTTACCGTAAATTAATCAAATTAAAAAAAAAACAAATAAAAATATATTGAGGCCACTATGCTGACTGAAGAACTACGGTGTTGTTGACCTAAAAATGAAAAAGGAAATGTATGTTAGGAGCATCATTTATAATATAACTGCTTTACAATGGTATAGACCACATGGTACGATACCGGCCTCAAAATTTGGAGCCGCGATTTCAATCCTCTACCTTGACAAATGGTTGGAACAACCTGAGCAACAAATAAAGAATGTAAGACGCAAATATTTAGAAAAATGTGTATATATTTTATTTGTATTTCCAAATAATTTATTTAAATCTTCTCTTGTACTTATTTCTAATTCTAATTTGTTGTATTAAATTATGACTTTTTGTTTTTTTTTACGGTAAAGAGTCAAATCTCGGTTTGTATGTAAAGAAAAGTCTCATTCCTCTCCTAACATTTATATATTTTCCAGAAACTGGTAAAACTACGAGTAAAAGTACACGAAACCTTAACCAGATTTGTACCGGAGTGTTATAATTAATGTAATTTCTCAAATGACATCCCATTAAATATCACATCCATTTCGACCAATCAGATTTTGATTAAAATGGCCTCAAGCGTTTGTAGCAGTCTGAAAAGAAAAAAGTTGTGCTAATAAACAGAAAGTTGTGAACAATGTCAGATGCACGATTAATATTTTCGAAATTTAGACAGCTTGTTAGATCGAACATACATTTTGTATGATTTCAAGTAGTTTTATTCCACCTTAAACGGAGTTCATCATTGATGATCAAGGAATATATTGTAACAGAAAAGTTTTAGGCTTTTTTCAGACATCTAAATTTTTTTAGATAAGTTGGTTGGGTTTTAATGGCATAAGGCCCAAAATAGGACATAAAGTGCCAAACACAAGACCTTTTTTTAGATAAGTAGAATATTAATTTTTGGTAATGCTAACCAAGAACCTCAGACAGCATGTAGAGTTGTGAAGTATTAACTATTTTGATTTCTCTAAAAGTTAAAGTTTTTTAAAGTGGATAAGAGCGACTTTTTAATTTCAAAGAGGTGTTTAATATTTTAGCTTCTATAGAAAGAATCTTCATTGTTTAGGTTCGCAAATGGTATTCCGCAACATTAACTATTCAAAAGGCTTCCCCAATAAGACTCTTTTTACAAAATCTCCCGAATATTGAAGATCTTTTATGGTGAAAATAGAAACTGTTTGAGATTAATTGAACGAAGTAATTCCTTCATTTATAATTCATGAATTTTTTGGCTCTCGAAGATACTTGAGATAGTTTGATCGTGCTCTATACCTTAAAATACTTTTTCAAGAAAACCCCAGAAACTGATTGAAAAATATTCGATAATCTATTTATAATTGAAGAGAGAAAAGAGGGTTAAATTAAGAATTTTTTAAAATGAATTTATTACCTACGGATTGTTATAGAATACATTTTTTAAAGGATAGTTTTTTTTTGTCAGCAAAATGCATTCTTAGCACTCCAAATTAAATGTATTTTATATCATTAGTGCAATATTTTCTCATTTTCTGTCTTTTATAACACGTCCTTTCTCTTTTTTTAACTTTTGATGTAACCTTCAGTTTTGCGACATCAAAAAATTAGGCAAAATCCAGGGAAATCGAGTTTCCCAAAAAAATTTAATTACTTTCTTCTTTATTAGTACCTAAATATTATATAGCATATTTTATGATTTATAAATGGTGACAGTAAATATAATTTTTTTCGAAGCTGAATTCCACGGGATTCAAGAAAATGTTTTTCTATGGTTTACATGTTGTTTTTGTTCTTTCCTTATTCTTTTCAATTTATATCGACATATTAATCGTTATGGGATGTAAATAAGAAAAATTCATAGACTTGTCATTTGCTTTTAAATATCGTTGTTGTGGATATCGTAAACACAGTCTCTTTTAATTCATATTTGTTTGAAGCACAGCCTTCTTTTTCTGCTCTTGGGAACATTCTCCCAAACATGTACTTATGCACGTTCTTGTGCATTTTAGGATGTTATTCAATTTGAAATCATTCTTCATCTGAAGTTATTTTTTAAAATATCATTTGATATAATTAGACACCCTCGTTTAGTATTTACATGATGTGAAACTTTGCTGAATATTTAAATTACACTAATACTCAGTTGAATATTTATACAATAAAGCACCATAGAATATTTATATAATACGAAATCTCCATTGAGTATTATAAGATATATGAAATTTATCCTTTGCTGTTTAGGATAAGTACGATCATAGCACTAAAACTCTTTGAGCATTTATATTATATTAACCTTCCGTTGAGTAATTCTATAATCTTTAAACTCATGTTTGATATTTAATAAAACAAATACACCACAATATCATATTTGAAAGGATGTGGCGTAACAGAATTAAATCTGACATATTTCGTTAAAAATCTGGTCATGAGTTATCAGTTTATAGGTATTTTTAATTATTTTGAATAGTTTATACATTATTAAGTTTATACCACTATGATGGAATAGTGGTATAAACGAGTGGTAATTCGAATAGTGGTAATTCGACGAGTGGTAATTCGAATTTCAGTGCTGCCATCTGTCCAGTGTGCTATCCAACTTTTGTTTTTGTGAAACTTCATTACTTATAGAAAACTGGCAATTATAAAGCATTAGTTGATATTACCTTTCAAATGAAACATTATTTAAAAAAAAATATTGCTTACACTCTTGTTCAGGAAGTTTGCTATTACACTCCGCGAATTTTTGTAGGCTGCTCTATTATGAGAGCATTCAGCAGGTGTGTAGTAGCATGTACTGTGAACTCTTGAATTCATCCACGATAAAGGTACAGGTAGCCCTCCTACAGCACGGTATCTCACAACACGATTTTGCTCTAACACGATAGGATAAATTGCGGGAACCCTCGTATAACACTATAACCTGCAACACGGTTTCACTCTAACACGATAAAGAAATTGAAAAAATCTTTGTACAACACTGTACTTCTATAGCACTAGATAACATGATTTTTGTTTAACACATTTAAAAACTAAATTACCTTAAAATAACGAAGGGAAGGAATAATGAACTATAGTGGCGTTACATGAAAATGTATAAACAAATTATAATTTATTCATTTATAACTCTATAAAATTGCAAGATGGCCTAAGCTTAGCTGAAAATCTTGAATAATTTTTTCTGAATGCAGACCCTTCCGCTGAAAGAAGCTGAAAATTCAAAAGGGAGCTTCAAAATTGTCTATCTCCATACCGTGATATCTACGGTGACCATGTAAGAACCAGCAAATAAACCAAAATTGCAGATTTTTTAAAGAGGATAGAAGGTGCAAAAATTTCTAAATGAAGAAAAATGTCCTGAAAGAGAAGGTGATACCGTTCAATCGAAAAAACGTTCTCGTTTGATTTACTGAGCAGTGAGTGACGAGGAAGAAATTTATTAAATTAGGGTCGTATTAAATGAAAAAAATAATTTTTTTGTTTCTTTTCGTTTTGTATTATATATACATTTATATATTTTAATAAAAATGTAGTTGCTTATATGGAATTAAAAAAAGTTTGTTTTTAATAAGTTTTCAGAACGTAACCCCCCCTTTTTGAACTGTCTCTGGGTCTCATATAACACGGTTTCACACAACACGGCATTTTCTAGGAACCTATCTACCGTGTTATAGGAGGGTTACCTGTACCTTTTGGAAAAGCTTCAAAAAGGTCCTTTGATTTTGGTTTTTGGTCTAAAGCTAATTCTGTTTCATCAAGTTCTTTGTTTTAGTTTCTTTTGGCTTATGCTCTATTGCTTCAAGATGGCATCCGCTTTGTGCGCATGCCCCAATAGCTTCCGAACTCAGAAGATTCTTATTGCGGCTCAATATAGCGGTGCAGCTGTAAATCTCGCAGAGAACTTCGCATTTGGAGAAACCAACAAAACCATTTCGATCAAGAAATGTGCTTCATTAAAAAATCTTCGTTCACAAAGACTTATAACGATACTTTTACAAATACAGCTGTACTCATGCATTTGTAAGAATCGATCGAGTTAAAAAACCACTGGAACCAGCCTTCGAAGAACCCTTTCCAGTAATAAAAAGAAATGAAAAATTCTTTATGGTGGAAGTTAAAAGCAAGAATTTAAGTATTTCGATAGATAGACTTAAACCAGCTTATTTATTAATGACAGAGGAAGACATCCAGACCTACGAGATAGAAAAATCGTCTTTCCCTCATACAAAAGTAATTACAAAATCAGAAGCTAATAAAGAGCACACAGAGTTTCCTGACACCAAGGTCACAACTTTGCGTTCTAGAAGAGAGGTAAGATTCCAATACGCTTTATAGATTTCATCGTAACTTAGTTACTGGGAAGGGAGTGATGTAGCAGCATGTACTGTGAATTCTTGACTCGGTGGTTTTGTTGGTTTCTGAGATATAATTGTTTATCAGAACTGGCAATACTGTTTCCTAATGAAAACGATATTTATTCCATGTGTAAAATGAGTGCGAAAAGAGATGCAATAAAATACGTTCCCGTGTAATAGTCATTTTTGCGCAGTGATTTGAGCCTTTTTACTGTATCAACATAGATGAAGTTTCAGTTATAATACCTTGATAGTATTGATGTAACCCTAATGAGTTACAGGTGCACCGACGTTGGGTTTTTCGCCTGGGGGCAAAAATGCAGAAACTGCGGCGGCCAGGTATCGGGAACCGAGTTAATATGATTAAATTTAATACTTTTTCATCATCATCCCTTCATGAAAATCTAATATTTTATAGACATGTTTTGAGAAATTACAGCTTTTTATTACATTCTGTTTGTAAAAAGTTCTAAAATTGTACATCATTATAAGACTCTTTTAACTCTTTTGTTAAATTTTTTAACAATTTTTTCTACCATTTATTTAAACAATTTTTAGCAAGCATGTCACGCATCAACAGCAAAGTTCAATAGTCTATGATAGGCAATTACGATTAAAATCAATTGAGGCGTTCCCGCTGAAAAGTGGGAAAGTACCAAAATTTCTGAAGAGTATTTTTTTTTACTGATACAAGGGTTTGTTCCAAGGTTAATGGCGTGGAAAAGGAGGTAAGCGCCTAGATAGTTTACCTTAGTTCTGAGCAAGGCACGTACCTCCTTTTCCATGCCATTTACCTTGGAACAAACCCTTGTATCAGTGAAAAAATGCTTTTTGAAAATTTTATCACTTACACTCTCTTCAACGGGAACGCCTCAATTATGATTGTTAGTCGCTCTCGCATGAACGCAAGGAAAATAACCCCATTTCAACGATTGGAATTAGTATATCCTTTCATTTAGGTTTGCTATCTTTTATTTTGTAACAGTAATTTGAGTTTGATCGAGCGATGGCATTTGTTACTTTGACAATGCTTGTTGTTTTGTTAATGCCTGATTCAGAAGACCGGTCAAGAAGTTGTAGGCTGTACTGGAATATCCATCAGTTTTAACGGAACGAAGCATGCTGGAAGTATTAGAATTAGAATTAGATGTATTTACATGTCGAAAATGAGACGAAAGGTAATGGATGTAGACGTAATATCCTTTTCTTGTCAATGCAAAAGTCATCATGTTTCCTGTATAATATCTATGTTCACGTAAAATAGTCAAACTGTTAGTCTCAACAGTTGCCATAGTTTAGTAATGTAATTTGTAGCACGTCTGCCAGGAAATATCACGGATCCAATTCCTAGGTCGGCTAGCTTCTTGTATTTTAAGTGGCTGACCAACCTAGAAAGAAGAAAATAGTTGATACGTGTAGAATTAAGGAAATAATTGTTAAATGTTTGAACTGCGGCAGTGCGATCGGTCTAATGCTGCTTCAAAAAGGCAGTATTTAAATTTTTATTCGCATGCGAAGTGATAGTTTCATTCGTCCTTATATTACTTAGTGTTATTGACAAAGATATGTCTCATTTCAAAGGCTTATACAGATCAAATGTATGATATGAATTTTTAAAGCCCTAACTGCTTTTGATGGTGTTCTTATGAATAGATGAGAATTAGATGTATTTACATGTTCTTATTAAAAGATCATCATTTACATGATGAAATTTTTAATTCATCATGTAAATACATCCTCACACTGTAAATTTAAATTATTTAATATTTAAATTTTCAGTGTGAGGAATGACATTCAAAAATATGACTCACATCGGGGCACATTTTACTCAATAGAAAAGCTCGCTTTGAGGTTAGGCATGTGGACTCGATTCCTGGTCATAAAAATAGATAATTCAAAAATATAAAATAATATCTTGAAGATACAGCAGATTTGGAATATGTTATTTCCTAAGTCTGTTAAAATTGGCGAATTTACATAGGATGGACTCGAAAAGTTTAAAATTTATTTTTTTATTCATGGACATCCAAAAAGACTCCTTTTATGTTATTTATGTACAATATTCCATTCCACTAACGTCTGATTTATATTATATGTACTCGAACAGTCTTTTGAACAAGTTTTAATCCTTTGTGATTAGCTGAAAGACAGACATAGCTCAACATACGTATTAGCTATCGTAAAATCAGACATATTGTTCCGTGATCAGATTATGTACATAAGATCTCCCCCCAATTATTTTATAAATCTCGATTTATATCAATTTCATTCCAAAGTTTAATTTTTATTATGCGGAACTTAAAATAACTTAATAATATCACTCTTTTTTTTACAGAATAAAAAAAGGAACGAAATGGAAAAATCAACAAACTGTGTTGTAATGTAGAACTTCACTAACCTTAAACACTTAGAAAAATCTTGATTTACAATTCTCGAATTAATATTTCTGTTACGAGTTCCCCTTTATTTATTGTTCATCCAAATTCATAAACTCCATTTATTGGCAAAGTGGAGGTCATTTAGAAATCCGCGGACACATGCGAGACGGCCCATTTGGTTTTAACCATAAATGATTCAAAATTTACAGTAGATATATACAGCAAAGTAAAAATTCGTTTCAAACCCAATAACTTGCTTTAAGTAATTCAGAAAATAGGGAATCGTATCATTATTATGGCAGACTGTCCTATTACATATTTGGTTACGTTCTGTAAATAGAAGGCTTTCATCATATAAAAATAAATTTTAAAATATTTTAAGATTATGTTGAAATGGAGGCTTCTTATCCGAATATAAGTGGTCTTGTAACGAAACAAATTTTGATATAATAAGGGCCATAGCTTTAGATTAAAAAATGAGATGAACAAGGACATTTCAACTGCTTTTCAAATGACATTATGCATTTATTTATGTCTCTGATTTTATTTTTTACCGCATAATTGCGATCACATAAATAGTATATTTGTGACTGCATTATGTTTGTAAATATGCATTAATTTTTTATTTCTCATTATTATATTATTTTAAAATTATTGTATTTATCTCAGTATAATACAATCTTTAACAACAACAAAAAAAATGACGCACCAAAAAGGAGTTCTCCGATTTTAATGAAATTTCGTATGTAAGGATGTTTTGACTGAACAGGAAAATTATTAAAATTTTATGCCCAACGAATGAATAGAAGGAGCTTCAGAGCATCAGAACTGTGCATCCAGCTGGTGTATTTAAAGAGGACTTATGATCTGATATTTAAAATATTTGCTGCCATTCGACTGCGGATATCTTACGTCGACTATAACAATGCATCGCCGAAGGATTTGTGCTCATTACCAGCATATTTCAGAGTTTGAAAGAGGTCGTGACATCGGATAGAAAGAAGCTGGTTGGGCAAATCGAAGATTCGCTCGACATCTGGGTCGAAGCGATGCTGCGATTAGATGCTGCTGTCATTAAGTGGGTCAACAACGGCAGATTTAAGCATCAGGACAACAGCGGTCGACCTAGGACCACAACTGAACGGGAAGAGAAAGTGATTCTCACATCAGTAGTCACACCAACAGATTCGTCGTTATAAACACCATGCGACGTGTTACCCTCACACAAGTGTCCAACATGACCATTGACAGACGACCGAGAGAGCGGAATCTATGCACACACCGACCATCACGCCAATTACCCCTCACGCCTCAAGTCCGATTACAGTGGTGCTTAACTCGATCAACTTGAAACTGCGCTGACTGAGGACGTATAGCTTTTCGTGACGAGTCCTTTATTCAACTGTGCCCTGACGACCACCGAAAACGTGTCTGCAGACGTCCAGGGTAGCGTGGGGATCCTGCCCTTACTATCTCACTCCACTAAAGGCCGCAAACAGAGCCTTGTGATCTGGGGTGCCATTTCCTTTAATAGTCGTATCTCTTTGGTAATAATTAGTGACACACAACACAGCGGTATGTATACGACATTCTACGACTCGTTTTGGTGCCGTTCCTCTTGCGCCACCTCGGACTTACTTTGCAACAAGATAATGCCCGGCTGCATACGGCACGTATTGCTATGAATTGTCTTCAAGCTTTGCAAACACTCCCTTGACCCCCTAGGTCGCCTGATCTCTCCCACATAGAGCACATTTGGGATGTGATGGGAAGGCGATTGCAACTATCCTGGCATGTTGCCAATATAGCCCGACAGTTGGAGACAATGTGGCAAGAAAACCCGCAGGAGACCATCCGGGAACTTTATCAGTCTATGCCACACCGGGTGACATGGACAGACGCATCTAGACCAGAGGTGGACCAACTCCGTATTGACTTCCTCCCTTTGTAACGATCAAACTTTGGTATAAATCATTCAATTGTTCTGGAATTCTGATTTTTTTTATGTGCATGTTCTTCACATACACCTATTTTTGTCGCAATCGGACAACAACTTCTTGGTGTGGCGATTTTTTTGTCATAGAGTGTACTTTTCCTTATTCTGCTTTGTAGAAGAATAAAGGTATTACGTTTGTGTAACTTTTAGTTCTTCAGTTACAAACCGAATATTTAGTTCCCACATTCCCCTCACGGTATGACTAGCATATCAAGAAGTGAACACGCAATATCAAAATTTGATCGGAAACAAAAAAAGATTCTGTCAACTTTTATTAAGATTCTGTTTTAATGATTTGAAGTTGCATTAATACTCAAGAAAAATCCACATAAATTACAATAGGTCAGATAACATTATGTATGTGTTATAGAGCACTATCTGTTAGAAAGAGAATGGTGGGAGGCTTTCCGAAAAAGATTTACGACTAAGAAGTAAACTTTAACAAAACTGATTGGAAGCAAATTTCTTGCATTTTGAAACGACCATATGTCAGGAAAGTTATCAGTATACGGGTTTTAACCTCAAAGCAGAACTATTCTGACGATGGGACGAAATCTCAAATTTGAATGTTATTTATCAGAATTTCTCTTTTATCAACTCATTCGATACGATATTTACCTGTACATATTTATTTATTAGACGATGCTTATTTTTTTCCCATCAAGAATTTTTATACTATGTTTACCTAAATGTTTTTGCTTTTTTGAACGTGGAGGCATTTGTCGCTAGAAATTCGCCTGTATGTACACCGCGAGACTGCTGGCCATTCATTTAAGGAGGCACCGTATAGGTGGCCAGCACTACCCCCTACAAGCCGGTCCCGTAATTTAGAACCGAGTAAACCGAGTCGAGACCGGTACACTTGACCCCACACCTCCAGAGGTAAATTTGAAGACTTGGAGAACATTGCAGCCACGACAGATTTTTCGTATACCAGTGGCCATTAGTGTACACGACGGTTATTTGTCAGCGCTGGCATCGAACCAGGGACGTTCAGATCATTGGCTCGCTGCCTTTGCCAACTGGGCGACCTCACCCAAACAAAATGTACACAATCGTTTTTTCTAAACGTTGGGTTCAATGCAGTGATCTAGGTTCAAACTCCAGTCTCCTAACCTCAGGCCTAGTATTCAACCAAGAAAACACACCTGGCGATTTGTGGGAATTTAGTTTTTATCTACTCAGTTTTTCGATTTCGCAAGGGATTACAATACGACAGTTTGAGCATTTCTGTATGGAAAAAGACGAAGGTTAATTTTGGTGCTCAGATATCTAAGGTTCTTAAGAGCTTAGTTCCATCAAAAAGAAAAACAACCCAACAAAGTTTTCCGACGAAATCTCACCTTCCCCAAATGTTATCCCCATTAAAAAAGTCACAATCGTAACACGTGCAAATAAAAATTCAGTTTGTAAATTTTATGCGATCTATGAGGTTCGTAGTATTATAAAGCTTTAGTTTGTAAACGTTTTGTAGATCTAAATGAACTGCAACTATATTATCGCTGAAAAAAATTGCTTAAATAGGTGTTTCATTACAATCACATTTCTTTCTCCGTGTTTATTTAAGTAGGAACATAAATGTACTTGTAAAAAATTAAATAAAATACATTTGAGTAATGTATGATAAAGTTGAATATTTTAGGCTTTTATATATGTTAATTTCCGACTAAAAGGTCCTATTCAGTGTCAGCTAATTCAAAAGAGAGCTAATTTATTTAATTAATAGATATTTTATGATAGTTTCCCGATAAAATTTCATCTTAAAAAGTGCCTCATAAAATATGCTTCAATCCTCTTATTGCCTTAATGCCTTTAACGTTAACGACGGTATTAAATTCAGCAAAGGAGTGGAGCTCAGTAGTTTTTCGTTTATAGGGGGATTACCTTATCTCTTCCGGATAGTTCGTTGACACTCTTGAATGGCACCAATTGCAGAAATTAAAGGCATCTGCATTCAGGAAGTAAAAGCTGCACCTTATCGATAAAACCCTATTACCGAGAACTTCGCCAGCAGATACGCATTTAGAAGCAATTAACTTTATGCATAAATTTAAAAGGGTCGAAAAAAATACACGATGGGAACTGAAACAAGCTTTCATACATAAAATGGAGCTTTTAATCACAGATTTAAAGTTTAAAATATAACAGCAATATATAATGAAGTGGCTAGAGGAGTCTCAGAGAGTCATTACAGAGATCTACAATGTGTTTATCACTGCGATAATTTCTGTTGCTAGTTTTATAAAAATATGGTTAATAGCTGCAGTTTTATGTTTTTTATGGCCTCGCGTGACAACAAAACATTATTTTATTGAGCATGGACTGCTTTCACAGATAAAGTTGTGTCCAGGAATTAATTTATCGATGAAAACAAAATTAATTAGATTAGTTATAAGGGACAAAATAGAACATTTAAAATTTTTCTCCATAGTAGGTGTCTCCATTTTTGTCGTATACTTCTGACTTGAATCAGAGATTATCCTAATTCTTATTCTTTTACTGTAAATATCACTCAAAAGTTGGCATCATTTTACGAAATTTGGCGGTTACGAGATTTGTTTCATTTTGGAATTGAGTTTTCAACAACCATACTTATATTCGTTACTAAAAACTGGAGATAATGGGAAGAATCCTGTTTCATCTATGCATGTCTAATTATACAGTTTTTATAGAAAGATTTCTCTGGGAAAATTGCATATTAAGTTTTTATTATGCATCTCTGCTCTTACCGTATAGTTAACCAGTTTGAATATTCTTTTGATCCAGTTCCTGCACATAATCTAGGGAGGCATATAAACGTGTAGTGAAACAGTATGAGTTTTTTGTATTATGAAAATTATTATATGACTATGTTTAGTATCCGTTTATCCAATACATGCGATATTTGCATACGGTAAGTGCTAAAGTTTTAAAGTTTTGTGTTCCAACTATTGGGATAAAAAGCGATTAGCCTTTATTTGATGCAAATGTTGATAGGAAAGAGTTACGAGAACAGGAAAATAAGTTTCATAGGTATCAATGAACAATAAGGATAAACCAGGCAGTGTTTCTGGTAGCAGAATATCCAATATGGTTAATAAAGCTACTGAGCTCAATAACAGGTAATACTTTCTTTGATAACTATTAGTTTTTTTCTCTCTGGACTTTACTAGTATTTAAGTGCATACGCACATGAAAAGTTAATTTCAAAATAAAAAAATGTAAAAAAAGAAAACAAATTTCCATTTTTGAGCCTCTTCTCCAGTGCAATAAGAACATAAAATAAAAGGAGAAATACAGTGATAAAGACCCGAATCACATGTAAAAGAATAGCGTAACTTTTAATGGCAAAATGATATAGGATCACCAAAAGTTTGTTCAAAGATTATTAAGAGGTGTTGCACGTGTAAAAAACTATTTAAGTGTAATACTAACTTTTTTCCCTTCTAGTACTAGATGAATATAAAACAAAATCAAAACAAAAGCAAAACCTTTAACCAATTCTAACTTATTATAAAAAGAATTGGAATTAGCCCGTGAATAACATGCTTCCAAAAATAGTGTAATCATCAATAATTATACGTGTAGATAAGTGTATATAAATCTAAAGTAAATTTGAAATTAATGCATGTGACAATAAATCAAAATAACTGTATGACAGTATTTTATGATCAGGAAAATCCCTAAAATTTAACTTCCCAAAAGTTTCTGCAAAGAAATTTGACGTTATAAATGGTCCCATTTGATTTTTTTCCTTCTTAACGGTATTTTTTTCTTCATCTGGCGATCCATGTGAAGGAATCATGCCATTATAGACGTTTACGGCATTTAAGAGAGAATCTAGGGAAGGTGATAGCAAAGTTTTGAGATATGCATATGAAGTTTTATTGTAATCAATCGTCCTGGGAAATTTGAATAAGTAGTTAAATAAGCTGTTAGCTAACTACTTAGCAGAAAGACAGCGATTTCGCCACTAAAATTGGCTTTCAAGAATGTGAAGACCAATAAAATCTAATACAGTTAACTCACTATCTGCACGTTTCGTACTCAGTAAGAATAGGTACCGAAGATACATTCCAAGTAGAAAGAATGATGATTTATGCAGCAGTTATCGCAAGTCACTGAGCCGAGAATTCCAAGACTAACAAATTCTGATGTTATCTGATCTAATCTGATAAAGTCTGATGAAGTTTACTATCTATACCTTTCATACTGTTTGTGACGGTGATTGTATAATTATTTGGGGTATTATATAATAAATTATAATATAATAATTTTGATTTTGGATTAATTAATTAGTCAAAGATGCTCATGATGTGGTTAAGTACATTGTATTCATTGTGATCCACAAATGATTGGAAAACAACTCTGATTTACTATGACAAATTGATTTATTGATTATTAAACACATAGATATGATATTATATGCTCCTACTAAATATTTCATACTTCAGCTACACATATTACTCACAACTTCATTCCTGATAAGTTAATTCTCTACGACACATATATTTAATTCATTCAATTGTTATGATAATATTTCATACTTCATCTACACATATTACTTACAAATTCATTACTACTGCGTTAATTATCTACGACACATATATTTAATTCATTCAATTATTATGATAATATTTCATACTTCATCTACACATATTACTTACAAATTCATTATTACTACGTTAACTATCTACGACACATATATTTAATTCATTCAATTATTTTGATATAATTTTATACACATATCACTCATATTAATCTGGTTCAATCTACTGACATGATAATAAATCATAAATATAATTCATATTAACCTGACTCAATTTACTGACATGCTAATAATTCATCAATATCACTCATATTAACCTAGCTCAATTTACTGACATAATAATAATTAATCAATATTGCTCATAATATCCGGTCTCAATTTACTGACATAATAATTCATCACTATTACTCATATTATATATTTTAATGCAGTCGCGCCCTACCAGTTTAATTCTAGTGTTAACTATTCTTAATTGGTTGAAGCAGCGATTATGTACACAAGTGTGAGAAAAGGGAGAGCACGATACCTAATTGCTGATGCGAGATTTCAGGGATGTTGGTCCTTCGTCTGGGAATGGCATAATCTTGAGGCACTAGGAATGTTCATCTAAAATCACTTGTTCGGTGACAAACAACTAACATCGGCTGGCGGGTACTTCAGAATCTGGAACTTCTCTCTCAACTGGCCTCCTCATCCTTTCAGGGCGGAACTATCTTGCGGCACCAGGATTGTTCATATCAATTCATTAGTTCGGTGACGAACAACTAACATCGGCTGGCGGGTCCTTCAGAATCTGGAATCTCTCTCTCCAATGGCATCATCATCCTTTCAGTGCGAAATTCATACGTAACTCTCCATCTATAAGTATTCGATGTGTCTTCTGAGTAATCGCTTCGACTATCAGCCCAACAAACTTCTTTCTAAGTCTCAATCTCAAATCTAAAATCTCTTCCTTCAGTTATTTCATCATCATATCTTTCTCCGTCTAACTCTAGGGCCCTCCTACATTGCTTTCCGATTGGCTATATTGTCTCAACAATTTACCATCTGATTGGCCTGTGGTTTATTCTTAATATTTTATTCCATCCATTGGGCTTCGTGGGCGTATCTTCTTGTGACCCCTCTCTCTTCGTTCCGCGGACCTGGACCCTTTTACAACCTGGCCCGGGGCTAAAGGATTTTGCGTGTGGGCTCCCCTTTTATTACGGCCATAATTTTATTCCTCTTTTTTTTTACCTTTTCTTCTTATTCTCTACTCAAACCGCCCTCTTGCATATTGATTTTATGTTCATCTGTTTCCGTAAATGCTACTCTCATCTCTATCTCCTTCTGTTATCTTTACAATCGGCGCTTCTTAACTTTCTTACGTTTTTCTCTAGTTTCATCCAATTAATTTTATTATTTGTACTTCCTTCTTCCAATTTCTAGTTCCGCGGACACAATGTCGTTGTACTCTACGACACTGTTTAGATACCAAAGGTTTTTCCAACTGGAGGGTGTTTGGTGCGAAATTTGTCAAGGTCAAATTTGTAGGGTTTACTGAGTTCCTAGCAATGCGAAGCATTGTATTGCTTTCACCTCCGAACGGATAATGAATTATTAAACTTATAGTAATTTTCCGAAGTAAACGAGTTGCCAAACACAAAGTTAGAGAAATCGCACGGATGCCGCCTGGATCCGTGATCGGTCCTAGTTTTGGCTTGCGAATAAAATTCCGTTTCCCCATGCAGCAAGAGTTAAACGATAACTGTGTGTTAAAGAGCAGATACCTCGACGATGATTTTTTCTAAAATGAAACGGAATGACCACTTTCAGTCATGAGACTGAGTATTGGACCACTGGCTCCATTTATAGGCAGGGCAAGGAACCAAAATTGGTTTCCCAAAAAGGGAGGTTTTTGCAGTATCAAAGTAATTATGTTAAGATAAAAGAAGGAATTAAAGGATTTAAACTTGACAGATGTGGAGTCTAGCTTCGTAAGGAGAAAGGTCAATCAACGCGTGCCCATTTTCCCGGGTCTTTGTAGTTATGATATGAAAGGGAAATTAAAATTTGGATTAAGAAGTTGAAGAAACAAAAAGTAGACTTGGTTAGCTAATCATAAGCATTCACAATCTCCTACGCTTCTTAGTTGGTGCAAAATAGGCAAGCAACTGTTTTATATCACACTTAACATTTCTTATGATATAAAAGTAAAATAATAAAAAAAGTTCTGCTCGTTTAAATGGTATCACTTACGGCTTTGAATATTGTAGAGGGCACAATTTTACGGTTTTACAAGGTGAATTTACTAAGCGTGCGGGTTCCCATAGTGACGATTCTTTTAATCTTTATTATTTCTGTAAAGGTTTGCTTGTTGTATATGGAAATGCTCTTATTTTTGTGTGTTAAAATAATATATGGATGTAAGGCAGTAAGTTCGTTGGTTTTCTGAAATATATGTTGCTATGGGGTGTAGTTAATGTAAATTCGCCATTAAATTCGTTTTTGTAGATCTTACTAGGAACTGATTTGCATAGTAGTCAATGAAGGTTTCATCCTAATAATTTGATGTTGGCAAATAAAACTTCTGAATTTGAAACCTTGACTGTGTAAATTTATCAAAGAAGAAGCTGATATATTTACAGTATCAATTCTTTTCCTAAGATCAAAGATATTACTAAACAAATATCATGGAGATAATTCTCCGATCTCTTTTGCATTATTCATTAGCTATATTTCCTTGCTTGAAGATGAAATCTATATATAAATAGGTCACAGCTTTATGCTTAATTAATCATGTTACTTACACAACGTTCTTGTATTCACCACAAATTAGGTTCTCAGTAATGGTATTTATATATGAATTGCATGATATACAAAAGAAATATTCTGTCACAGGGGAAACGTTTACTCGCTTACCACAGTTATTCTCCGATTAAACATGCCATGTTTTCATTTGAACATCTAAAGTATAAACTTTACTTTTCCTTTGCGATTTTTTGTATAGTCAGAATTTTGAGCTTTGTCTGACATGTATATCAGTCATAATAAATTTCCTAACATTGAATTATTGTCTGATTAAAAATATCACAAGAAGAATCTTTTAATTTAAAAATAAATATTTTAGATTTTACATGACGTGCATATAAAAGATAATGTATTATCTAATTACTGCATGTGAGATACCAAAAAAATTTCGTCTAAGTGGAAAAAAAACACAAAACAAACTTTCTTGTTTTTTATAAAATAGAAAGTTGAAAAATCTGTAGAAAGGATTCTAATTTAGTATTTTCTTTCTTCCTAAGTCTTTTTTTTTTTACCTTGATCATTAATTGTTGTTTTTGTGATAAAACTCCTGATGGAGAGAACAATGAATATTTGAAAAAAAATTATTCAAAGGACATGCATTTGAAAGGGAAAAAAATGAACGATGAGATTTATTTTTATGTTATATTGTATTCATACCTATTGTTTAAAAACTTTTTCTTTAAACTTCTATTTTAATAAAGTGGATGTAATAAGTGCATGGTAAATAAATAATTGAAATGATTTCTTCAATTAAAGGGGTCCAGACACATTTAAATTTTTTTTTATTTATTGAGTCAAAATTTTGAATTTTTTTGGGATGGTTAACCATACAGTTTGTAGGCAAAATCACATCATAAGTCGTTATAACTCGAATTATTATTTCTTTAATTTAATTTTTTTCATTTAATTGAACAGAAATATATAAGTTTTTAATTTTGATTCAGCATTTTTTAAAATATTAATTTTAAAAAATTAAAAATATTTAGAGTAAAAATTTTAAAAAAATGTTGTAACTTATTTTTAAAAAATCATAATTTTAAAAGTAAATATTTTTTCAAATTTGCTGATTTAAAATTAAAGTAAAATAATTGGAAAAGACATGTTCCAAGTTTGAATAATTTATCTTTAATGGTTCTTGATTTATAACAATTTAAAGATGAGAAATGGTGAAAAATCCATCATGCAGAAAAACGCATTTAAAGATTTAAACAAAGATTGGCTGCTATTAGAATGCTGCAAGCAAAAAATTAATATCTCTTGTTCTAATTAAGATAGACACATGATTTAAACGTCATTTTAAGAAGAAAAGAAAAGAAAACTTTTTAATGCTATAAATGTTTTTCGAAAATTTGAAGAATTTTGTGTCTTGCACTCCCTTAACGGAGAAGGTACTTTTCAAATATCAGCAAAGGCGTAATCTCGTACACATATATCTGTAGTGTGTTAAGACTCTGAGATTATGTGGCTGTGACTCAATAAAATACAAAACGAGGCACAATAGAGACTGATAAATATACGGCAATACTACAATGTGTAGAAAGAGAGTACAATAAGTTTCATTAAAATTTGCCAATGTGTAGCTGAAGAAATTTTTATACAATAGTTCCGAATATTTTAAACTTTATCTGACGTGCATATCGGTCGCAATGAATTACCTAACATTGAACTATTTTCTGATAAAAAATATCACAAGAAGAGGGGATTTTTTGGTTCAAAAATAAATATTTTAGATTTTACACGACATGCATATAATGGATAATAATTATTTTAACCACTTAGGAACAGTTGAGGCTTACATTAAGTCATGGCTTATTTCCCATGAAAAGCTGTTATCTATAATTATCATAAAACAACAAAAATAAAGTTCACTGGCCATCAGATTTGACGAGAAACAGCATTAAAAAGTGATAAAATTGAAAGGAAGCTAATCGAAACTACAGTCAATTTTAATTATTTATCGCGGTGTAAGTATCCATCATTAAGACCCAACAAAAAATAATTCATTCAAATTTACTTGCTGTCACCTCTCAGCTGAAAGAGAACTCTTTCCTTTACGGCAAAACTATTTTTTCCCAAAAATTTTGTTTTTCATCGTATAGCGATAATTATTTGAAAAATGTTTCAAGTGCATTAATGAGGCCACGAATCAGAGAAAAGGAATGAAAAATGTTCGATTATTTTTGAAAGATATCAAATCAGCAAATAATCGTCATAAAAAATTCTGCGCTCAGAATTAGCCGTAGTTAAATTGGATTCTTTATGTACTACGAATCAATGACGCTCACACACATACATATATGCGTGTGTATGTATAAAAAAATTAGATTTAAGATGGAAATGTTTTAGTTCAAGGGAAGTTTACTATATTTACTTCCAATAGCCTTAAAGCGTAATAAAAGACCACATATCCTCCCCCCTCCCCCCAGTCTTACCCTTTGGACATTCGCTCATACAAGCAACGATTTCTATTGGCAATTTTTCTATAAATGCACCATGTAGGTGGACAACATTGTCCACTTCAAGAGAATAAATGGGGAGTATCCTTGATTTTTCGCTAACCGAAACTCGGCTTCAAGCAGTGGAAACTCACTAGGTAATTACCGTAGAATACGGGTGGCTCCCCCCAAAAAATTTTGCGTCTTCCTCCCCCCCCCCCAAAACCCACAAAAGATCCTGTTTTCTTCACAGTTATCTTCGCCTTTTAAGCATTTATCACATTTGTTGAGGTTAACTGACTGTCAATCAAGACAGCGAAAAAAGAGGTTACATTTAAGATTACATTTTATTCGTGGGCCTGTGTTTTGTCTAAATATTTTTAAAAAGTCTATAAGATCGAGAGATTCAAGGAGGAGTTTTACAGTTAATGGAACAGCTAACTGTGCTGTGGTTTAAATAAAAAGAAATTTGGTACTTGACAACTGCTTAATAAGAAGGCATTTGTATATAAATATTACAATTTATTAATAAAAAATCTTGTTAGTCAAGCTCGAATATTCCCAGGATAGCAGCCTACACCTAGAGAAATTCCTGGGGGAAATAAAGGATGTGTTATAGTGACAATAAGACAGGAAAGTGATCATAAGGTTAAATATGAAAGTGTTTCATGAATGAGAGGGGAACTGATTAACGAAAATTAAAAAGGGAGTTCAAGTTATCAGATGCTATGTGTGTGTGTAAAACAAGTTGACCCTCACTTAAGAAAAGGAAACAATACAAAATAAACAAAATAAATAAAAAGTACTCAAATTACCGGAAAATAAATCATTGCATAATCTGAAGTAATCAATATCCTACTAAGACGTTTGCACCAAATACGATCCTCCATATTCTATATTTTCTCCTTATTTTGTGTTGCTGAACAGCTCTTGTTGTGTGAAACCAGTTTTCTACACTGCTAAAAAGCATCCAAATGTCAAAACCAACACCGTATCGAGAGAGGAAGAGGCCGAACGGTGAAGAGAATTATGAATGGCTAATCATTTCATTTTGATAGAAATGAACTAAAATAGGAAACTATTAAAGTCTAACTTAAATATAAATGAGATATTTATTAGAATTGAGGATTCAGAATGTTGTACAAAGCTTTTCCCTGAATGAAGCTCATTCTAAGGTTGGCCGAATTGGATTATCTTCAAATTATTCAACTGAGGGAAATCACCACAATGTTGAAGTTGAATCATCATAAAATCTTTGTATATGAAAGCCATGAGAAGACTAGAAACATTCGAAAAAATCATGTGAAGAATATCTTCTACATGGTCTTATGAGTCTTATATAAATTAATCGAGGTTTTGATGTATCAGATTTTATACCTACGTTACATCTGCAGTATATATTGAAGAGAGGATGTCCGTCACTGTGCACTTGGTAAATTTTCCTGAGGTTTTGAATTCTTGGGGTTGAGAGAATCCCCCTCCCCCCCCAAATGCGGAGGCACTTTATAGATATTCGTGAAATATTTTTATAGGCACTCGTGAGATATTCGTCTTTTGTTATTCACTGTGAAGTCTTGCTGGTTACTTTATTATGGGAGCACCATTTGGATGATCTAGCATAGCTCCCTATGAGGGTACAACAGGGTAACGAAAAAGCCTTATTCGGGATTTGAATCCAAACCCACAGCGTGGAAGCTCACGATGCCAACCACTACACTACGTGGATGGCAGTTCAGAGAAAAGTAAAGAAAAAAACCCTATTTTCTTTTGTTGTGAGTTAGTAAATTATTTTTTCTGTTCATCCAGTGACAATTGAAACGGATTATTTTTAACACCACGTTCACATTTTATTATAAGAACAGTGGAAAACTGGTATTTATAACCACGAAGAGAATCCTAAAACAAATATACAATTAACTAGCTGAATACCCGTGATTCGTTACGGAGTACATTCAAATTAAATACAACGGTCAATGTTTGCAATTAATGCCAAAAAAAAAAAAAAATACATTTATAAAAAAATCAAAACGGTTATTTTTATAGACAAAGTAATGTAGAAGAAAATATTCAAATTAAATACAACTATCAATGTATGCAATTAATTTGTATGTTTAATATCCACAAAACATACTATTTTTAATTAAAATTCTTAAAAAACTTCCATCTCAATTAGTCTAGTGGTTAAATTTTATCTTCTACCGTATTTTAATATTTTTTTGTAAATTTATTTCGTTGTTATGCACTTGACGCAAAATTATTTTAAAGTATCACAAAAAGAAAAGAAACCACTTGATCAGCATTTAATAAATTGAATTCTAAAAATTAATTTTTAAAAATTCACCAAAAATCAGAAAATGGAAGTAAAGATTCGAAAAAGATTTTATTTTAAAGCAATTTTTATGATCTTTCTCGTGATATAAATTTTATAACCCTCAAGTTATTATTTTAAATGCAAACTTAAAAAAATTACAAAAACAATTTAAAAATTTAATTTTAAAAATCTAAGAAGAATTTTTCCAAAAATCTTTCTTAGTGTACTCCTACACTATAAGAAGAATCGCCATGCAAAATTTCAGCACTTTAAGTCCAGCGGTTTGGTCTGTGCGTCATCTGTCAGTCAGTCAGTCCGTCAGTCAGTTGCGGAACTATTTTATATATATACGAGTAGACAAAGAAGCCATAAGATACTACAATAATATCATGCATAATAATTAGCACTAAGGTGTGATTGTTGTCAACTTTTATAAAGTGCATTTCTGTCATTTTAAGTTCACCAAAACCTCCAATATAACAAGTGATAGAGCAATGCCTTAACGACGATTAACAGAGGAGGGCAAGTTAATGAATTTTATCAATAATACGTCAGCATGTATTTAAAATCTTGAACCGAGTTTATTTATAGTCTTTTCGTATATTTCTCTCTTTTTTAAAAAATATGTATATTGATTTCATGAACGTAAGGAAAACCAAATTAAATATTTAATAGAATCCCTTTCCAACAAAATAAGAGAGAGGATAGAGCTATAAATTTAAACTGATGCTTTTCACGAATAAAAATGCTAGAGACCTTAAAATTAATTACTTGTACGACCCCGTTAATTGTAGCCTCATTATTATAATATAATGTTGTTATTTAGCCTCATATTTCTTAATTTGTTTGCTCCTTAATGAGCTCAGTAATTTAAGACGGGGGTTAAAAGCTACAAAATAATAGAATTGCGAGATGTAAATATTAGTTTATGTCAGGTATTGTTATATTTGTTTGTCTTTCTAGATCTCACTTAGAGTCTGAATGTATTACGGAAAAAATTATAAAGAAGAGTCCTTAAATGCCTTTTTCGCATTTAATATTATATTTTGGTTCACATAATTATAAGGGTAGTTACGATTTTCTTATAATTTTATGACGAGTAAAAAAAAAGACATTTATACAGCTTAAATGAAACAGTTATGGTGTGAAAAACATCTAAAAAAATGTGCTCATTTTCAATGGCATGAGGGGAAATAAAGCACGAAAATCACATTTCCTCTTTGTATATGGTTGTAACAACTTTAGGACGAATAAAAAATTCAGGTAGTCTCTTCTAACGAAACTATCGTGGGTTATTAACGTAGGATTACTTATCGTTACTTCTTTGTATGTATTTGTGCTACATCTTTTGTATGTATTTGTGATAATATTATTAACAACCTATAATCGCCCCTTCTGAACTTTCCCTCTGTTCTGGTAACCCCTTTTTCTACTCCTTGGTGAAAACGCCTCGCCTTTTAACACACTAACTTCCTCCGCCAATTCTGGCAACCTCTCGGAGATAATTCTATTTTGGCGCTTTTGCGGTAGACGCTGGATTGACTCGAACTGATTAAGATGTGTTAATCTTTACGTCAAATAAACTTCCATTATTCGATATGATTTGGAATCTTTTTGTGACGGCCTCGCTTGCAGTATTTTCACGAGATGTCTATTCCGGACATCTCATATATATGTATTTATGTATTATGTATACATGTATCTATAAATATATGCGCATGTATATATATATATATATATATATATATATATATATATATATATATATATATATATATATATATATATATATATATATATATATATATATATATATATATACTAGCTGAAGTACCCGGCGATGCCCGAGATTTTAAGAATGTTTGTTAACCAGAATCAATTAAAAAATTAACACAGTATAAATAACATAGAAAAAATATATGTGAAATGTTATACACGTCTCAGAATTTCAGCCTTTCATCATTGTAGTACTAAAGTCTGAAAAGTAAAAATGTCAAATTCTCTAATGATTGTTAACCAAAATTAATTTAAAACTTAGCACAGTATAAATAACACAGAAAAAAACCTCGTGAAATCAAAAAATATATAAATTTATAATAAACTCCTCAGAATTCAGCTAGAATTAGTTTTGGGTTCAGTGAAAAGTTAATTCTAGTCCAAAGTCAATCAATTCAAAAAAAGGAAAATAAATCTTCTTACCTTTTCTGAAGTCGTCGAATCCCGGGCTGAAAGTTGTTTAAGCAGTAAATTTTTAGAGCTGGTTATTTTTCTAAACTTTTATTGCACACTACTACAAAAACGATAAAAACATTACTGACACACGAACTACAAAAAAACATCTAATTAAAGGTTACATTAAAATTTAGTATGATTTCCGCACATCTAATATGCAGCGCGTTTTGTGCGGCCTCTATCAATCAGTTTTCCATCAGTTCTGTTCGGTTTTGTTTACAAAAAGTCTCTTCTGCATTCGCGCATGCGTTGAGAGTACATATTCCTCGACATCCTCCCACCTTTGAGTTTCTGAACTTTGAAACTCAAATATATTGAAGAGGATAGTTCACAAGCCCAGTCTTTTCACTGGTTTCACAGTGCGGCCACACCTGGTCGTAGTCGGCACCTCTGATTCAGGGAGATCCGATGGCAATTCCTGTGAGTCTGGACTATCGAGTTCTTGTGAAGGTTTGGATTTACTCGGATCTCTACGTCTTTCATCATTTGAAGCAAGAACACTTTCATTTTTAAGTTCACGACACTCTTTGTTGGGTAAAAACTTATAACACAGACTGTGTCTGGCTTCTGGCGAGATTTCTAGATCATAAAGTCTCTGTACAGGACGAATTTGAGTACCCGCACTTGTCTTCAACTTTACCACCCTAACGATGCCGTCCTTCCCAGGGTAAACTTCTAAGACTCTTGCTAAAGGCCATTGAATTCGTTTTAAGTTGTCTTGGTCGATGAGTACGACATCGCCGACTGATATTGGTCTGAATTTTTTCGATCGTTTAGTCTCTTGCCTCAAATAAACGAGATATTCGGATCGAAACCTTTTTCTCAAATCAGACCTTAATCTTTGGATGTATTGGAATTTTTTGCACATGTCAACTCTCTCAATAGAGTCCAAGTCGGGCACTCCGGCTTCCCTTATTTCATGCAAAAACATTGCTGGTGTTAAGGGAACCAGATCGTCTGGATTTTCGGAGATATACGTCAGTGGACGAGAGTTCATTAAATTCTCGATTTCACATAAAACAGTGCACAGTTCCTCATAGTTCAAAGAAGTCCGTCCTAGAGTTCTTAACAGAAGTTGTTTTATTATCCCTATTAGTCGTTCCCACCAACCACCCCACCAGGGTTATCTTTTTTACAGCACACTCTGTTTCTATCTTTCCCATGTCTATCTTCTTCAGGGCATTACTTGCACCTTTAAAATTGGTGCCATTGTCAGAGTATACTATTTTTGGCCTCCCTCTTCTTGCAACGAAACGTCTGAAGGCTTGTAGAAAAAATTCAGTGGAGAGAGAAGACACCAATTCGAGATGAACCGATCTATATACAGCACAAGTGTATATAATTGCCCATGTTTTCAGGTTGCCCTTCAGAATTAAAGGTCCACAGAGATCCACACCTATAATCTCAAAAATAGCCGCATCTCTTACTTTATCCTGTGGTAAGGAAGTGGATTCTGCGTCGAAATGAGTTGCCGCAAATCTTTTACAACGGATGCACTGTCTGAGGTTTTTTCTAATAGTCTTTCTATACCGCAGTACCCAGTAATCTTCCCGGATTAAATTCATCAAAATTTGTACTCCTGCATGTGACTGTTCTTCATGCTTCCATTGTATCAGTTTTGACACAACTGGATGATCAGATGTTAATAAGACAGGAAGTCGAAAGTTCTGGGTGTCGTCTCTTCTTTCGATTCTAGTCTTTACTCTTAAAAGTCCATTAGAATCAGTAATTATTTGTAGACCTTTCAATCTTTGGTCTGTTGGTCCAGAAAAAGATTCTTTTTGCACTAATTTCATTAATATGATTTCAGCTCTGCCTAATTCTTCGACGTTTAAACTTCCATTTATGCGTTCGTTTTTCTGAGCCTTAGCATTGTAAACAAATCTATAGATCCATGCTGTAACTTTTAGAATTTTGGCATATGAAGAAAATCTGTTGTATATTTTCTGGTCATCGTCTTTAGCCTCTAAGTTCATAGCAGTTATGATGGTCTTCCGTCTTTCAGAATTTACTACTTCCATCTCCGGTAAGGCTTCGGATTTTGGCCATTCTTCTTCAGGTCTCTTCAACCAAGATGGTCCCTCCCACCATGCTGACTCCTTCAATTTTTGAGCCGTACAACCTCGTGAGGGGAGATCAGCAGGGTTGCAAATTCCAGCAATATGATGCCAGTCTTCAGGTGCACTTAACAGGCGGATCTCTTTGACTCTGTTCATGACAAAAGTTGCCCAAGGTTCTTCTTTCTTTATCCAATAAAGAGCATTGGTGGCGTCAGTCCAGAAAAATGTTTTCAAATTTTCCATCCCAAGATCTCTAATAGTTACGTGGGCCAACCTTACACCAATGTTGCATGCCAACAACTCCAATCTAGGAATACTAATGTTTTTTAATGGAGCCACTCTTGCCTTAGCTTGTATTAGTTGACAAATAACATTGTCCTGTTGTTCAATCCTCAAAAATATGCAAGTTGCATATGAGGTCTTACAAGCGTCACAAAAAATGTGAAGAGTTGCTTTTACCGACTGCTCTAGTTCAAAACGCAGCCGTCTAGGTATCTTGATGGATGCTATGGGTTCTAACTTTTTCATCCATCTGAAAAATCTATTTGATAAGTCCTTGGGCTTCATCTTCCAAGTTTCTTGAAGTATTAGCTTTGGGATCAATGTTACTAGACAGGTATTCCCAACTGGGTCAAAAATGCGACTTGCGATTGATAAAAATTTTCTTTTAGTATATGGTTCGGCAACTTCTAAGTCTTTGAATGAGCAGGATAAGGTGTCTTCGCTAATGTTCCAAGTCATGCCTAATACATTTACTTCGGTCTCGTTTTTTCATCTAACAAGCTACTTTGTGCGTTCGTTGTCCAGTCCCGTAAATTGAATTGTGCCGAAGACAGTAGCATGCAAGATTCAACGACAAATTTTTCCATTTCGGGGACACTTCTGAAGCTTATCACGCAGTTGTCTATGTAAAAGTATGCCTTCAACTGCTCTGCTGTGTCTCGAAGAGCTTCAGGGGCTTCATTCAAATGATGAAATAACGTAGCATGGAGTAGGAATGGGCTTGAGGTGATTCAAAACACTACTCTGCAATGACGGTATTCAACAATCTTCCCATCTTTATCATACCAAAGGAATCGTAAATAGTCTCTATCTTCGTTTCTAATTCCGATTTGGAGGAAAGCCTTCTCAATATCGGAAGTGATGCCTATTTTATTCTTCCTGAATCTGTTCAACAGCGTAGGAATAACTTCTACGAGATTCGGACCCTTTTCTAAGCAATCATTGAGAGACAGCATTCCCTTCCCGTGCGCCGAAGCGTCGAACACAGGCCTGATCTTTGTCGTTAAACTGCTTTCTTTCACTACAGGTCGGTGAGGCAAATAGTGGACACCTTCTTGCGAATCATCAGGAGCCCTTTCTATAACGTTCTTCGTCAGCCATTCGGCAAAAATATTCCCATATTCTCGAAGAATCTCTATGTCTAACTTATTTTTCACTGCAACAAGCCTCTTCTCTGCAATGTGTATATTGGATACGAGCGTTTCCTTTTCTCGAACCCAAGGCAGAGCCACTTCGTACCGTCCATCATGATCTCTTTTAACAGTACTTAAAAAATATTCTTCATTTTGTTTTTTTCAAAGCTTCATTGGTTTTATCTACATCAATTTCCGAAATACCTATCACATCCAGCTTCCAAAGGTTCTCTAGATCGTTCGTTAAGAGAGAAGTCACACAAAAGGTGTTGATTTCATTTTTACTATCCGTTAAAGGAATTTTCCACATTAAAGTCCATCCCAGCTTAGTATGTACTGCTACTGGCCCACTACTGCATGAATAAATTTTGCCAGTTAGCAGCTTTCCTCCCACATCAGCTCCTATCAACATATGTATAGTGTCATCTTCAAAACGTGCATTATTTACTTTGTCAGACAGAAAAATCTCTTTCTTCTCAAGTTCATAAATCCACGGACCGACGGGAATTTTGGGAATTTCATTACAAATTCTATTTTGATCTAACACCTCAAATGTACAACGGAAAGAGTTATCAGGGCTAATAACATTTACCTGATATTTCTGGTGGGTCTCTTCTTGAGTCTGCACTCCACCAAAGAGTGTGTGTTTTATTTGTAACTCGCCATTTGACTGAAGTCCTACTTGATCAATTAATTTTTTCGTAACATAAGATTTCCGCGAGCCGGAATCAATTAACGCTCTAACGGACATCTCTTTGCCATCGTTATTTACTTTGACAATCAAGGTCTTCAATACTACATTCATGGGGCGCGTCTGATTAGATAGAACACTGTTCTGTATGCTTTGGTTTTGCGGGATGTCCTCGAATTTATCAGAATTATCGTTAATCTTCCCCGGACACATAATTCTAAAATGAGCCTTTCCACACAACGAGCAGCTCACTTTGGCATTACAGAAGCGAGAAACATGCCTTAGCTTCAAACATTTAAAACATGCTCCCCGTTTTATCAACATCTCTCTCTTTTTATCGTATGTGAAACTTATAGCCTGTTTACATTCTGGGCTGGAGTGAAATTTATTGCAGAATACGCACGTTATTCGTGAATCATTTGTTTTGCTTTCAGCTGAATTAAACAGCTCAGCGGCGGAGGGATAGATTCTCTCTCGCCGGACTATCCCAACCAAACCCGCTCTTTGCTAGTTTCACTTTCTCTTCGCTTTGAATTTCGAGACGCAAGAATTTCATGAGGCTTTCTAATTTATTGTCACTCTCCTTATTTTCCTCTTTTGAGCTAAGGGACAATGAACTTAAATTTCTCTCCCATATTCTTAAAATATCAGTCGGGAGACATGACTCCACAAGTGGATATAATGTAGACGCATAATTATTGCTCGCGACTCCTAATATTTTTAACGATCTCATATGTTTCGATTCGGTCATAAAGTTTAAAAAGAGGAAGTTTTAGGCCTTTATCCATTGTATTATTCATCATAAGACCTAGTATTTCTCGGATATAAATTTCAATTAAGATGTCTGTTCTTGCAAAACGCGATTTCAGACATTCTGTTGCCTGCCCGTAATTCTCTGCAGTTGGTGGGTACGACTCAACTATATCTCGTGTACGAGATCCCTTTTGGGTTGCCTGAATGAGATACTGATATTTATCTTCAGGTACAATATCCGCATCATTATGAATTTTCTCAAACTGACCCCAAAACGTAAGCCATTCTTTGATATCGCCGTTAAATTGTTTTAGTTCAAGTTTAGGTAATTTAAACTTTCGTTTTGAAGGTGTACTATCGGTTGAATTATTAAGAGTTTTGTTTAGCCCTTCCAAACTATTCAAGTGTCGATCTAGCTTGGTTTTCAGGTCTAAATATTTATCCTTATACTCATCAATTGATTCGTATTCTTCATCAAATCTTTATTGAGAACAATCTTTAACACTTGTTAAAAGATTCAATATTTGAGTATCAATTGATTCAGTATTCTTATATTTTTCCTCAAGTTTAACAATTAAACCAGCTATAGTGTCAGCAGCATCGACTTTCGTATTCAATGCCTCATTTATTTGAGTAGCGAGTCGAGTAAAACTAGCTCTAATCGGCGTTCTTAACTTTTTCAAGTTTTCTATATTTATGGAATCTAACTTTCAGCCGCGGCAGGGATGCCAGATTTTGGGTTCAGTGAAAAGTTAATTCTAGTCCAAAGTCAATCAATTCAAAAAAAGGAAAATAAATCTTCTTACCTTTTCTGAAGTCGTCGAATCCCGGGCTGAAAGTTGTTTAAGCAGTAAATTTTTAGAGCTGGTTATTTTTCTAAACTTTTATTGCACACTACTACAAAAACGATAAAAACATTACTGACACACGAACTACAAAAAAACATCTAATTAAAGGTTACATTAAAATTTAGCATGATTTCCGCACATCTAATATGCAGCGCGTTTTGTGCGGCCTCTATCAATCAGTTTTCAATCAGTTCTGTTCGGTTTTGTTTACAAAAAGTTTCTTCTGCATTCGCGCATGCGTTGAGAGTACATATTCCTCGACAATTAGCCTTTCATCATTGGGGCAAAAAATAAAGCTGCAATTACAGGTTCAGCAGAAATTTCCAATAGAACCATGATTTGACTGCAGCGTTGACTCTTAAAAAATGAAGTGTTTGATTGAGGGCTGCAAACCATTCAACTTCTCTCCACATTTAACTCCTATAAACATCCTCTACATATTAAATTCCTTTTCTCTCCATAATAAACTCCTCAGAATTTTGGTACATTCAGCCTTTCATCATAGTACCACTAAAAACTGAAACATCCTCTCCAGAAATATAAATTTATTAATTTCAATAATTAAACACACACAAATGTATAAATTACGCAAAAGTTTTTTAACCAACACTTGAATAATTCGTAAATGAAAAAGCATATGAAAATAAAGATAATAAGAACTTCCGGAATCGAAATTAATTACCCTTAATTTTTAATTAATAAAAAACCAACATAATATGAATAAAAACGATAGTTGTTTAAAACCATATGAAAATAAAGCTATTATAAAGATAATAATAAAAAAAGCATAAAAAAATAATGCTCGCGCATGAAGTTGACGTTACGATATAAAGATAGTAATAATAATATAAACCGCGTGCATAAAATATTCAGATTTTCAAGCGAAATAAATTAATTTTTAGAAAAAACTACTTTTAATCGAGAAATTAAATACATTGCACAAAATTTTTATTTTATCAACTTTCTACCCTACAATTTACATCCTACTTCTTTTAAATAGGGTGTAAATATAAAGTTTTAACAGCCAATTGAATGCCAGTTAAAAGCGATTGTTGTTTAAAATCATATGAAAATTACGCTATTATAAAGATAATAAAAAAAAGCATAGGAAAATAATGCGTGCGCATGAAGTTAACGTTACGATATACAGATAGTAATAAAAATCTATATATATAAAACAGTTCCGTAACTGACTGACTGACTGATTGACTGACTGACATACAAAGTACAAACCAAACCACTGAACCTAAATGACTGAAATTTTGCATGGAGATTCTTCTTATAATGTAGGGGTGCACTAAGAAATACTTTTGAAAAATTCTTCTTAGATTTTTTTAAATTAAATTTTTAAGCTGTTTTTGTAACTTTTTTCAAGTTTGCATTTAAAATAATAATTTGAGGGTTGTAAAATTTATATCACGAAAAAGATCATAAAAATTCCTTTAAAATGATATTTTTTTCGAATCTTTACCTCCATTTTCTGATTTTTGGTAAATTTTTAAAGATTAATTTTTACAATTTAATTTATTAAACGCTGATCATGTGATTTCTTTTTCTGGTACTTTAAATAAATTTATCGTCACGTAACAACGAAATAGACAAAAAAAGATTTTTTTTCTTGCTAATGCGGCAGACGATTGGACATTATCCAAAAAAATATTAAAATACAGTAAAAGATATGTTCCTCAAACTGTACTATATTCTTTAGTATGTCCTATTAGATTTAATTTGAATATTTTCTTCTACATTATTTTGTCTATAAAAATATCCCTTACGATTTAAAAAAAAATTTGTTTTTTTACATCATTTGTATACATCGATAGTCGTATTTATTATATATATATATATATATATATATATATATATATATATATATATATATATATATATATATTGGCATTAATTGCATACATTGACGTTGTATTTAATTTGAATGTATTCCGTAGCGAAGTACGAGTTTTCAGATGGGTTGGAATCATGAAGCTACAGGATCATGAAGCATCTGTAGCTTCATGGTTTGAATACTAAAAGTTTAAAATAGTGGCGCCATCTACTGAACGTCTGGGAATCAAGAGTCGCATCCTTCAAAAGTTGTTGGTTATTTATTAATTAAAAATATTGGAAAGTTCTTGTGGATCTGTAAATATACATGTGGTAACAGTTTTAAAATTTATAAATTATCAACATACACAGGTGATAATTTATCCGGCGTTGCCCGGGATTTTAAGAATGTTTGTTAACCAAAATCAATTTAAAAACTAAACACAGTATAAATAACATAGAATAAAAAGCATGTGAAATTTTATACGCATGAATAAAAAGAAAACCCAACATAAAAAACCATAAATTTACAATAATTTCTTCAGAATTCAGCTAGATTTAGCGTTTCATCATTGGAGCAAAAAACCCCTGAAAAGTAAAACATAAAATATATACATTTATAATAAACCACTAAAAGCTGAAAAGGAAAAATGTCAAATTGCCTTTAGGAAAGTAAAGAATTTTGAAAAGTAAAGCTGAAAAGTAAAAATGTCAAATTGTCGAATGTTTGTTAACCAAAATCAATTTAAAAACTAAACACAGTATAAATAACACAGAAAAGATTTAGCCTTTATCATTGGAGCAAAAAATTCTGAAAAGTGAAACATAAAATATATAAATTTATAAACCTACCAAAATCCATTAAAAAACTAAACACAGTATAAATAACATAGAAAAAAAAGTATACGAAATGTTATATACATTAATAATATGAAAAATAAAATAAAATAAAATAAAAATAATAATTTTTAAAAGTAATAAAATAAAATAAAAATAATTTAAAAAATAATAAATAAAAATAATAATAATAATAATTTAAAAAATAATAAAATAAAAGCTGAAATAAAAAAAACCTTCATAAAAAGGCTGCAAATACAGGTTTAGCAAAATTTGTACGATCCGTATTCGAACCCGAGTCGTGGAGCGTAGTAAATGTGCAATTTTGCCGAATGCGCCACGATGACGTGCTGCTTTATTGAGTAAATAGAAAAATAATCGTACTAAGATTACTGGAAAGTTGCTATCGGTTGGTGAATATATATGTATTTATGGAGTAAGAGGAGTTTTAAGTTAGAAATAAGTTAGCAGGATAGAAGCTTAGTCTTTAACTCTTCAATAGACACAAAGACATAAGCGAGGGGATTGCAGTAGCGATTAAAAAAGATCTCGTGACACATAGCGTGGTTGATTCGAATTTTCCATCGCGTGTGAGAGTGTCAATATGCCGTTGGATCCGATTTATTTTACAGTATAAAATCTGACTTGAAAGATTATTATTTTAATTTATTATTCTGGTTTAATATATGACTTGAAACTTTTTGATTTTATTTATTTTTATCTTTTCACTCGCTGTTTGGCAGCAAACCCTAACGTGGACGCCATATTCAGAGGGGTGATTCCACAAAGAGTAACAGCTTACATTTAGTTTAAAAAATTGCTGATTTTTATTAATTAAAAATTAACGGTAATTAATTTCGATTTTGGAAGTTCTTAAGTCCCTCGGTAGTCTTTAAAGACGCCTGTATGTAAAATTTCACGATCGCTGCTCCTAAATTGTGGATTTCTATACAATTATAGACAGACAGGCAAATTTTCTTTTTTATATATATTATATATATATATATATATATATATATATATATATATATATATATATGTATGTAAATATATATATGTATATATATTTATATATATATATATATATATATATATATATATATATATATATATATATATATATATATATATATATATATATAGTATATATATATATATATATATATATATATATATATATATATATATATATATATGTCAAAATTTTGACGCATTTTAGTACTTTTATGTTTAACTGTTAGACTCGGTTAGGCACGCTGCCAACATTATAACTCGCGAGGCAGGACATCTGAAGTCTTGCCTTTCGGAGGACCGCTATGGAGGATCGTTATCCTATGTTAAAAGTGGGCGTAATAAAAACATACTCTCGTAAAAGGCACGATTTTCCATGCCTTTTGGTCTCAATTTTATGTAAACAAATCAGGTTATGGAGAGTTTTCACGAATATTCTGTAGTAACTCTCACTAGGGCGAAACAATTGGAAAGTCTGAGCATACGTCGGCCCGCCAATTAAGGCATACAACTTGAGGAACCTGAATGACCTCGTCGTCACCTGGCGATAGAAACTCGCACGACGCACGAAGTGCGGGAACACAGGTCCGTGTTTTTATAGGACTAAACAGAGTTTCAGAGTCATGCCACTGGGCATGCCTACAGTCCCCTGTGTCCATTGTCACTCTTAGCCTGGTCGGCCGCCCGGGCCGCAGCCGGAACACAGGGAGTCGCAACTACCCTCTGGCGTCACCTAGATCACCAGAGTCGTCCACGACGTAAGCCTTGACGGCGCTACACTGTCTCACTCAGAGGATCTCACTCCCCCGGGCAAGTCAGAGTTGCATCCACCGTAACCAAGCACCATGTACCTCACAACGGTCCACGATACCCTGGGTAGACGCCACACCAACCCGACTCCTGCCCCCGGCCCCTCCCGGTGCTCAGGCTACCTCCCAGTTTCCAGCCGGGACTGCGTGGAAGTGGTGACATCCGGCGCCTTGGTGGTGCTACATTGATTCTCTCAGAGGATCCCACTCCCCCAGCAAATCAAAGTTGCCCTCTCCGTTCCCGCCACCTTGGTCCTCACAACGGACCTCGATGTCTTGGGAGAAGACCACACCAACCCAACTCCGGCCCCCGGCCCGAAACAATTGGAAAGAAACAACGTACAATACGCTCCTCAGAAGATGGCACATCACGTCACATAGCTCTCAGATGAGGCGTGGTTCCATTATGTTAACTCGCAAAACACACCGTATATGCGTCGTTGAAAATCACTTTCCCACTCACCAAACACCGTATTCAAAAAGTGTGTGTGTGATGCACGATGTGTCGGTTGCGCATCACACGTCCCATTTTCTTTGACACCGAAGTGTACTAGGACATTTTTGAACAGCTCGTGAATCAACTGGACGATCGTGAGTTAACGGAGGTTACTTCCAGCAATATGGAGCAACGTGTCACACATCAGCAAGGAGGATGGTGGGAATTGAGTCTTTCATCGGTAACATGGTCATTTCAAAGTAGCTTTGGCCACCACGGTCACCGGATCTGACACCACTAGATGACTTCCTTTCAGAAAAAAGTGTATCGGAAGAAGCCTCGCACTGTGGAAGATTTGATGGAAAACATCCAACGTGATATTTCTGTTATTCCCCTCTGTATTGTTGCCAACACGTTGAAGAACATGGAACACCGCGTCGAAGCGTGTCTGGCAGAAAACGGCAACCACTTCCAGCATCGCATGGAATGCAACCGATTACACACACATCAAGGTTTGTCGTAAATTATTTTAGTTCAGATTGCTTCATTATAGTGAGAGTTATTACAGAATATTCGGGAAATCTTTCGAATGTCTCACCCTTTATATATAAGAACACTTTGATTTTTTTAGTAACCTTAGTTTTTAAGACATTAATAGTTTGCAGGACCACTTTTCTTATTCAGGTCTCATTGTGTGCCAAAAGCCTTAAATCAAATTTAGATGGCACCTGGCTAAATCGGACTTCGACCCTTGTGGTGCCATTATAAACCGGAGCCGCACCCCTAAGCCCGCTAGCCAAACCTGGTATGAAAAACCTCCTGCCAGGGGACATTAGAAACAACAGCAACAACAATAGAACAAATTGACTAGTTAAATATGGCTATTTTTACGTATAAATGAATCTTTATTTTTCAAACACAGTGTTCAGTGTTTACGGTAATAAGGAAACGTACTCAAAAGTTGTTTTCTTAGATATTTGATATCCCTTTAATTGAATAGAAATATCATAGAAAAAATCCCGGGAAAAGTCAGAACTGCTTCTAGCAAAAAGGTATTAATTAAGACTCATCTGACGCTAATTTCGAGGCAAATGAAAGCGACCTATGTGTAAGCGAGAGTAAATAACTGCGAGATAGTACTGAATTAATACCTTTCGATAAAAATCTATTGATTTTACATTAAAATGAACGGATACTATTACGAAAAAAAACAAGGCTTCTTTAATGTACTCGTCGACATGGCGGGTTTCAGAAAAGGACAAGTGTTGTGTGAATAAGAAGTTACTCTATGTATATTGCCAAGAAACATTTTGTTAAAATTCAGTGACAAAGAAAAAACTACTGACTGTGAAATACATGCAATCACGCAAAATTTCATAAATAGGCCATGCCTTAAAAATTGCCTGCAAAAGCTGACGTTAATCATTTTGTAATAAGTTATATATAAATAACTAAAATGCTCTAATTATGGACTAAACAACGTGATAATCGAATGCTTTTCTGTTTTTTCTATTCTACAAAGAGTTAATAAGTTCTTTTTCCGAATGTTGGCATATAATCAACATGAATATCATAATATAATTTTTCTCTCTATAATCTTCAGATATAAAGAATGTAATTATATGCGTTAAAATAAATACGTTTTAATTAAGATATGCAAATGAACAGAAAGAGGACTATTTGCGTACTTACCGTGAGCTGTTTGTATTGCTCTAAAATAATAAATTACGAAATAGGTTTTTGATTAAATGCACTAAAACGTATTTCCTCCAGAAACCTTCAATTTATGGATTATTAAATTAATGAAATTAGCTTCTCTCACTTACGCGAAATTTGAAAATACTCCCGTTGAAAAAAATATTAATGTACTTTATATAAATTCTTTATGTGGATTTTATAGTGGATGGATATTGTTTTCAAATTTTGTGACGTGCTGACACCACGTCACAACCTTATGACGTTACAAAAGTGCCTTAAACACGCTTACATAGAAGCACTAAAATTCCCTACTCGCATGTTCATAAATTTCTTGTACGATTAGTGACAGGAACTATTAATTCCTTAGCGGAATAACTATTGCTGCTTAGTCTCTGGTCTCGCACTATCCCACAGCGTTGTTCGTAAGAAAATATGAGAGAAAACAGAAGCATACACACAAAGAAGGAGAATTGTTTTTATTGACAAAAGATGCATACCGGCAAAGGACGGTAGACTGAAGCTCCTTCTTTGCAGGCGGATGATTGACTTTTATCCTAATTTTACATCTATAACTTCAATTTCGTGCCTCTGGCGCAGCAGACTTATGCCTTAACTGCTTTCCTACTGAGCACCCGGAATGAATTCCGTATTTTAATGGTGACACAATTTATTCTAGGCAGTTTTCAGCTCATATAGTAAATAACTGAATGTCCTTAGAATTATGTAACAAAATATTAAAAAGAAAAAAAATTGAAATTCCATAAAATTCTAATATGTATATGATAAGAAGATGAATTAACTAAATTTTACATGAGTTAATTTTTACCTTCACAAAGATCGTTTCAGTTTGCTAGATATTTCTAATATACTGCTTATGTATAGCCACTATACAAATTAAATAGGTGATACTGGTATCTAAAACAGAAATTCTATACGAAGTAAGCAAAATTAAATGATTTTTTTATTTTTTAACCCTGCAACATTTTTATTAATCGAAGTTATAATGTTATTTAAGGATATGTTGTTGATAATGTTTGTTTTGTTAAGAACGAGGCTTTATCACTAACTTTATTTCAAATTTCCTTCATGTTCTAAATTTCAACTTTAATTTTAGTGTATTTATTCTCTTTCATAGAAAAAAAATCCGCAGTTTCGCCAAAGTATGGGTGGATTTACATTAGTATCCAGTTTCTATAAGCTTTTCCTTTTTTTTTTGTTGTTCTCGTTATCGTCTCTTATGGTAAGATATTTATACACAGCTGCAATTATATATACAGGGTGATTCAAAACTCAACGTACAAACTTTTAGGGGAGGTAGAAAACTCAAAAACAAAACAGAATCACATAGGAATGTATGACCGGAGAAACGCAAACCAGATATCTAGAGGATAAGCGAAGATGCAGAAATGAAAAGCCAATAATGGGTGGAAAAACTCTTTATTGAGTGATACTTTACACTAAGACTGTACGTGTACACGCTCAGTTTCACAACAACTTCTCAAATTTCTTACCATCCACAGTTATGCACGCTTCACAACGGCGACGCATCGATTGTCGAACCCTTTCATTTCGCGGACGTTTGCAGGTGCGACGGAGATCCTTGCGACCAAGTCGGTTGCAGAGTCAACGGGCGTCTCGTAGACCATGGAATTGAGGGTCCCCCACAGGGAGAAATCCAGGCTAGATAAATCAGGCGATCGTGGTAGCCATGGGACTGGTCCTCCACGCGAAATCCATCGAGGTGCAAACTTACTGTTCAAGTAATCACGTACGACACGGGAATTATGAGCTGGAACCACATTGCACGCCCAACAGACATTCTAACAATGTCCAATAATTCCGGCTGTACCTCCTACGGAAAAATGCGATATTTCCGGCCATCCAGGGGGGTGGGGTGGTAAGATATATGGCCCGATTAAGTAATCAGCAATAATGACCGTCCATACATTCACTGAGAACCGTTCTTAGGCAACATGTGGTCGCATACATAGTGGGTTGTTGTGGCTCCACACATGAACATTGTGTTGATTAAAGATCCCTTCACGAGACAAAGAGAATCCCAACTACAGCGCTGACGAACAGCGCCCTCCAGCGTCAGGTTTGCGTTTCCGGTTTTACATTCCTAGTGATTCTATTTTGTTTTTGAGTTTTCTACCTCCCTTAAAAGTTTGTAAGTTGAGTTTTGAATAACCCTGTATATATATATATATATATATATATATATATATATATATATATATATATATATATATATATATATATATATATATATATATATATATATATATATATATATATATAATATATATATATATATATGTGTGTGTGTGTGTGTGTGTGTGTGTGGTAGTTTGATTTTAAACTTAAGTTTCTAATTTTAAACTATCACCTATAAAATACGCCTAATATCAATTTGAGTATTTTTAGTATTACTAGATCTCTTTTTCTGTTGCGCAAATATACGGAACAACAGCAGAAATATTCTTTGAAATACGCTCCCAAATTTTCAAAGTACTGCACTTCATAAATAGGTAAAACCATCTTGGAGAGAAATCGAGTAAACAATGAAATCGTAGGACATTATGTCTGGAACATGAGATACATTTTTACTGTAGACAAAGAAAGCTATTTTTTTATTCTCGTCCAAATGCTGAGAGAAGAAACCATATCAGACCTTCGGGGTTCTTTGTTTTTCCCACACAGACCAGCGTGTGTTGCAGCAATGTCAGGTTTCTTTCAATTCTGCTGTTATTGATCTCTTCGGTTGATCCCCAGGCACTTTAGGACCGCGTAGAGCGCTACTCTAGTAAAAAAAGGATGGAAAGAGTGGGTCTATGTGTCAACGTTTCTTGAGCTTTCGGTTTCACTTTGGAAACGCCGTGAGAAATCTTGTCTCTATTTTTTACCAAAAACGTGACACGCCGTTTGCTTTAGGAAGGAAAAAAAGTGAAGTTTGAGAGACAAAAAGGGATATGAATACTTGCATGGCATAGATACATATACAGTACAGATTTTAAAAATTTATACTATGAATCTTTTCGTAAACCTATTCACTAATGTGTATGCACAAATAAATAGATAAATAAAATGAGTAAAATATACACTCTCACCTACGAGTACCTATTCACTAATGTGTATGTACAAATAAATAGATAAATAAAAGGAGTAAAATATACACCCTCACTTCTGAGTACATATTCACTAATGTGTATGCACCAATTAATAGATAAATAAAAGGAGTAAAATATACACCCTCACTCACGAGTATCTGTTCACTAACACATTATGCACAAATAAATAGATAAATAAAAGAAGTAAAATATACACCTTCATTCACGTATATCTATTCACTAATGTGTATGCACAAATAAACAGATAAATAAAAGGAGTAAAATATACACCCTCACTCACGAGTACCTATTCACTACATCCTCACTCACGAGAGCATATTAACTAAAGTGTGCGCACAAATAAATAGATAAACAGATGAAGTATGCACACACATCTATATAAACCGGAGTAATAAGTTGAAAGGTTTACACGGAAGTTGTGATCTCTATTTGGAAGATTACTGTTATCGTGGGTTGTCAATTTTTGTAATCTCAGTACCTAACAAAATATTTGAATTCGGTATCAAATTATCATAGATATTGAAAGAGGAACTAATGGTATTCAAAGAGGAACTAATACATATCAAACCCGAGACTACTATCAGAAATACTTGCATAACTATTGTGAGGAATTGAATTAAAAAACATTAAATTTCCTCAAAACGGAGGTATAATTCAATTGGTATAACTCTGGCTTTGAGATTCAGAGAGGGGGGTTTCGAACCCCGGGTCTCTATGGACGGTCGTCATACGATCGTTAAATAAACGATTTAATGAAAACGCTATCAAATAGTTTAAACAAAACACTAGATGATGTTAAATTTCAGGGTGCGATTCTAGGAGATGTAGTTTTTTTCTCGTTTAACAGTAATTTGAACATGTTTTTTTTTCTGAATAGCATGGCACTTATGCGATACAACTTAGCAGCTTCGAAGTGACAAGAGAGTATGTTCAGTTGATTAAATCCCATTTCATCTCTCTAAATCCTTATGTATAAACGTTGTCTGATCGGTTGTTTTGAATCACTGAAACTATATTATGATGTTAAATAAATATCACTTTTTACATGTTAGGATATTGCAATCCTCACGTGAAAGTATAAGTGTAAGAACTACAATATAAACAGCCCATATTAAGATCTCGGATTTTCAAATTCTATAATAAAGGATACGGGTTCAGCCCTTAAAGTAATCTTTAAGAGCCAAAACTTTCTCACGATTAAATTAATAATCATAAAATTTTAAAATTCCCCAGTAAACTGCAAAAGACAACTCCTCAAAACAACGATGAGATGAGAAAAGCTTCGCAATCAATCAATACGTTAAAGTAAAACATATCGAGCTTCTCGGTAAATTTGGAGTGCGATAAATCAGAACAATCTCAAAGCAGACTTTCTAGGGGGAATAAAATCACGGCTTTCCGATAACCAGAAGCGTTCTATCTTCTGAGGCATCGATCTTCAAAACCTATAGAAACTCTTCGAATTGAGGATATATTGGTTTGGTCACGGAAGCTTTTTGATGCTGAAGTGAGATGTTGAAGTGCTTCAGAAAACAGTTGCTTAAACAAACTAGTTTATGGATGGCTTGCAGTTTGGATAGCATTAAAAATTAATCATATGGATCAACGAAGCTGTTTTTCATCCTGAAATTCTGAAATAGAGATCAAAGGGCAGAAAATGAAGAAACTAAATATTTGGTAAGAAACGATTTTTTAGCTTAAAATAGATTTATAAAATTATATTAAGGAAGGAGTATTAAAGACGAGTTGCTCAAGGTTTTTTTTTAGCATCTCTGTCCAATGTGAAGAATGATACTCAGATAAAAATATCATCTCCAACATGGCCCAAAAGTTAGAGCCATCTTAGAGATGATATTTTTGCATGAGAGTATTCAGTATTGTTACAGTATCCTCTCATATTCTTATTTTATATATTCTTATATTCAATTTTAACAGATTTTAATGATGTTTTATTGCCCATACAAACTGACAACAAACGAAATAAAGGAAAAAAGTTTCTCCGGCTTAAGGAACAAAATCTAAAGTTTTGGGATCCATGAATTGAGCAATGAACACATAATATATAAAGTACTGAAAACTGTAAGAAAACGAAAACAAAAAATGCTTGAATTTTTATTATCCTAACTTTAACCGGAGAATATTGCTTCTGAAACCCTTATGAATGTTGAAAACATCCTGTTGTTAGTGAATAGCCCTAACTAAAAAAAAGTTTTGAATCAGACTGAACAGGTATCAAAAATCCACCTGAATATTATTTAGAAATATTAGTAAAATTACTAAATTCTTATTTTAAAATATTATTAAAAATATTTTGCGAAAAGAAATCTGATAGAAGACGTCTCTCAAGCAAGAAAGCTAAATAATATAGAACATATTTTGCAAAATGATTACCTTAAATGTCTTCCCTTTACAAAAGCGAAATATAAAAGAATATTTTACGAAATGTTACTCTATAATTGGAGAAAACATTTCCTTCTTTTAATCAATTGCCATTATTTACGATTGTTATTATAATAGTCTGAATATCGTTTCCTACTTGGAGAATATTTCTGACAAATGTAAAGATAATCAAAATATTCAAAAATATTTTTATTAGTGTTATGTTAAATACTTAATCAAGTTATATCTATATATATAAACAGCAAGTGAATAAATTTCAAAAATTTGCTCGAGGGTTAATTATTCTGTGGACTAAAGCAAACGAGGAGACATTTAAATCAATGTTGTTAAATTCAAGAAGTTTTCTGAAGATATTTCAATTCCAAAGATTAGATATCGAAATGTCTTTAAAAGAATTTACTTTTTCGCCCAAATGGTAAAACAAATAATATTGGAAATGAGTTAAATAGTAATAATAATTTCTGGCATGAATTTGGGCGTATAAGTTTATAGATGTATCATATAAAACGAAAATTTTGTTCCTTTCTTCTGAAACAATCCTAAAATAAAAATGAAAAACATATAACATAAAGAAAAGAAAAACAAAGATGCAAACCCTGAAAACACACAAAAAAGGAATATTTCGGAAAGCTTTGTAGTTTATATATAAATTTTAAAACTGATGTCGTAAAAGAATTCCCGTAGCTTAGTCATTGCCTAAATGTTTTACTTCTGACAAAATCCAATAGATACATTTATTTGATGTTTTGCTATACACGAGGGATTTATATACAGTTTTTGTATTGAATTTCGGCGATATAATTTAATCAATTTAAGGAAAAAGGTCAATACTATTATATCTTTTAACTGTATCTTTCTTTACGTTTTCCCTCGTAGGTAAAAAAACTGATACCTTGCACGTTGATTGTATATAATACCTTTGCAATGTTCTATTCTCTAGTGTGGCTTCTTCTCTACTATGGAAAACGAAAAATTTGTTTTGTGAATGCTGGTAAAGATTATGAAGGGTGTCCCAATAAAAACACCGAATTTAGTTTTTGAATTAAACACATTACACAGGCCTACAATTTTTTTTTTTGGTGCTTAGGATTTTAGAACAGATTTTAGCTGTATTTGGGGTGCTGAATCTAAGTATGAAATAGGTTTTTATCTATCAGCTGTACTTTTTTAGATACAGTAAAATCTCATTTATCCGGACTAACTGAGATCATAGACAATCCGGACAGTCGAAAGATCGGATAATCCGGGTATTATGGGTAATAAACATACAAACATGGGTAATAAACGTATGGGTAATAAACGTACAAAATCCTTAACTAAGAAGACTTACTTTGTTTGGTAAAAAAAATTACATAGTATAGTTTACAAGACATTAAAAAATATAAAAATAACTTTTCATATCATTTCTTACCAAAGAACTGGTACGTCTAATAAAGCTTTCTTAAACTCAACAAAAAGCATTTTATTACCATAACTTATTGTACAATCTATTCAGGAACTGTACATTCAATAAAACTAAAAATCTAATATTTGGCGTACTTGCAGTTACGTTCTTGTTATCATAGTTAAAAATTATTATCTAATGTGAACATTAAATAAATATAATGTCTACAAATCTGATCCTGATTATCTGGAGATCCGGATCAACGAGAGCCGGATAAATGAGGTTTTACTGTGCATCCACTCTTCTATCAATGTTTTTTCTATTCAATACATTCAAGTATGGGTGATTTGTCCTCCTGGGAAACTGGACTCCTGGGAAAAATGGGTTTTCCTGAATATTTTCCAGATGATTGGAGCCTATTTATTGACAGCTCAAAGCGAAGTTTGAAATGTGTCCTACACAATGTGAACAAATATGGTTCAATACCAATTGCTCACTCAACGAAAATGAAAGAAGAATTTGACACCATAGCTTTGGTCTTGGAGAAGATAAAGTATCATGAAGATCAATGGGTGATTTGTGTGGACTTAAAAAATGGTAAACTTTATCCTTGGATAGCAAAGTGGCTATATGAAATATCCTTGCATCGTGTGTCTCTGGGATAGCAGAAAGAAAACACACCAATGGGTTAGAGTGGCCTAAGACAGAAAACATGGACGTTGGGGAGAAGAATGTCATTAACGACCCCTTAGTTGGACGAGAGACAAGTTTCCTCCACTGCATATCTTGCTGGGCCTAATGAAGCAGTTTGTAAAGGCTCATGATAAGAACGGATCATGCTTTGCATATATAGGGAAAAAATGCTTAAGTTGAGTACGGAAAAATTAAATCAGGAATATTTGACGGCCCACAAATAAGACAACTCATTAAGGATCCTGCTTTCGCAAATTCCATGAATGAGGGTGAGCAAAAAGCCTGGACTTCATTTGTTGCAGTTGTCGGAAATTTTCTGGATAAATGCAAAGCTGAAAACTATGCTGAACTGGTAAACGAGATGATAAACAGTTTCAGATCCCTTGGGTGTAACAAGAACATTAAGGTGCACTATTTACACAGCCACTTAGACTATTTTCCTGAAAATTTAGGAGACACCAGTGAACCAGGAACACCAGTGACACCAGGAACAAGGTGAAAGATTTCACCAGGATATTAAAACTATAGAGGACCGCTACCAAGGAAGATGGGATACACACATGATGGCAGATTACTATTGGAGTTTAAAAAAGGGATTGTTCCAAAATACATTCAAGAATGCTACAGAAAAGAAGTTTTCGAAGTTTTCAGTGACTAGTTGGTTTCACTGATGACTTTTTCCTCTTTCTTGCTCTTTGTAATTAGATAAGTACTACTGCAATATTCTCTAAGATTTTTATGTTCCTTTAAGATTTTTGAAAAATATAATAATGATAAAAAAATCCGTGTTTAGTTTTCTTAATTTGATCCATGGATTTCACTTACAATAGTGTAACGTATATTCACTAAAATTTTATATCTTAGAAATTTGAGCTCCTAGGCAAAAACTAATGCCATATTTAAATTCAGGGCATCAAATTCATATGAAATTAGCTCCAAATACCCCGGCACCAAAACTATTGTTGCCTTGTGTTATTTATTTGAAAAGTGATAATATTTTTTTATTTCATTGGAACGTACAAATGTTCCGATTATGTATGGAATAAAATGACTCATTTGGTCCATTATTTCGACAAAAAATTCCACGAAGTTTACGAAAATATTTCCGCAAATCTTTTTGCATTTTTGCATTGAGTTTTAACATTAATAACGCGTTGGTCTTTCGTGTAGCGTTCCATATTTACTAATCGTAAGGAGGACAGATGAAACATATGACATTTTTTAAGCTGCAAACTTTATCAAATAAAATGGCGCGAAATTTAAGTCCTGCGTTATTTAACGACATCATCTAGAATTTTATCAAAAGAGCAAGAGTTTGCAACGAGAGCCGTGGGGTGCATTTGTCTGACATTTTATTCCAATCATAATCGGAGCATTTGCAATTTGCAATGAAATAAAAATATTATCACCTTTCAAATGAATAATGTATTTAATTCAAAAACTAAATTCGGTGCTCTCATTGGGTCACCCTATACCTTCTTTTTTAATTTTTATTTCTTAAAAATAACTTAAGGTGTAAAAAATTTTTAACAACAAAAGCTTGCGTGGAATATAACACAAATGCTAAATTTCTATAATATTGTGATTGCAACACTAAAGAAAATGTCCATGCATATTCTGAAAGTTATTCGTTTCCTCCATTTCTAAATCCAATATGTAGTTATTGAATAAAAACAAGTTATATATGTGTACAAATTTGTTAGGATGAAAATAACAAAGCAGAAAGAGATACTTTATCATCCATTTTGATTCTCCAAAATGGGACGCCAGAAAATCTGCTATTTAAATTTACTTAATATAAATTTATAAGGGAACTTTTGAATAGTTTTTTAAATCACAAGTAAAAGTAAGATTAATTTAAAAAAGTTTATGTAATATTGTTGTTGTCTTGTCTACGAATAGTGCAGAAGAAAAAAGTCTAAATAGAACCGAAAACCTGGATAATAGCAGTTGCCAGATCAGGTGCCTGTGGGCTGTGAAGGAGTTCTTGCGGTGACAAAACGAGTTTGAAAAGCACAATGGCTTGGCAGTCAAAGATATCTTAAGGAGAAAGCTGGGTTTCTGGACAATATCTACAGCTGATAAAGTATCTTGTGGTGTCAGGGTGGATTTTCCTACCCTTGAAGTGATTAGTTCTTAGTCTAGCTATTGTAGAAACAATAGTTCTGGGACAGTTAAAGTCCGAAATTAGGGGTTTCTTAGGGGCTGGTTGGAAAATCTTCACCTGGCCACTGTGTTAGTGTGATGGAGGAAAAGGTCTGGGCCGCTTCCTTGGCGAGCGAGTCATCAGACTCATTTCCTTCAATATTGACATGTGCGGGGATTGAAAAGTACAGGACTTTCCCTTACAATGAAGCTTACAAAGAAGAGCACTTATGATGTGGGTAAAGGAGGTTTCCCCATGTCATATAGCTTTCAAGGCTGAGTCAGAAAAGATAACGAGATGATCGGAACGTCTATTTCCGATCATCTTCATGCTTTCTTTCTCACTTATGGACACTAGCATTAGTTTTTCCCTTGCATCAACAACAATATCGACTCCCGAGGGCGTGGCCCAGATAAAGTCGAGTATCACTTTTCCTGTTGAGCTCATCTTGAAAAGATAACGAACTCTAACTGTAAATCTGACTAACTACAAAGCATGTTAGCTCAATGTAGGAAATTTTGGTCTGAAAATTCTAAGGGATGGGGCGCGGGGACCAATTCTTACCCAGATCACGCTTCATTTTTAAAAAGAGAACAACATGAATGATGCATAAAGTTGTTACAGTTGTATAAGAGAGTTTAGAAATGAACGATATGATGAACACTGGTTATTGAACACGTTTGTAATAGTTTATTCATTAGTGTGAGTACTTTTCATCATGGAAAACGAAAAGTTTGCCGTTGTCCCATAGCTTTAATGGTTACAACCAACCGACAGTTTCCGATATGCAAATGGGAACGAACGCGTTCAAAGCCTGATAAGTAGGTTGGTGAAAAATTCATGAATAAAATAAGGGACACATACACTTGTTTTCAATAAATAAGGAAAATTATTGCAAAGCTAATTGGATGTGTTAATTTTTTGTCGCTTTCACTCTGAACAACTCCTTTAAAGTTTAAATGAAGATGTTTTCTTGTATCCAGTGTGCTGGGATAATTTCCACTGAATTTATCATAATATTTTCTTCTAGATTAAAGTTTCCCCCGGAAAAGTCCTATCTTTTCGTTCTCATAATAAAATAATTGTAAAAAAATGTAATGAGAGTTTCGTTTTTGTTGACTACAGATACTTCTTTCTCTGAATACACAAATATTTAAAATATTAGCTCATGAAAGAAAAAATGTTCTGCGTTTTATCTCCGAGTGTTAGTGTCAAAATATATGACAGACGCTGGCACTATTCCCAATCTCATGACACGTTTTGCTTTGAAAATTCTGAAGAAAAAAAAATGATATCGAAATCCCTTTTAAATTCCACATAAATTTCTTCTGAGCTTTATTTTTTTAAAGATGGATTTTGCAAGGGATTTTAAATATTAATTTTGCAATTAATCATCAGCTTAGAATGAATGACGGCACCTTATCACAGAAATGCTAATTTTATACATCGGAAAATAGATATCCGTAATTAATGGCACTAGTTTTCTGAAGATACCAAGGTTTTTTTTTCTAAATATGTTACTACTATCAGTTCAAGCATACCTCTCCCCCTCAATTTCAATATTAATTACGGAATTTTACGATTTCTCATCGTCAAAAGAAATTTCAAGTACTTAAAAAAAAATCATGAAAAGTTGAAGTATGATTCTGATTATTTTTACAGCTGGATCAAAGATATGGTCCAATAAAAAAATAATTGAAAAACGTAAGGATTCGTATTCTTTGCTCATTAAAAACGGACTATAGATGGTTCAGTAATCGAACTCCTTTTTCAGCATGGTGGGCAGATATTCTAACCTGCGAGCTTTGATTCACATGGCAGTGTTTTATAAAATATTGTACGTGTTGGTTTGTCGTTATGTAGGAATTTATACTAAAATTCCTCTCCTTGAATGATATAAAATAATTTCCTATTTTGAAGAATGAAATGGGAAAGGTTGAAGGTTCCTCTAGGCTTAAATATTTTAATCAGATAGCAAGGAACAATGTTCATTTAATAGACTAACCCCATAGTTAAATTTCCTGCACAAGTTTTGAGCATAGCAGTAACAATGTTGATAAACATTAATTATTTACGTTGAATTCCACAAATTTATCGCTAAATGTGTCTTACATTTTGGCTAATTTTAAAATTCTGGATGATGGTTTGGATTATGGCACTATCTCCGAATGAACATTTATTTTACTTCTGTAGGAATCAACACCAGTAAAGAGGAAATCACTAAAGCAATATATAAGTAATAATTTTTTTTCAAGAATTAGAATCGTTTTAAATGTTTCGAGCAATTTATTTGTCCCTTAATTACTCCAAATAACATAATGTGTATTAATAAATAGTTGCTCATTTTAAAATTCTAACTAAGACTGGGAATTACATGCGTAGGACCAGCACGGTCATAATCAACGTATTCACACGTCCAATTCTTAGAAGCTGCTCAGATTTATGCAACCTTAGGCTAATTTTTGATTCTCTGTTAAATTTATTAAGCGTTTTGTCTCTGTACTATTAAAGATGTCTCCAAAATTTAGCAACTAAATTTTTTTAACAGCTTAGATACTGTTCGTAAAAATATCGTCAATTATGATACAGCCGATTCTACGAACAGAAAAGGCTTAATGCTATTATCTCGTGTTAATCTTAAGTTGTGTGTTATTTATAAAAAAAGAAACTTTACAAATAAATGCATGGCTTACCATGGTAAGAAACATTACAAGAAATTTAAAAATAAAGAGATATGAAAATGTTATGTTAACTTCCTAGATCGCAGTCACTTAATACAAAACGCTTAATAAATTTAACTCTCTTCTAGTTTCCTCTGAAAGTTGGATGTTATATCTCGGATAAAATACTACATAATCTGATTCTGCCTTTTCCAACCTGTGTCTTTCAATGATTGCTTACTTGTGGGTACATTTTGGGTAATATTTGCGTCAGAAGGCTTGTCAAGGGTATTCAAATGCTTATCCATCCGCTGTTTATTCTTATATTATTCAGAACACGCCTAATCGTAAATAATGCCGTACACTTAAAAAAACAAATCATTATTCATAATATTCTCAATTCATAGATATTGCAATCCTTATTGCCGCTGTAGCTTTACATTAGGATACATGAGCTAAACTAAACATTGTACAATTTTCTTCAACGAATCTTAAGTATATTGAACTGTTCTAAGCACGTTTCATTTATCTATAAATATAAATACTGTATAATTTACCTGAACTATTCAAATTCTGTGCCTTCCGTTTTACACAGACCGATAAACCACGCATGATCGGCATATTATGGAGATAAGAAACAAATTTTAAACATCTTAAAGGCTTAATTAACCTCTTAATTGTTCCAGAGAGCAAAATGTGCATTAAGTTGCTCATTTGCAAATCCTTCCCAAGTCTGTTAATTACTTACGCAAGAACGACTTGGTCGATTTATGCAACCAGATTTTGGCAACTGTTCAAAACACGACCATTTTGCTAACTGTTAATTGTCCTGGTACACAGGGAAATGATCAAATTTATGAGGAACGTAGCCTCCCACAAATTTTTCTCAAAATTTAGAAACACATCTTTTGGATAGCTAAGATTAAGATCTTAAAATTCTCACTGATTATGCCAAAACATAAAGTCTTTGAGCAATTCTGTTTAGTTGCGATTAATCTTTGTGAGTTATTCAATATATGATTGTGAGTAAATCAATATATGACTTGTCAAGGGAAAAAATTATGCGTGATTTAACTTTGAACTTGCCAGAGACTTGCGTTTTGGCGCACCTTTTCTTAGGACCATAGGACCATAGGAACGTGTAATTAACTGTGTTGCCTAGGCCAACGCCTTCTAACACAGATATTTCTGGAGATTGTCAGCGAAGAGCGGAAGTTTCACCGAAATGAGAAAAGGAAAGATCGAAATTATCAACTTCGGTTCCGAGAAAACGCAACAAAAAAGTGAAGCGAGTCTTTTGGTCAGAACATTGGAGGGTGAAAAGAAGAGTTCTCATTGGATGCCTCCAGAATCTTCGTGTTGATTCGCTGATAGGGGTGGAGTCAATGGCTGTCTGTAAGCTGGTTTTCAATTGGCAAGTAGAGAGAGGAGGAAGAAAAGTGATTGGATAGAGAGATAAGGTTCAGAATCCGTGAGTTCAAATACTAGAAAAATGAGCAAATCCAAAAGGATTTACTCAGAGACAAAAGTATAAGTGCTAGAAGAAAGTTTAAGGATAGTAAATAGATATTTATTTTATTTTATAAAATTTTTAACTTTTTTATTTTTCATATATTTTTAATATATTTTTATATATTCTTTTATATATTTTTATTTAAATGACGAGGACAAACAAAAATTTAAGACTCAGGATGGCACGAGGTCTTTTCCTGCTCGTGGGCACCTTGTCTTCTCTGGACCTTGCGCTCTTAAACCCCAACTAACCAGCCAGAGACAAGTGCCTGATAGCCCTTAGCTTGCAATTTTTCTATAAAAATTCTCTCAAAAATATTATTTACTCCAAAATATCTTTTCAAGGGCCTTCCTATGAAATTCTTCCTCTCCTGTATTGTGGCATTCAGTCCCTTTCATGATACCTATAAAATATTTCAGAAACGAGTCAACCCAGCAATTTTGCCATTAGAGAACTTGACCAAGGGAACGTGTGTCATGCAGGAACATCTGCATGCCACGTGTATCGGTGTGTTGGTCGACATATTATGTTACCTGTCAACCAAAGCTTCTCTTGCGTGATCGGCGAGCTCGCGTTTGGATTTTTACGAAGTTCTGAGATTGTTATGCAGGCTGCAGCGGCAGTCGGCTAGGTTTCGGTTGTCGTTTGTTGAGTCTTATGTTATAATTTTGTTATGAAGCTTATTGTATTAGAATGCTCCTCGATATAGAAGTATTTTTTTGCTTATCTACGAGGAATATCCTAATAAAAAAATCTTTTTGATACATTCTCAGTTGATATTAACTTCAGACAATCTCTGATTATCCTACGCTTGTTATATACCCTTTTCTCATGACAGCGTAACTATCAAGCTTGTGCTCGCGATAGATGTAGGGTCGAGAACGGTTTTGAAGGTCCATGCCTGCCCGATGCCAGAAACACTTAAATCGAAGACGTCTGAGGTGAATTATTTTTAATTTGAGAGTGCCAAAGTCAGCCCAATTTCAAAGCCTATTTTTCCATTTTGTGTACTTTAAAAAAGACTGTGTCTTTAGGCAGTTTTTTAAAAAAGGAATTTTAATTATATAAACTTCTAAATATTTTGATAGTTTCCCATATATGTACATTCGTATATATATTTTGATTTTTTAGTTTATTCATTTTCCCGAAATCTACTTCTAGATGCCCCGAGAACTATTCTAAATTGTAGAGCCGAGTTAAAACCGCTCATAGGGGGCAGCTGGTTATATGTGTTGTTCAGGGGTTACCATCAACTCGATAGGCGCAATGACCGTAATTCATCACAGCGCACCTTTAGATTGTTTACTTAGCCTTTCTTTAATCAACATTAATGACAGATATGAATGACAGGCCAGTTAGCCAAACTCGTTAGAAGAGTTAGCATGTTAACAAAAAAATCCATTTCCTCATGAATGATTATTGGCATTATTTGCTCTTACGCGAGCAGGTGATAGAAAAGCGCCACGTTAACAAGTAATTAACCCATCTGCGATGAACAATGGGCAACAAGAGCATTTTATAGATCATTTAGTTAATTTAATCTTCTACTTAGTCAATGTATAGACATAAAGCTAATACATAAGCGACACTATATCAGAACCATGACAATTTTGTTTCATTTGCTTATGCAACGGCTACTTATGCTAATATGACGGGAAAGTAAAAAATTTGGTTTATGATGTGTGGCTTGACTGTGGGTATTATGTGTGTATTGACCGCTCGTAAATGTAAAATGTAATGAGCTAGCGTTTGTCTTACATATGAGAACAATGAGACTATTTGTTCCGTAATTTCTAAAGTGGTTTATTTTTATTATCTAAAATGCATTCTCTTTTTTGATTTACAATAATGTATATATAAACACAAACACACACACACTTATTCATACATATACAAACATACATATACAGGGTGTCCATAATTATACCTATTATACCTAAAGTCCCACTTTCAAAAGGCTGCAAAAAAAAAAGAACCACTGGTCAGAATGACTTCAAATTTGAACTGAATATACTGGAAGAAGGGGGAAACGATTTGGCATAATTAAAAAATTTCCAAAATGTATCAATAGATGGCGCTGTAAGCGGCATACTATGCAAACTAATTAAAAGACACTCATGCGCACGACATATTGCATGTGGTATAAAAGCGCGGGATATGTGGCGTTCCGATCATATTGTATCTGAGTAGCTTGTCATGAGTCTCTCAATGACGGATCGCGCTCTTCTGGTGAAGATCTTCTACAAGAACGACGACTGTGTGTCTGCAGCTTTAAAGAAATTCCGGTCATTAAAGGGAATGAAAAAAAGGCTGTGGTCCGATTTCTGTAAAGGGTCTAAAGAATATGATTCAGAAATTTGAAGAAACAGGTTCTTTTGAAGTGAAATCTGGCAGAGGGAGGAAATCAATTGCTTCGACGTCAGTAGTGGTAGTAGAAGATGTGGCCACAGCATTAGAGGAAGGGATGAGCAGTGGTGTGCAAACGTGCAGTGCACGTGGTATTGCCCGATGTTTAGGGCCTGCGAGTACGGTGCATAAAATTATACGCAATATCCTGCATTGCTATCTGTAACCGTAATTTTAAATTGTTTATATTATTTTAAATGAAATTATTGGGATTGGGAGTTATTATATTATTCTTATATTAATTATATTTATTAATTATGATTTTGATTTAGTAACTTATTGGTTCATGATTGTGGCTAGTACATTGATGTGCTTCCCAAATAATGGAAATTAACTCTGGTTATATTGACAAATCAATTTATTGAATATTAACACACATAAATAATACACTCCAAAATTACTCAATATTTCCTCAGGCATTTACACATTATTACCGCAATAACTTCATTCCTACGAAATTAATTCTTTATATATATGCAAAACATTATATTAAATTGTTGGTACGAATTATCTGTCTATTACTCAACATCTTATATTAAAAAAAAAACTATATTCATCGCGCTCTATCTTAATCATTATGGCTATACACTGAGAAGCAATGATACAATATAAAAGGGAAATGCAAAGTCGGTACCTCAGCAGATGACGGTTGAATCCCTCTGGGCAGCTGGCACTCGTAATGATGACTTCTCTAAACTTTACTGCATTCTTACACGGCTCCGTCGTTTATTGCAGACACTCGGCATGGAACACTGGGCGCTCGACAACTTCTATCTCTCTAAACTTTACTGCACTCGAGCACGGCTCCGTCGTTTATCGCAGACATTCGGCATGGGACACTGGGCGCTCGACAACTTCTGACAGACTCTAACTTCCCAGGTTATCTCTCTGCCTTCACATTATTTTTTATTTCATATATTTTCTTACTAATGTCTCCGCCTCTTATAATTTCCATTGGTTATCTGGAAATTATCATGCCATCGCCATTCGTCCGTGCTGCCACTCCTCAATCCCCTTTTACCAATGCGCGTCGAGGGCGGGATTTATAAATTCTCCCCCAATTTTAACTTTTTCCCATGCTTTGGATTCAAGTTGGGTGGGCCGCTTTATAGCCATCATAAATTTTCTTTTATTTTCACTCTCTTCCACTTCTATTTATTGCTACGAACATTATCTCTAATTTTCGTTCCGGTCTATGGCTTTCTTCCCTTCTCTTTTATTGCCCTGTTTCTTTATTGCATTTAACAATTATTTTATTTTATTTTGTATTTCTTTCCATGCTCCTGTCCCTGGCCGTAACACTACTGTCATGTCCCTATGACACTATCCATACAAAATTACACATGTTCAGGAGTTGCTTCCTGCTGACCTGCCAAGAAGACAGGCGTTTGCTCTGGAATTTCTCGCTCGCATGGAAGTGGACAATGAATGGCCATGGTAGGGTCATTTTTTTTTCTAGTAGATAGGTCCTGTGGGTCCTGTTACCTGTACCGTGAATGGTAAACGGTATGCGAGTCTTTTGCGCAGCCAGGTCATTCCAACACTTCAACAGCGTGCATGTCTGGATAGAATCATTTTCATGCAAGATGGCACTCCTCCGCACATCGCAACGCCAGTCATGCAACTGCTCAAGAGGCATTTCGGAAATAATCGACTTATCAGCCGTCATTGTCCAACAGCCTGGTCTCCAAGATCACCAGACCTCAATCCTTGTGACTTCTGGCTGTGGGGTTATCTTAAAAATGTTGTATACAGTGGCCCGATTGCAAATTTAGCTTAATGGAAGGCACGGATTACGCAACACATTCGCAACGTCACCCCTGAGACACTCCGGTCTGTTGTGGAACATGCTGCTTATCGCTTTCAGATTGTGGCGGACAATGGTAGAAGGCATATTGAACCTGTCTGCCGCAAGTCTAGCGATAATTAACAGGCGTTTTCATTGTTGCTTTTTATGCGGTTTTTGTCCCAAGGACAATTGAAAACCAATTTTTCCCATCCAATGTGGTACTATCTTGCCGTGATGGATGGGCTTTCCACTAACAGTGCCACAACTGTTGACTGACTTGGAAGTCATTTTTTCCGTCAAACGACCCAAACTCACATGCACATTGAACACTACAGTTGGTTTACTGTGCAACTCATGCCAAAGCCGTCGTATTTCGATACAAAATGTCACTTGTAGCCGAATCCACTTTCGTTATGCCGCTTACAGAGCTATCTATTGATACATTTTTGAACTTTTTTTTATTATGCCAAATCGTTTCCCCTTTCTTCCAGTATATTCAGTTCAAATTTGAAGTCATTCTGACCGGTGGTTCTTTTTTTGCAGCCTTTTGAAAGTGGGACTTTAATATGGACACCCTGTATATATATATACATACATACATATATATATATATATATGATATATATATATATATATATATATATATATATATATATATATATATATATATATGTCATGTTTTCATACACTGGATGTTGGATGACAGGAAGGGGCATCTTACATTAAATTGTCCCAGACCATCTTACATTAAATTGTAGTCGTAGCAGGTTAGGAGAAAATAATCCGTTATAATAAGTCCACCACAAAAATTAAAGACGCTCTCATCTAGATGAATCTTTATTTGAACGACATATCGCGCGTGGCGGGGAACGGGGCTCCATCCCGCAATTTGGCAGAAAGAAAATCTTACATCTTTTCTGGTTGAGAGCAGACACACCAAAGACTCGGAATTCTTGAAAAAAGCGCGGATTTTCAGGCGCGCGGAACTTTTCTGATTGGTCTAAACTCATCACCTGACCATCACGCCACATTTCGTCAGATGAGGTGATCGGTGGAAAGTTCTCCAATCTTATATAACGGTTATATAACGTGGCATCGCGTGCCCTAGGGGAAAAACTAATAGATTACTTTGGTTGGATTTGATGGGTAATGCTTTATTGCAATAGGATATAAGAATTTGGAAATGGCGTGTTAATAATGAAATGGAGTGAAATTTACTTCATATATATATATATATGTCCAGGTGGTTATCAAAATAATAAAAACACCTAACATTATGAGTGGTGTTTATGAATGTGCTTAATATTCCTTAAAAAACATGTCTGCCCATCAGTAATTTTTTGAAGAATATACAGTACATACACTGCTGGCCACCCAAATTGCAACACCAAGAAAGACAAGAGATATCACAACAAAATTTATTTCGTAGATAACATGTTGACCAAGTATCAAATGATTAAATTTATAGACATCTGTGAAGTGTGGTTCCTGCCAAAATCAGTAGCCAGAGTAGCCGCCATTGTTGGAGATCACCGCTGCCACACGCCTCGGCATTGATTCAAAGAGACTTTGGATGAGTTCTTGGGGTACAGGAGACCAAGCAGCTTCCACACGTTGCCAAAGTTGATCTGCTGTGGCAGCTGGGAATGGAATCTGGGTCAATCGTAGAGCAACCATGGACCACATGTTTTCTATCGGCGAAAGATCCGGAGAGCGACGCGGCCAGGGAAGCAATTCAATCTGGCGATTGACGAAGAACCGTTGGACAATGCGTGCCACGTGTGGTCGCGCATTATCCTGTTGAAATATGGCTGTGGGCAAGCCCTGAAGGTAAGGAAGGACAACTGGCTCCAACACCTCGGAGATGTAGCGCTGGCTGTTTAAAGTACCGGCAATGCGTACTAGAGGTGTGCGAGAGTGATACCCAATACCGCCTCATACCATAATACCCGGTGCAGGACCAGTGTGGCGGTGCATAACGCAGCTGTTCAGCATCCTCTCTTCACGGTGTCTCCAGACTCGAATGCGACCATCGTGGTGTTGCAGGCAGGAGCGTGACTCGTCAGCAAAGACAATTTCATTCCATTCTGCCTTCCACATCCTTTTGTCATCGCACCATTGGCGGCGGAGACGTCTGTGGTTCTGCGTCAATGGTAGACAAAGCAATGGACGTCTTGCGGACAGACCACTCTGCTGTAAACGGCGTCGAATGGTACGCGCAGACACTGGATGATGCGTTACAGACTGCATGTGCTGTGCTATGGTTCGTGATGTGACTGAGCGATCCTTTACTGCCATGCGCACAATTTGCCTGTCATCACGTGAAGTGGTGCGCTGAGGTGGATGTGATCGAACACGCCGGTCCGTCGTACCCTCCTGCATCCAACGATCACATATCCGCATTACAGTTGTTTGGTTTCGTCCAACACGACTACCGATTTCCCTGAAAGATAATCCACAATCTCGATAGGCCACTATCCTTCCTCTGTCGAACTCGGATACTTGATGAAAAGATGATCGCTGTTTTCGACGAGGCATAATTGATCGTTTTTTTGAAAAAACCACAAGAAAAACACAATTGCCGAACTTGAAATCGTCGAAATCTCCAAGCCTTAAATAGCGCTTTGAAGTGGCGCCACAGGCGCCCGTGATGTGCGTCTGCTCTGACATTCTAATCATTTGCATATCTCACCTCCGCTAATGCATGTTGTAAATTTCATGTTATTTGCATGTTTCCTTCAGGGTGTTGCATTTACAGTGGCCAGCAGTGTATTATTTTACTGTGAAGTAGCAGTAATGGAACTGTGGGCATCGTGCTTTTTGTAGATAGTGTGAAATGTCGGTATTGAAGTCTATCAGAAAGGGCAAATTATTGGCGCCTGTAGGTTTGGAGTATTTGTTATGGCAGCCTCCAGAATAATGAGTGTGTTTTGAGATATGGTATCGAAAGTCTTGACAGCATACAAAGTTCAAGAATAAACATCATCTTAGAAACAGAATAGTGGACGAAAGAGAAAGTTGAGTGAAAGAGACCAAAAAGTATTCAAACTGATTGTAAAATGAAAAAAACACAATTACAACCAAATTGACAGTAGAGCACAATCTTCATCTGCATGCTTATGTATCAACCATTACAGGTAGGAGGGAAATTCAGAAACAAAACATTTACTGCAGAGTAGTAATTCCCAAGCCACTTGTAACAGATGTGAATCCAAAACATCGTCCGTAGACGTACGACTTATCCTGGTCGAGCGATAAGTGGAAGAATGTCATTTGGTCAGTCGAATCATCGTTCAAATTGTTCCTCACAAACGGACGATCGTACGTCTGGAAAACACCCAAACAAGCATATGATTCCTTGTTGGCGCCCTTTTTAGCGTGATTCTGTGCCAAACTTTTGCTTGGGAGTTACCGAAAATGGTAGAAAATAGAATGTGATTTAAAAATGTGGACGGATGTTTGGTTCGTTCCACAGTTGTATCCAATAATGAACCTTTTTGTAGTGTGATGTTTCGAGGTGTTGGTGAATTTAATAAATGTTTGTTAGTAGAATTACTGTCTGATTATTATCGATGAACCCTGTCACAGTAATTCCACTTCATGGATTTTCAGATGCGGCAAAAGAAGCATATGGAGCAGTCGTTTACCTTCGTTGTATTAATAGCATGGGAGAAATTAAGGTTAGTCTTCTTTGCAGTAAATCAAGAATCGCTCCATTAAAGGAAATTACTATTCCGCGTCTAGAATTTTGCGGTGCGGTTCTCTTGGCAAAATTAGTGAAGAAGGAGATAGATGCTCTGAGGGTTATTAGTAAGGTGGTTTTGTACACAGACTCACAAATTGTATTGGCCTGGATAGCACAGCCACCATCACAGTTAAAATTGTTTGTGAAAAATCGTGCTAGCCTATTTCAAGAGCTTACAGAATTAAAATGGTGGAGGCATGTCACCTCAAAAGAAAATCACGCTGATGTGCTTTCAAGAGGTATGGATACAAATAAAATTGAATCGTGCAAGATGTGGTGGAGCGGTCCATCATTTTTGAACTTACATAGAGAAGATGAACCTAGCAATATTAAACCTATGGAAGACACAGAGCTTTATTCACGAGAATTGAAAGAAGTGCCCAGTGAACTTAATGCTTTTGTACAAAAACTAGAAACGCTTGATATTATTAACAACTGTTCGTCATATTTCAAACTTCTAAGAATAGTCGCATGGTGTTTACGCTTCATTAAAGCCGCAAGGCGTCCTAAATTAGTTGGCTGTTTATCGAGTGATGAACTGTCTCAGGCCCTGGTGTGTATCGTCAAGAGCATTCAAGCAACAGCGTTTCCTGAAGAAATCCAATGTTTAAGGAAGGGCAAACCTTTGCCGAATGCTAGTAACTTATTGAACTTGTGCCCATTTCTAGATTCTCAAGGAGTATTGCGAGTTGGTGGACGATTAAAGAACTCTCTATTAGGACTCGAGCAAAAACATCCTATGTTAATTTCAAATAAGCATAATTTTACTTATCTTGTTATTAATCATTATCATTTTTTGTATTTTCCTTTAGGAGCAGAAGGAACTCCGTCATTTATTCGTTCCAAATTTTGGATAGTTAAGGGTAGAAATATTGTCAGAAGGGTAATAAACCAATGTATAATTTGCCAAAAGGTAAGTTCAAGGGGATCCCAACAAGCAAAGAGAGACTTTACTGCTGCGCGAATTACCCCTACCAGAGTATTTAGTAAAGTAGGTGTAGATTTTGCAGGACCCTTCACCATAAAAACCTTTTCAGGCAAAAACAAGAATTTTAATAAATGTTTTGTTTGTATTTTTATTTGTTTTGCTGTTAAGGCTGTTCATTTTGAAATTGTTCATGGTTTAACCAAAGAGGCCTTCCTTGCTGCTTTAAAAAGATTTGTATCACGAAGAGGAAAACCTTCTGAAATTTGTAGTGATAATGGCACCAATTTTGATGGAGCCAATAATGAATTGCATAAAATTATTAAAGATTTGTTTAAGGGAAATAAGGAAAAAATAGAAGAATATCTTGCTAGAGAAGGAATAAGGTGGAACTTTAATCCCCCCTCGGCTCCTCATTTCGGAGGCCTCTGGGAGGCGGGAATAAAATCTTTGAAATATCATTTAAAAAGAGTTATGGGTAATGCTATTTTAAGTCACAAAGAATTTTTGACATTAGTCACACAGATTGAGGCGGTTCTCAATTCAAGACTTCTTTGTCCCTTGTCCAATGATCCCAATGATATTTCAGTTCTCACCCCTGCACATTTCTTAGTCGGATCATCTTTGGTTGCCTTACCTGATTCTGACTACCTTGAAATTCCGATGAACAGACTAAATAGATGGCAGTTGGTGCAAAAATTTGCACAGTTATTTTGGAAAAAATGGTGTAACGAATATTTGAATAGACTTCAACAAAGACCAAAATGGTTCAGAGGATTAGTGAATTTCAAGGAAGGTGATATAGTACTAGTTAAAAATTCGGATAATGCAGGATACCTAAAATGGCATCTTGCAAGAATTGTCAAGATAATGAGTGTACGGACAATATTACGAGAGTTGTTACAATTAAGGATAAAACTGGAACATTTCAGCGTCCAGTGACAAAAATTGCACCCTTACCATTTCTAAATTAATTCAAGTTAATGTCATGTAATAAATATTGTCATAGAATATTATGCATAGAATATGTAAATGCATGTTTGAGTATCTATATTTATGTAATATTGATGAATGTAATTTTTGCAATTGTTGTAGTTTCTAAATGTAACTAGTAATTTCGAAATGTTTGTAGTGTAAAATTTTCTTTTTGATGTAACCGTTGTAATGCCCTTTCACCATTACAACGGGGGCAGGATGTTGGCGCCCTTTTTAGCGTGATTCTGTGCCATTTGGCGAATTGGCTGCTCGCCAAGCTTTTGCTTGGGAGTTACCAAAAATGGTAGAAAATAGAATGTGATTTAAAAATGTGGACGGATGTTTGGTTCGTTCCACAGTTGTATCCAATAATGAACCTTTTTGTAGTGTGATGTTTCGAGGTGTTGGTAAATTTAATAAATGTTTGTTAGTAGAATTACAGTCTGCTTATTATCGATTATAAAATTTAAAAACTAACGTCAACAATCGTGATTGTCTCATGCAAAATGTAAATCATAGAGACGGATCTGACATGGTTTCGGCAGCCCTGTCATGGTATTTTGCAAGCCCTATTGTAACCCTAAGAATGAGATTGACTGAGAAGGACTAAGTGGACAATTTAACCAACGAGGTTCATTCCATGTTGCCACACTGTTTCCTGTTGTAGATACTGTTTCACAGGATGATAATTCTCCTATGCATACAGCCAGCTTTGTCAAGTTTTGGTTTGAAGAACACGAAAATGGAAGTTAAACATGCTACCTAACATTTCCAGTCCCCCGAACGCAATAACGAAATACTCATCGCTGTGGTCTGTTTTAGAGAATAGAGTCAAGTATAAATATCCATAACCAGCATCACTATAATCACTTTTAAGATTTCTTCGTTCAGAATGGTATAATATTCCCTTAAACACAATTCAGGACTATTATAAATCTGCTCCTCGGTGAAATCAAGTGGTGTTACGAGACAAAAGAGGTCATACGCCATATTCATAAATGATTTCATTTTATTCCCTGGTGTGTCCATTATTTTGATAACCACCTGTATATATATATAGATAGTTATATATTTGTTCCAGTACACAAAAGTAAATATATAATTATGTTTCAAGTACGTATTCCTAAATAAGTTCACAAATATCCATAAGTAATTGGGACCTATCTTTGTTTCAGTTAAAAATGAGAATTATTGAGCCAAAGCAGTGCTGCGATAATAAAAAATAACACATGGTAGCATTTTTAAAAATAAAATATTGATTTTCTTTCCTTAGAAAATATATCTGCTAGAAGTTTTTAAAGTTATAGATTAAGAACTACCGTAACCTAGTGATTTTTTCAATACAAATGCTATTTATATCTAATATGGAAACCTTTCATTTCATACGGCATCTTACTTCAAAACCGAGCATTAAGTATCGAATTATTTCGTACAGAACGAATTGCTTGTAGTTTAGAAAATTTGATGTTTATTATTTTCATTGCATCGTGAAATACTTCTAGAGAAGTTGACAATATATAATTGGGGGCATACACCTAAAATTATGTGCACACATATGTAATTAAATGACGTAATTAAATGACAACCCCAAAACGAACTGGGAAAAATATGATGTTAATAAGAACAATTGTTTAATAGTTGTTTTAGGTAAAACTGTTAGATATTTAAAAGCTTGGAAAAGTGAGAGAAATTACAAAAACAACAACCAAATGTGTAAAGTAAAAGCAAACTGAAACGAATACGAATTGGATGTAAACTTTGAATTTTAACAATGCAAAGTCACTCTTTGTCACAGGTTGTTTTAAAAAATTATCTTGAAGTCATTTATTTTAGTCATCTAAAGTGAAACAGCCGATTTCTACATTAAGTTTGGATGGAGTGCTTTTACATTTTGTATACTGGTCTATAATGTGTTAATATAAAATGGCTGCGTATCCTTATATGTTAAATTTAGATATAGTGATGGGTTACACAAAGAATAATTTGACATTCGGACTGTGGCAGAATTCAAAATTTCTGATATTTTGTAGAAATCTGGGTAAACAGATTGAAAATGTATGTTTGGTATTTAATTATTTTAAATGCATTGCTTTTGGTATATGTTGTTTAGGAATATGTATATAAAGAAATAGAAAGCTTTTTTGGCGGCAATTCATACTTCTACCGGCAAATGATATTTGCCGAAGGTCTGCCTGGTGCTTTTAAATGTTCGCACAATGTCAAGTATATTTGGATTTTAACGAATGAAATGGGCTCGCCAAATTATACGAATAAGGAAAAGGAAGAGATTAGAATAAGGAATAAGGAAAGAATTACGAAGAGGTCATTTTTGTACAGACCAAATCGTCCGAGTTATAAGCCCAAAATATCGTTGAGTAAAAAAAAAATGCCTGTCTTGAAGAGCCCAGCATTTTGAAAATTAAAAATTATTGTTAGACAATGGTCCATTACAGGTTGTCTCTCAATTGATTTTTAAAGTAGGCCAGGGCCCAGGGCGAGATAACAAGCTATTGAAGAAGAAGTTTTGAACAATATTTTGATTTTTAAGAATTAACTTTCACTTTTAATTAGTTTTCAATACCTCTTTTGAGTTTTTGTTGTATAAGCGAATATTTAAACACTAACTTTAATTCTACTTCTTTCCACTGCTTTATGCTTTTACTTTTAAGCTTGTACTTTTGTTAACTGTACAACTCTTTGGGTATAGCAGTTTTTCTTCTCTGATGGGAAATTTATTTTACCTTCTGATAAACTGAAATGAGTTGTCTGACGTCATATAAAAGTTCTATCTGCTTCTTTTTCTTTTCTTTTTTTAAGAAAGAGAGTTCAGTATATCACTTTTCATAAGAAAACATAAAGAGTCGATAGAAATAGCTCAGCAATAAGTAATAACGAAGATAAAAATAATAGAAGAAAGTTTTAAAAAAATCTATATTTAAGATCAAATAATTTATTCTTATTTCATCGAATTCAGAAAATAAAAACGACGCTCGCATTTTTTCCGAGTGAAGTATTTTCCTCTATTAACCTTCACAGAGTAAGCTACATGATATGGAATAATAACGGATATTCATACGTTTATTTAGAAATAAATATAATGAGACTTCCACTCGTTTTGTGGAATATTTGCAGTGAAATGAATCATGCAACTTTTGAATCCACATCAACAAGTTTGTCATGAATTATTTTCAGCTTATCCTAGAATAAATCTTTTGAGTACATTATATCGTTTTCCCATGTAATTACATAAATCAAAGGGGTTGCAACCAGCGGATTTCTGTCTTAACCGCAGTAAAAAGCAACGTTAGAAGTAATTCCCTTGCAGGTAATTTCAGATTAGCTTTCTATGTAATGGAACTCCAGAGGAAAATTCAATTTAAGATCTCATTGGCATCTCCGCTTTTTCTGAAACTGGATAAAATGGAATAATATTGTAAAAACTATGTTTTCTATTCTTTGACGTACATGCTCCAACGTTGCCTTTCAGTAACAGAAATTTTTTCTCTGATATTGACTTAACTGAGGCAGTCGTCAATTATAGTGATATATACAGGGTGTTCTAAAATTCGACCGACAAATTCAGAGGGGTGATAGTAGGCGTCAAGGCGACCAATAATCACATAAGAATGTATGACCGGAAACACAAAACTGACGCTGTAGGACGCTATTTACTTAATCGGATAGTACCTCTTACCAACCCCACTAGATGGCTGGAAATATCGCATTTTTCTGGAGGAGGTAGTAAACTCAAAAACAAAACAGAATCACACAGGAATGTATGACCGAAAACGTACACCTGGTCAGCTAGAGGATAAACAAACATGCAGAAATGAAAAGCCTTTCTGTATCTTTGTTTATCCTCTAGCTGACCAGGTTTGCGTTTCCGGTCATGCATTCCTGCGTGATTATTGATCGTCTTGCGGCCTACTATCAACCCTCTGAATTTGTCGGTCGAATTTTGGAACACCCTGTATGTATACTTGGCAGTCCTGTCTATCAGCGGTATACATTACAATTGAAGGACCTTTCGTCTGCTTATTGATTACACACCTCACGATCCATTTCTTCCAGTTGCCTGACTTTTTTTGTCCTTTGAAGCTATGCATCATGATTACTTTCTTCCGACGCGTACAGCAATTTCGTAGAGAGCAAATATCCGTTCTCTCTGTCTGACAATCCGATCGTGTTTATTTTCATCCAGATATACCTTCTTCTGCGTTCTGGCACATGTTCGCTTACAAAAAAAAGAGACTTTTCTGGGTAGGTTCTCTTACCTTTATTGAACGAGTATATTAATCTTCTAAACGAAATGTGAGACAGTTTCGGGATCATGACGTAGAAGATTAATTTATTGTGAGCATAATCGTTTACATATTTCACAAGGAAACAGGCATTCATTAATTTTTATTCTTGAATTTCGTTGTATTCAAAGCGATTCTTATATGTAGCAGAATATTTCAGACTTGTAAGTTTCTTCTAAGTTTAAATTATAGACTTTGAATGTAGCATTAATTTATATATGTTGGTTACGCCTCACAAGATAATTTGAAAATTCAATAAATGAAAGAATAAATTTTATTCCCATTAATTACAATTTTTTTTATCGTAACAGAAATTCAGAATCTAATAAACAAAGAAACCTAAATACGAACGCATGAGATGCTCATTTTTGCACAACATACCCATTTTAATGACGCCCGGTGGCGTAGTGGTTAAAAGGTTTAAGCTGCCACACCACAGGTCCAGGGTTCGACCCTGCGATTGGACAAGGTTTACTCAGCCTTTCATCCCTTGAGTGGATCGATAAAATGAGGACCAAGCATGCTTGGGAACTAACTCTGGTGGTCTCGCAGGCTGACCACCTGACCGAGACATATGCTGTATGGCACGCCAAGGCCACGGTTAAGAAAGCGGAGATGGGCACCATAGGCCTGGGTCCACAATGGACTGTTGCACCATTGGTTAGTTTATACCGTTTTAATAAGATACGTTTTGTAGAATTTTATTTTAATATTGGACCATAAATAGGGGAAAGCATTTGACTGTTTTCGTTGTAGGGTTGATTAACTGAAACATGTATGTAACAAAAAATGAGAATTTCGCCCCCCTCCCTAAGCGTATTTGTCGACCATTCCTACTAGTTCGAATTTAATATCATTTTATATAATTTTATCACTTTAGATAAAGTGAGGCATTTTATTTGTTCCCCCAGTGATGACAGTTTGAAATGGCTCTGATAATTTAATCTTTAAAAAAACTTGAGTCGAGTCTTTAATATATTTTTTTGAAGTGAGGGTATTAATTGATACCAACGACTGTACCATGATATGGATAGTTCTATTTGATATATCTCTCACGTGAAACCCAGTTTAATGTCCCAGATTTAAAAAAAGGTTATTACTTTGTATAAATTGTTTGAAAGATAGGAAGCGTTTCAGTTTTTCGCCTCATTACTTTGGAATTATAGTAAATTAAGGCATTTACAGCAATTTGATTCTAATAAATTGAAAAGCCTTCCATGCACCACTGGGCGTTTAGGGATCATTGTTGAAATTCTATCTGCTGCTTATCGAAACGTAATTTGCAAATCACAGTTCATTCCTTTTAGAATGAATGAATGATTAATTTATTCCGTAAATGTATTGAATCTTGTTTAGCTAATTCATTCGCTGTACCTCAGCTTGTCCTTCAAAGCGGTAGTTTCATTAAGGTACCCGTACACCTTTAAAACGGCATTTTCGGTCAAAATATCGTTTTTTGTTTTTTGCAATAACATTAAAGCCCAATCTTTTATCTTTCAAATTCCGTTTGAATTATGCTTCTATCTTAATTAGAAGCCGAATTACAGCAATTTAAATATTACATGTCGCAGAATTTTACAACCGGAAGTGTCATTCTGCAAACCGGAAGTAAGCCAAAATGTTTGTTTACATCGTTCTTTTTTTAGATTTAACGCTGAAATTGGGTTATACGTCAAAGGAAATACTTAAAAATAAAAATCAAGGGATTTATAAATATTTGGAAACATATCTGGCAACATAATTTTCACTCTTGTATTCCTAAACTTGGCAACAAACTTATATTTCAAAAGCGATTGTTTACATATCTGCAGATTTGCCGCGTTGTTTTTATTGGCTTTTTAAAGTTTTTAAATCTATTTAGTTTTTACTTTTCTCTGGTAAAAATGGGTAAAAGTATTGGAAGAAGTCGAAAACGCAAGTTTTACGGAAATCGTTTTACAAAAAATGTCAAAAACGATGACGTAGATGAGTGTGTACAAAGCACTGCGAGTTGTATAAAGTCTAAAGTTGATACTGTTTTAGACTCGGATAAAACTAATGGAGCGATGTCTGGAAATAGAATTTTTGATTTAGATATTCTTTCCAGTGTTTTTTCTGAACTTGCTGCCCAATGTGCTATTCTGAGAAGCTAGTATTTAAAGAAGAAACTAGATATGGATTATGTTCTCATTTCCTTTTGAGTTGTGAAGGGTGTGAGTTTCAGAAGGGTTTTGCCTCTTCTAAAAAACATGTAAATTTCCCTGAAGTAAATACGAGACTAGTATATGGTATGCGCCAAATAGGTAAAGGATTTTCAGCTGCTTATAAATTATGTGCAACTCTGAATTTACCTAGATTGACCAAAACTGCATATACTTCTCATGAACAAAAACTGTTGAAAGTTGTTTCTGAAGTAGCAGAGGACTCTATGAAAAAGGCTGCAACTGACATAGTGAAGAAGCAGGAAAATCTTGGCAAAGAAATTGTGAAATGTGGAGTTTCAGTGGACGGAACATGGCAGCGGAGAGGCTATACTTCTTTAAACGGATGTGTTGCAGCAATTTCCATCGACAGTGGAAAAGTATTGGATCTGGAGGTCATGTCATCATACTGTCCAACATGTAAAAAGCTAGAAAAGATGGCTAAAAACCTGGAATACGAGTCATTGAAAGCTGATCATGTATGCCAGTGTAACTTTCAAGGCTCAGCGTCAAAAATGGAAATCGTTGGTGCGTCACGTATATTCTCAAGGTCTGAAAACAGACGCCAGCTTCAGTATACTGAATATTATGGTGATGGCGATTCCAAAGGATTCATAAGCGTAAAAGACACATACGGTGAAAACAGTGTCACAAAATTTGAATGTATAGGCCATATTCAAAAGCGTGTTGGGTCCCGCCTGCGAAAATTAAAATCAAAAACCAAGGGTCTGTCTGGAAAAGGGAAACTGACCGATACATTTATAGACAGACTTCAGAACTACTATGGAATTGCTATACGTAACAATACTGGTAACCTAAACGCAATGCAGCAAAATGTTATTGCTGCATTATTCCACTGTGCATCCAGTTCACGAAAACATATGCATGGGCAGTGTCCTCTGGGCAAAGACAGCTGGTGCTTCTTTCAGCTAGCACTGGCATGCGGAACATCTGTTAAAGATAAGTATGCTGGTCTACCAAAAGAGGTATTGAATGCTGTAAAGCCAGTATACTTAGATTTGTGCTCAAGAGAACTCTTGAGTAAATGTCTCCACGGTAAAACTCAAAATGCAAATGAATGCCTGAATGGCATAATATGGCAACGATTACCAAAAGAGGTATTTGTTTGTCTGAAAACAATGAAACTTGGAGCATATGATGCAGTACTGCAATTTAATGATGGATACAAAGGTTGCCTGAATGTTTTAAATAAGTTGGATATTAGTTATCCAGGATTTTTTACATTGCAAGCCTACAACCATTTAGACAACATTAGAAAAAATGATTCCATACGTCATTCTGTTCCTGCGTCAAAGAGACGCAGGAAAATTCTCAGAGCCCTTAGGAAAAAAAAAATAAGTCTTGTAGAAAGCCAAGAGGGAGAAGTTTATAAATCTGGTGGATTTTAATATGAAAATAATTATTTTTAAAGTAAGAAATGTGTTATAAAGTTATTTTTAGTGTTTTCTCAAAATGAATTTTTTCATCGTTTCTCTTAACGCAATACATCCTATTATAAAAAGTTACACATAAAATGCCTTAAAATTTTGCATACTTTATTTATATATATTTATAAAGGGAATAGTGTATGGTCATGATTGCAGATTGATTAGTTTTTTTGTTTACATTGGTATAAATTGCAAGTGACAATGAATTTTAAGTGATTGTTATGAACATCAGTACTTTAAGTGCTACAAACTTTGAGGTACACATAGTTCAATCTTGAGAGTAGACTATTCCCCACAGACAGTTATTATCTTCATTTGGTTATTTATAAAATGGTAATATATTTGTTTGTTTTTGAGTTACCATGCAATGCGGAATGAGTTACCATGCAATGCGGAATGTCAAATTTTGACCAATTTTTTCCAGTTTTTCCTCCTAAAAAAATTATTTTAAAGAAAAGTATGCTGGTCTACCAAAAAAGGTATTGAATGCTATAAAACCAGTATACTTAGATTTGTGCTCAAGAGAACTCTTTAGCAAGTGTCTCCACGGTAAAACTCAAAATGCAAACGAATGCCTGAATGGCATAATATGACAACAATTACCAAAAGAGATATTTGTTTGTTTGAAAACAATGAAACTTGGTGCGTATGATGCAGTATTGCAATTTAATGATGGATATAAAGGTTGTCTGAATGTTTTTAACAAGTTGGATATTAGTTATCCAGGATTTTTTACATTGCAAGCCTATAACCATTTAGACAACGTTAGAAAGAATGATTCAATACGTCATTCTGTTCCTGCTTCAAAGAGACGCAGGAAAATTTTCAGAGCACTTAGGTAAAAAAAAATAAGTGTTGCAGAAAGCCAAGAGGTTGAAGTTTATAAATATGGTGGATTTTAATACGAAAATAATTATTTTTAAAGTAAGAAATGTGTTATAAAGTTATTTTTAGCGTTTTCTCAAAATGAATTTTTTCATCGTTTCTCTTAACGCAATTCATCCTATTATAAAAAGTTACGCTTAAAATGCCTTAAAATTTTGCATACTTTATCTATATATATTTATAAAGGGAATAGAGTATGCTCATGATTGCAGATTGATTAGTTTTTTGTATAAATTGCAAGTGACAATGAACACATTGCAGTGACAATAATTGCAGTGACAATGATTACATTGGTATAAATTGCAAGTGACAATGAATTTTAAGTGATTTTTATGAACATCAGTACTTTAAGTGCTATAAACTTTGAGGTATACATAGTTCAATCTTGTGAATAGACTATTCCCCACAGACAGTTATTATCTTCATTTTGCAATTTACAAAATTGTAATATATTTGTTTGTTTTTGAGTTACCATGCAATGCGGATTGTCAAATTTTAACCAATTTTTTCCAGTTTCTCCCCCTAAAAAAATTATTTTAATGTAACAGCTAAATTTTATATATATTTTTTCAAGTTTTAACTTAAATGTCATCATAAAAAATAGATAAAAAGACAAAATTCAAAAAATTTCAAAAAATCACCCCCGAAGGTGTACGGATACCTTAATGATTTAAAAAATCTTTTACATCGTAGTCATTCTAAAATGATTATTAAAATTGTTATGGGTTTGTACGTTCGTAAGCCGATTTATTTATGGTGTTATCATAATTCGTGATTTTAGTGCATATACACCATATAGCTAGTAATGCTCTCTTTTTAAAATTATTTGTACAATTCATATTAAACTAACTATTTTTATATCTGAGATAAACGAGCCTTCAATGCTTAACTAAAAATTTTCTCTTTTTTTTGGTAATGAGGAGACGGAAAACAGCCATTAATTAGAATGTACGGCCTACTTCTGCCATTGAAACAAAACGCCTATTCCGAGTGCAGGTGAAACTTCTGTATTTTGATTGTTATATAACAAATAGGCGCCTGTCCAATAGTATTAAATGGTGCCCTTGGTCTGGTATATCTCTTGGAGAATAAAATCTGTCTCTGTAAGAATCCGTTTCGAGGATTCCCTGGTTATGGATTGAATTACTGCCGTGTTCTATTCAGGGATGAATGCTATAATTTGTCTGATAATACAGGAATAGAGGACATTATTTGTATGGAAAATTTGGTATAGATGTATTCATGGAGACGTTATTAATCAGTTCTAGATATGGGTTATTCTTGATGGAATGGTAAGTGTATTAATCAGAGAATGGTTATAATTCAGGGTTTCCGGGCTAAAGGTATCCAAATGTCATGACTTATTTTTACAGAACTACCCACTAGAATTTAAATTTTTTTTATTTAAATAGAGATAATATCTTACCAAGTTTTAAAATCAATCATAGATTTCTATCATAGTATCCACAGATTTCGATGTCTGCACCTTTTGTAGCACGACTAACGTCTAAATAGTAATCCAGTTCTCTCCAAGTGCATATCAGGAGTTATTAGACTTTTTTTGCTTGAGGATTCATTAAATCCGTTGTGTATAAACAAAAAATTGAAACTGTGGATGAGTTGAAGAAGCGTATCATTCAAGCAATTTGTGTAATAACTCCTGATATGCTACGAAGCACTTGGAGAGAACTGTATTACCATTTAGACGGTTCCTGTGCTACTAAAAGTGCACACATAGAAATCTATGATACTATGATCGAAGTCTATGACTGATATTAAAACTTGGTAAGAAGTTCTTTCTATTTAAATATATTTTTAAAATTTCTAATGAGTAGTTCCGTAAAAATGAGTCATGACTTTTGGATACCTTTAGCCCGGACACCCTGTATATTATTTTACTTTACTGTTTAGGGATTTTACTGTTAGGGATTTTTTTACGTTTACTGTTAGGAAGTTTTTATCTTTACTGTTAAGGATTTATATAATACTAGCTGGAAACCCGTACTTCGCTACGGAGTGCATTAAAATTAAATACAACGGTCAATGTATGCAATTAATGACAATAAAAAATATATATATATATAATAAATACAACGTTCAGCGTATACAATTGATGTAAAAAAAACGAAAAAATATATTTATAAAAAAATCGTAACGGATATTTTTATAGACAAAATAATGTAGAAGAAAATATTCAAATTAAATGTAATAGGACATACTAAAGAATATAGTACAGTTCAAGGAACATATCTTTTACTGTATTTTAATATTTTTTTGGATAATTTCCAATCGTCTGCCGCATTAGCAAGAAAAAAAAATATTTTTTTTGTCTATTTCATTGCTATGAACGTGGCGATAAATTAATTTAAAGTACGAGAAAAAGAAATCACGTGATCAGCATTTAATTAATTAAATTCTAAAAATTAATATTTAAAAATTTACCCAAAATCAGAAAATGGAGGTAAAGATTCGAAAAAGATTTCATTTTATAGGAATTTTTACGATCTTTCTCGTGATATAAATTTTATAACCCTCAAATTATTATTTTAAATGCAAAATTAAAAACAATTACAAAAACAGATTAAAAACTTAATTTAAAAAATCTAAAAAGAATTTTTCAAAAATCTTTCTTAGTGCACCCCTACACTATAAGAAGAATCGCCATGCAAAATTTCAGCTCTTTAGGTCCAGCGGTTTGGTCTGTGCGTTGTATGTCAGTCAGTCAGTTACGGAACTGTTTTGTATATATAGATTGTTCTTTCACTCTGAATCCGGAAGCGAGCTCTGTCGTTGACAGATTCACTGAAAAAGCATAAAACGGCTATTATAGACAATATAAATGGTATTATATGGATCAGATTATTCTTCATTAGAAATAAAGTTTCTGTAAACGGATTTCAACGACCGATAGAATATGCATGAAATGTAAATACAACATGTAGCTACAGACTTTCACGAAAGGCATTCTAGTTTGCTGTTACGGTGTATTATCATGTTTAAATCCTACCTCCTTTCGCATTGAAACTGGAAGAGAGGATTCATTTCTGAAGAGAGAATGAATAAAATAAGTCCTTTGCTCTTCCTTAATTCTCGTTACAGAACTTCATCTTTCCCAAAGGGCAGGTTTGATTTGGGCGAACCTAAGAGGGATATTTAAGAGTGTATCATAGCAAGAATGAAGTGAAACATGACAAAGAACAAGTATGCGTGAGTAGCAGTAATGTTTTAAGTTCGGCCGAAGGAAACGGTTAGAAATTTGATCATCAATCAAATAACACCTATTTGGAGAAGTGAAAAAAAAAAACCCTATGCTGGTTTAATAAATACACTTCAACTTTCACTCCCAATGAATTTTTTTTTGTAAAAAACTCCGTTATTTAACTTTGTCGGACAAAAAACAAAACAAAAAACCCTGCTTATAATCTGCTTTATTGTGAAATAATAGATGTTCAAAAAATCTGTAGAAAATATGTTTTTAAAAGGACGGATATTTTAACGTAGGATTACGTTCCTCCATAACGGTCCTCCGGAAAGCCAAATTTCAGATTTCTTGCGTCACGAGTTATAATTTTGCAGCGTGCCAAACCCAGTCTGTATCACTTGAGCAAGCAGTAAACATTTAAACAGAAAAGTACCAAATGCGTCAAAATTTTGACATACATATATATATATCTATATATACATACGTACATATATATAGATAACATATATACAAAACACATACATACATATATGCATAAAAAAGTGGTAAGCAACGATAAGTAATCCTACGTTAATAATCGTCAGTAGTCTCTTTAGAAGAGACTACCTGAAATTTTTTATTATGGTTGGCCAGAATCCTGAATTTCAACGGACTTGAAAGTTGAGTTTTTAAAATAAATATTTGATTTAGGGAAAGTAACATAACTTGTGCTTCAAATGTTATTGAAAATCAATGTTTCAATGTCTTTGTTATTAAGTTGAAAATTTCTTCCTTTTTATTTCGTAAAGATAAACATTAATCTCGAATTGGAGGTCTCTAAATATAATAGATAACAAACGGCAGTTATATCGATTTTTTTATCAATGCTTTAAAAACCCAGAACCCAGAAAAAGATAGAATATTTCAGACTTTAATTACACTAAATATGACAATTTTTTTAAAGCATTGAATCAGTTACTTAGCTCAGTTAATCTACCATCACAGGGATTTCAGAAAATTTAAGCTACAATAACTTTATAGAATATTATTAAATCAAGAATATGTATTCAAAAAAGATTATTATTGTACATCTGTTTAAAATATATATCATTAGAAAAAAAGTTTAGAGTTTGTTTCTATAGCTTAAAATGCGTGGGAAGTCTGTTGAATTTGCATTTTTTTGATACTATCACAATGTTTCTGAATCAGGCTTTATTTTTCACTCATCTACTTCAAATTTACTATACATAAATTAAGTTCAAAGCATATAATCTTTCTGCATAAACTAATCTAAGCTATTTTTATATTACATTTTAAATATTAAAAGCTCTTTACCACCGAATATGTCTTTATTTAATTTACACTTACAAATTCTGCTGGAGATTTAGCAATGATTTTTTTTTTGCATATGGGTAGTGAATATAGATATTTGATTTGGCTTTTATTCTATTTAAATTTCTTACCTTGTGGAGGAAACTTTTTTCGAATAAGGTAGTAATTTTCTTTTTATTTCTCAGAGTGAACAGCGCTCGTAAAAAACCTTTTTTTAAAGAAAACACACCTCTTTTTTTTAATCTTTAACTGAAACAATTGAGTTTTCTATTTAATGCCTACGGGTATGACATTATCCATAGAGGTACGTAAATTTCGCAAAAAATTTTTTACAGTATATAAAATATCGCGTTTATTCGCAAAAAATATATATTTAAAAAAATTTTGCATTTGTTGAAAAATATCCCAATTTTACTCACTAGTACTTGGTTAGGTGAGTATCAAAATTCCTAGTTAAAAACTATCATTGTTATAGTCTCCCCATTCTTTTAAGACTTTAGCAATAAACAAGAGATCTCTCAGTTAAAGACCGTGGATTGTCTTAGATAAGCAATTATGTTAATAAAGTATTACTGTTATTACCAAATTTCTCTTAAAAAGCCGTTTATCACTGAGTTTTAACCGAAAAGTAGTAAAAAAATAATTTTCGCATTCATTCACTCCTATCGGCAAATTTCGTATTTATTCGTATCTATTTCATAAAAACGAAAATTACGTATCCTTATCTATATATATAAAACAGTTCCGTAACTGACTGATTCATTCATTCACTGACTGACATACAACGCACAGACCAAACCGCTGGACCTAAAGGGCTGAAATTTTGCATGGCGATTCTTCTAATAGTATAGGGGTGCACTAAGAAAGATTTTTCAAAAATTCTTCTTAGATTTTTTTAAATTAAATTTTTAAGCTGTTTTTTAAACTTTTTTTACGTTTGCATTTAAAATAATACATTGAGGGTTATAAAATTTATATCACGAGAAAGATCATAAAAATTCCTTCAAAATGAAATTTTTTTCGAATTTTTACCTCCATTTCCTGATTTTTGGTGAATTTCTAAAGATTAATTTTTAGAATTTAATTTATTAAATGCTGATCACGTGATTTCTTTTTCTGGTACTTTCAATAAATTTATCGTCACGTGCGTAACAACTAAATAGACAAAAAAATATTTTTTTCTCTTTCTAATGCAGCAGACGATTGGATATAATCCAAAAATAAATGCATATCCCTTACGATTTTTTTATAAATATATATATATATATATATATATATATATATATATATATAGATATATATTTTACATCAATTGTATACATTGATCATCGCATTTATTATAAATATATATATTTATTTTTTGGCATAAATTGCATACGTTGACCGTTGTATTTAATTTGAATGTACTCCGTAGCGAAGCGCGGGTTTTCAGCTAGTTATCACTATAAAATGTTAAGCATACATTGCGTCTCTCAAAAGCACAATGCAGAGGATTAAACATACTTCGGATTCGTATCTCCCGAAAAATTTCACTCATGAGAACTTGATGCAACTCTGGCATCACTCCAATCACATATTACTTTAAGCCTCGATTTTTCTGAGTTTATTTATAGGAATAAAGGAAGTACAGAAGCCTTTAAAGCCCATTATTAATCTCCTTGTGTGTATTTTGTGGAAGGTAACTGGCGGCGGTGCCCTGAAAAACCTGTCATTTCCAAACAGGCTCCACTCCGCTAAGTCGGCTTTTTCGCTTGACATTTTGAAAATGCCGGTACGGGAGGAATATATTATGACATAAATTGCAAAATGCTCTCTTTTCTGTCGGGATACTTTGATTGAAGTTGTTGGTTGGGGATTTTTATACATAAATAATATTTCTTAGAATGTGTATGCGGCTCTTTATTTATTCGCTAGACAAACCGAGGAGACACTAGAGTGGTTGTGTAAAATTCGAATTAAAAGTCTCGTCAGATGCTAAAGTAACAAAAAAATACTAATATTTAACTGTATAATTATTTAAATTTTTTTATTCATTTATAATCATAGAAAAAATACCTTTGAAGAAAAATTTTGATATTTAAAAAATATTTTTATGAAAACTTAATGGTAAATCTTGAGCGATTTTAAATAATAGGATAGTTGAATTTGATTTTCCTTTCCCGAGCAAACTTAAGCTTTTAAAAATCCTCCTGTTCTGAAACTGATATGCATTTTTTAACACATATTGAAATAATACACCTTTTTATAAAAAAAATGGGCCAAATATTTTTAATAAAATTAATTCTTATTATTTTTTATTTGCTTGATATAAACCAGGGATTCTCAACAGGGTCCAGGTCGACCCCTTGGGGGTCGATGGAAGTTTAAAAAAGTCTATTGTATTCCAGGGGACTATTGGGGGTCTATGATAAATTTTTCTGTTTTAAAATTAAATTTAATTTTTTAGCAATGTAATTATTAGAAAATAATATCCATTTTAATATGTATAAATACAGATTTGCATAGGACGGAGTGATCCACGCATCTAAAGTCGAATGTCATGACGTTTTTGTATATGCCTCGAATCCCGCCGTCAGCTTTTATTTGAGTACCAGCACTAGGCAGAACGGGAGAAATCCACTGGACCTTAAACAGCATATGGGTCGTCCCGATTCAACCAATCAGAAGCAGTTTCGTTTATATCTTGGCGATATTTGTGGAATTACAATCTGTTTTCTGAAATTCTGTTTATATTTGCGAAATTAAAAATCAAAATAGTACAAAAATAATAAAACATAAACCTAATGAACCACTCTTTCTAAATTTTTGTTCATATTCTTAGTCAAATTGTTATCTTTAAGTGTTTTATGTGAAATCATTACTATTATAATTATGTTGTATGCTGTATATAATAGAAAAAAATGTGAGGGGGGGGTAGTCGATGAAGAAAATCATTCTTTTAAAAAGGGTCGATGTAAGAAAAAGGTTGGGAACCCCTGATCTAAACAAATTTAGATATTTAAATTCTATTTATATACGATTTTTCAGTTATTCTGGATGAAGAAAACTTCCCGAGGGAATTAGTATTAACTTAACTCTTATCTATGAAAGATTTTCATTGGTATATACGCCAGCAATATTAGTTAGTAAATAGGAAAAATTTTAAAGTGGAAAAATCAATGCACTTTAATGAAATAAAATGAATTAATTAATAGGATTCAAGGATGCGACAAAAACTAAAAGAACTTTCTTTTATTAAAGGACCCCTTAACCGGTTTGCCCGTACAACGTACGGGCTACTCACACCTGGTCCGTGCCCGTACAGCGTACGGGCATCGATATTCTGTTTTCCTCTTTTCGTTTGCACGTGGTTTTAGTTTGTAAATACACGTGCAAACGAAATAACTAATACAAAGCCTAGTAGAAATATTTTTAACAGATATCGTAGCTTGTCCATTTTATTTAAATTCTTTTTACCCGGTTTTACTGTATTAAACGGAAGCGCGGGAATTTTTGCTTTGTGGAATTTTTGTTCTACTGCTTGCAACGCTTGTGAATTCAAACCACTACACTTTTTTAAAAATTATGGATGAAATAAATGACGAAAATACTTTCCTGTTAGATGATAGACTGAATTCTGATTCAGATTCGGAACTGTCTTCTAATAATCTGAATTATTCTTCAGATCATTATTTCTGCCCTGATTGTGACGTAGGACACAATCAGGGTATTACACCATGATCACATCATTTGTATTACACCATGCTTCAAAATGTACCACACAAAAAAGACTTTTGAACAATTTGCAAAAGTGCAAACTTCAAATTTTAAAGTAAGTATGAAAATTTTTTTGTAATATCTGTTACATTCTTCATTGCATGCAGTTTTCTTGCAAAAAACAAACGTTAAAAGGGTTTTGTATCGCAAAAAGCAAACATTGAAGGGGTTTTGTGTTCCAAAAATTTAAAATAAAAATAGTGTAAAAGCATTAAAAGTGAAATTTAATAAAAAATTCTTTCGTTTTCTTATTCTATTAAGTATGGTGTTTAATTATAGGTAACAAAAAATATGCCTTTTTTGTCAACATTTCTAGTAAAAAAATTGACCAGTTAAGGGGTTAAGGGAAAGGGGGACGTTCAAATTTATTTATTTTTACTTTTTATCATAGAGATATGAAATTTTGTACACATATACATTTCACCATAAGTATATAGAATACCTTAAAAGAAATTCCTAATCTAATTAAAAATTTAAGATTTATAAACTAAATTTTAAAATGCTCCTTGCGACTTAATTTTTGAGATATTTCTTTGATTTTACATTTTAATCACTTAAAACTGTATTACATACAAATCTAGTTATCTTGAATAGCTAATTTTTCAGAGATTTGTTTTCTGAATTTCATCCCGATTTTCATCAAAATTTTGCCTTTTAATACGTTATAAATCAAATTTAATTAACTTACTGAATTCGAATTGTAAAATGCATACCCAGTTTCTTTGTAAACAGTATCAGGATTCTTCCTTATCAATTTCATGAATTTTGAACAAAAATCAAGTCGCATGGAGCATTTAAAAAATCAAAAACCTTGAAAAATCTGTTCTCAGAAAAACAGATATAAAGTTTACTACTACACTTGCCTTTTTTACTTACTTTGTAGAAGCTTCATAAATATTTTTTTACTTGAAAAAAACTATTTTGGGGCTATCATCCCACAGAAATATATATATTTTTTACAATAACGCTATGAATATTACAATAAAAAAGATTTGCTGAAATAAAGGTCCACGGTCCACTTAATGCTTAAAACTTCAACTCTTTTTCTAACAGCAGAATAAAAATTTTCTGCCATTAGAAATGAATAAAAAGTTTCAAACAATTCATCAATCATTATAAATGATTCGTTTTTTACAAAAATAGTTTTAATGGAAACATTCAATTATAATTTGATATATAACATTTTTCGCCACCTCTGAATCGTTTTGTATCTCCTCTTGTGTTAAGTGAACTGTGGACCTTTATTTGAGCAAATATTTTCATTGTAATATTGATTGTGTTATTGTAAAAAATGTATACATTCTGTAGGTTAGTAGTACCAAAATAGTTTTTTCAAGTAAAAAATCATTTATGAAGCTTCTGCAAAGTAATTTATAAAGGGTAAGTGTAGTAATAAACTTTAAATCTGCTTTTCTAAAAACAGATTTTTCAAGGCTTTAGATATTTTAAATGCTCCATGTGACTTAATTTTTGTTCAAAATTCATGAAATTGATAAGAAGAAATCCTGATACTGTTTACAAAAAAAAAAAAAAAAAACTGGGTATGTATTTTACAATTTGACTTCATTAATGTAATTAAATTTGATTTATAACTTATTAAGAGGCAAAATTTTGATGAAAATCGGGATGGAATTAAAAAAAAAATCTCTCAAAAATTAACTATTCGAGATTAAATAATTGATACCCAAGTTTGTTCGTTATACTTTTCTCCCTTCTACGCTCTACTGGGTGTATATAAACTGAAGTGGCACTCTAAGGAATTAGAATCAAACACAGTTCTATAGTAATAACAATGTTTATTTAAACTTGACACATAAACTTGCTTTCAAAATAAATAATGCGTACTTCTGGTACGAGTTGGATAAACATTTTTGCAAGGAAATACAATTTGAAATACTCACGAATTATTTGAAAGTCACACCAGCGATGCTGCTCAGTAAACTTTGGTCTCCGACCACAAATAACTTTCGTCTAACAAGAACTCGCGTAGGTTTGAAGCAACCTAGCAATTCGCCTCAAGCGGCAACTCGCATCACTCAACTGTAAACAAACCAGACTCCCGACTCTAGGTCTAGCTCCAGCTCTTTACTTCCTTGGACACTTCCTCTTTGTAATCTAGCTGCTTGATATTTATACGAACGGTCTATGCTGAAATTAGCATAACTTAAGCGGCTTCTTTAAATTTATGCACCTAAAAGTTCGATTATTGTGAATCGAATCTTGCGTAAACCTTACATACAATTTAAAGTGATTAAAATCCAAAATCGAGGAAATATCTTGAAAATTAAGTCGCAAGAAGCATTTTAAAATTTTGTTTATAAATTCAAAATTTTTAAAAAAATCTTAAATTTATAATAAGATTGGAAATTTCTTCTAACGTATTCTATATATTTATAGTGAAATTCATAAATATACAAAATTTCGTATCTCTATGATAAAAAGTAGAAAAATAAATTTGAACGTCCACTGTTCCCATAACAATGTTAGATATTTGTTTTTAAATTTTTTGTTTGCTATTTGGTAGATACTTTTATTTAATTCTCAATAATTTTTTTTCAATGTACGTTTTTAGTAAAGATAGTTATTTTGGTATATTGAGCTTCTATTTATTTCGATTTTATAAATCTCGTTACCTTCTACTTATTGAATTTAGAAGCTGACTAAGCTTCTATTTATCTTATTTTTATATAGTCTACGCATTTCAAAAGCCAGATCCCATTCAGATTTTCGCAAATCCGAAATTCCCCATAAAAGTTCCAGAAATCTGTCTGTGGTGCTGAAAATAGTAAGGTTTAAACACGCAGAGACCCTCCATCGATCTAGGTATTTTTATTCCATTTCCTTACTTTACCGCGGGCACTCTCCAGGTTCGTTTCACTTTCATCAATTATTGATATGAGTGACGGTTTGGTTAATGGCACTCCTTCACGACCGCATTATCCCTTTTTTTTTTGGTTGGGGATAGTAAAAAAAAATATATGTATATATAAAGTAGGAAGACAACGTTTTTGCCCCGTACCTGTCACAAGAAGATTTATAATAACAGAGGTTAAGTATCTCATAGAGCGGGGGGCAGCTTATCTTGAGTTATAAATTACTTCGTGGGTCACCATGAAATCCGATGAAATACGTCGAGCCGTGTGCCGAAGGGAGAATTTTGCGAAGGAAGTTGCTGGGTCTTTTTCTGGGGTTACGGGAAATTTCTAACTGTAGTTAGAGTATGTTTGGAACGTTTTGAAGATTCTGTGCACAATGCTGATTTTGAAACTGGAGAATGAATATTATAATATGCGAGGTGGTTTTACATTACAGGTTGGTCATAAAAAAACTTTGCCGATATATGGACCTCTAGCGGCTGTTCCGTTTAACCGATCGAGATGAGATTTCAGATATAGTTATTCAGAGTTATGAGCTCGGAATTCTATGAACGGCAACAAAGTGGCGCTCACGGTTACGGTTATAGTTATAAAACTCGAAATTTTCGGATGGCAGCGCCCACTTTTTCCCGTTGCAAAATGCTCAACACATGCAAAAACCCTAAACAGCGTTGGTACGTGTATCACAAAAACAGACGCGTTATGCCCGTACAAAAACAGCTCTGCGAACGCCCAAAAAAAACATGATGATGGCACCCAAGTGGAAAATTTGTAATCCAAATAAAAGTTTTCTTTTGTCTGATCTGTGTTGTCACCAGTGAATGGTGTCTTGCCTCTGTCTTATGCAAATTTCCTCCGTGCGCTCCGATTTTGTTTTTGTAGGCCGTTAGCAGAGCTGTTTTTGAAAAATTTAGAGAGGTAAGCAAGTCCTATATGGTGGAAAAATTGAAAGGTATAACATGGGAGAACATTCAAGACTGTTGTAAATCGTATGGCCACAAACTCCGCAAGGAAGCAGTAGCAAATTTCAGGCTACAGACTGGACACGACTGCTTGGCAGGACATCTGTTCAAAATGGGTATATTTCCTACCAATGTTTGCACGATCTGCAGGCCAGGCGTTATGAATTCGCATCACCGCCTAACTTGCCATGGACTTGATAGAATCTCCCAGGGAAACGGAGGCATCAGCAAATTGTACTGGGATGCAAGGACCAATATGAACTCGCTTTGTGACTGAAATTTTTGATTGTGTACATTTTTTTAGTTTATTTTGTTTTTAGTTTGGCTACGGTATTTTATCCGGACCGGACGCCAAAAAGGACGATTATATGTTACTGTGGTAACCTACTATATTGTATCGATGAAAGTCCCTCCTTATGACAAAAGGGGAGGGGTAGTCTTTCTAGCTTCTTAATAAATGATTCATGAAATATTCATAATTTATTCCTGCATTATTCCTGTATTATTCATGCATTATCGGTGCATTATTTGTGCATTAAAAAAAAAGAGGTTTGAAATCGGTGTGATGTATGTTTGTTGATAATTAAATTGTAGTTGCATTCTATATATATATATATATATATATATATATATATATATATATATATATATATATATATATATATATATATATATATATATATACACTCAAGAGCCAAAACATTATGACCACCTGTCAATAACGAGTTGGCCCACCTTTGGCGCGCAACACAGCTTCAACCCGCCTTGGCATGGATACCACAAGTCCTTGGTAGATAGCCGGAGACAGATTGTACCAGATGTTTAAGCAACGGTAACGCAAATTCGAGATATTGCGAATTGGTGGTCTTTGAACTCTGAGCTGCCGTCCCATGACATCCCAAATGTGTTCTATCGGATTGAGATCCGGTGAGTTAGGCGGGCAGGACATTAACTGGAATTCAGCATCATGTTCCTGGAACCACTCCACCACAATTTTAGCCTTGTGACACGGGGCGTTGTCCCGTTGGAACATTCCATTTCCAGCTGGAAAAACAGAGGCCATGTAAGGGTGCAACTAGTCCGCAATGATGTTCAGATACCCTGTAGCATTCATGGTCTGCTCTACCACAACAACGGGTCCCAGAGACGCCCAAGAGAACGCCCCCCAAAGCATAATACCGCCACCACCGGCCTGTGTATGACCTACTGTACATTGAGGGACCAACAGTTCGCCTGGAAGACGGCGTATCCTGACACGGCCATCGGCGTGATGAATGACAAACCGTGATTCATCTGACCAGGCAACTCTATCCCACTGATCCATGGACCAGTCGCGATGTTCCCGGGCCCAGCGCAGGCGCAGTTGGCGATGACGCTTGGTCAGCAAAGGCACACGAGTGGGACGTTTGCTGCGTAGCCCCATATCCAACAGTGTCCGCTGAACAGTGTGCTGCGATACTATTCTACTTGGCCCTGCATTGTATTGGGCTGTCAGCTGAGCCACTGTCTGGCTCCGGTTTTGCTTCACCATGCGAGACAGTCTCCGACGACCTTTTTCTTTGATAGCGTGTGGACGTCCAACACCATGTCATCTACTGCTGATTTCACCGTCATTCATCCACTTTGCATAAGTACTAACAACTGTAGGTCGCGAACAAAACACGAGTCGTGCAGTTTCGGAAATACCTGTTTCGAGCCTTCGAGCCATTACAATCTGCCTTCTATCAAAGTCACTTAGATCCGCAGCCTTTCCCATCACACACAGAAGTAAGTGGAAGAATGATTCTTCAGACTCTCCAGCAGCAGTTAAATACCACTTCCACCTGATCACGTGCCTTCCACGTCATCCAGGCGAATTCATTGCAAAATGTAGGGGTGGTCATAATGTTTTGGCTCTTGAGTGTGTATATATATATATATATATATATATATATATATATATATATATATATATATATGTGTGTGTATATATATGTATATACAATGTTTTGGCTCTTGAGTGTATATATATATATGTATATACAATGTATATAAATGATCATGCATTATTCATGATTTATTCATGCATTATTCCTGCATTATTCAAGAATTATTGGTGCATTATTTGTGCATTAAGAAACAAAAAGTTTGAAATCGGTGTGATGGATATTTGTTGTTAATTAAATTGAAGGGCATTGTATATATATATATATATGTATCAGAAAAATATTGGCATAATCTTTGAAACGGACAAATAATGCATGAATATAATTATTTATTAAGAAGTGGGAAAGACCCGCGTCTGAAAATATTTAAGAAACTGGAAAGACCTGTAAAAAAAGAAAAATGAAAGAACCTTTATTTTAATACCTCTAAATAGAAGAAACCACGAATGAACGTTCTTTTAAGCGGGGTAATGCTTTCCACGCCAATTTTGGTGTTCGGGAGCAAAATTTCACCTAAATCTCGCCAAAACGGTCCTCATTAAGTACCATACTTTAGGTTTTATTGTTGATTTCTAGTTTATATTGCTGTTTTGTTTTGTTTTGTTCCTGATCCTTTGTAATGTTGTAGGCTGCCTGATCTGTATGGATTGATTTCCGGAATAAAGCCATATGTAACTAACACACACACACACACACACACACACACATACATCTTAAGGCTGCTTTGGCTGCTTAAGGCTCCCTATTGGATTCGCTCACCTCAATGTTAATCTATGAAGAAAATTTGCCCAAGGATTACAGCCTTGGATTTAAAGATATTTTATAAAAAAATTGTACTCCGTAAGAGAGGAAGAAACGTTACACCTTGGGGTATATACTGAAGTATTCGAAGTCCGTGGAATAATGATGAATTCGGAACGCTTCTGTAGCGTGGAAACTTAGATTAAATTAACACAAGTCCTTACAGTCTTAGTGTCTAAAAACGATGGCTTAGCTGAGGGAAGACTACCTGGATATTAGAATTCAGAGTTCTGTACTGAAGATTTGAAGACACATCCAAGGAGAGTTCAGCACATGAGAAAATACTATTAAATACTTCTGTAAAAGAGTACTTTTAAAAAGGAAGGTTGTGAGTTCAGGAACAGTTCTTGGGACTAAGAAAGTTCACATTCATTATACAGCACAATGAAAGGTACTATAAAGTCCTGCGACGCTGAAAAGCTGGAGATCGGAAGTAAGAATGTGCAGTGAAGTTAATAGAAGACACCATTCGGTAAAGGAAAGCCTATAGACCGGATCTTCGAAGCGTAGTGATGATAACCGCAAATACCCAGATTCTCCACTGTCAACTTTCTAGTAGTATTTCATAAAATGAACTAGACTTGGTTACGAAAAAATAGTTATTTTATTTATAGTAACGATCGTTGACTAAATCTTGAATACAAAAAAAAATAAGGGCTATAATAAGCTATATACACAGTCGAATGCTCTAGTTAACCTGAGCTTAAAACATGATGACCACTCCGGTCAATGCTAACAGTAGTAAATGAAGAATGAATGAAAAAATATCACGAAGATTAGCTCCTCCCTAACAGTCGGCAAGCCGAACTGAAGGGGGTGCTTAAGCATAAAAAAAGGAAGCAGCTAGCTATCAAAAATGTAGCTCTCTATATAAAATCTAACTGAGTAATCTATTTTCATACTGGACAAAGCGCAACACAGGCTGGGGTTGTATTAACTTCATTTAAACTAAAGTATCACCAACTATGGAGAAAGCCTACCGGTGCCGCGACGAGTAGCATCGGGACTCATCGGTAAAATGCTGAAAAGAACAAACCTTCGTAGCAAGAAAAACGGGGATTCACCGCCAAAAAAAATAGCCAAGTAGGAGCGAAAAGAGTGGACTGGCCGCTGATTGGACTAAGCCAAGAGTGACGTGAAGCGGCGCCGAATATGATTGGTGGAACTCGCTCTGGGCCAGGAGGAGAACCTTTTAAGAATTTTCTCACGAGGAAGGTTGGGGTCGCCAACAGATGTCGGAGATTAAAGTCTGGGAAATAGATACAGAGTGTCCGCGCTATTGTACCTATCGCCAATTAAAAAACAATTTCTACGACCCCTGGATGGAAAACGTCCGGTCCTTTTTAACAGGTCGGCCACAAGCCAAAAAACATCCAATTATCTGTACGAGTAAATTGCAGTTTAAAATAAACGAAATTACTTTTAAATTGGGTTCTTGGAAAGAAAATTCATTGCTGAACAAAATAGCGAATGCTATCAATAGTTAGTACTGGAGTAAAGATATACCATTTTAGACCTCCCACGTAAAAAAAGGGGCGATACATGAATTACGCTAAAATGCTTATAGCGAAAGATCCTAAGATTAATATTAACATTATAAACATTAAGGTGATTACATCCTTTAAATTAATAATTACTCGTATTTAAAGTAGGTGCAATTAAAAAGAAAACTGTAACGATAAAATCCACGTTACAGGGTATTTTTAAAAATGCAAATAATATTTTAAAATTTAAATATTCAGAGAAAAAAAATCTAGTATAGTGTGTTTTAAACGCTCCTAACTTCCTTTGATGGACGGAATTTATAAAATGAATCCTGTTGCAAGGTTTAAAAAAAGTTCGGGCTATCTCAAAATGCCATTTTTGTTTCATTATCGGCATTTATGTAGCTGTAAATAGTAGACAAATTTTCTCCGAAGGTTAACACTGAGGTGAGGGAATCCAACAGGGTTAGTACACAGCAGCCTTAATACAGGAGTCCGGCCAATTTCAGGGTGTCTTCTAATTAAATGAAAATCAAGAGTCATAAAAAGGATATGAAAACACATTGACAATATCCAATGAAAAACACTTTGGTCAGAGACGTGCGATAAAAGTTCACTTCAGTGCAGTGTAACAAGATGTGCTCTAATGTTTCTTCCTCCACTTGACAAACAAGACATTTTCCTGAATCCACGAGATGAAAGTAGTTTAATCTTGGGCAACTATGTGGAAGAAATTGTTTAAATTACTCATATCTATACCTAAATTCCAAAACATCTCAACTGAAAAATTACAAATTTTACAGGAGGGAAAAAAATATTTTAACAGATAAATCACAGCTGTAGATAAATAAGTCACAAATAAGTCCCAGCTGTAGATAAATAAGTCACAAATAGGTCCCAGCTGTAGATAAATAAGTCACAAATAAGTCACAACTGTAGATAAATAAGTCACAAGTAAGTCACAGCTGTAGATAAATAAGACACGAATAAGTCACAGCTGTAGATAAATAAGTCACAAATAAGTCACAGCTGTTCATTAAAATGCCTTTAGAATGCACTTAACGCTATATATTGAGTTATCTTATGAATCAATAGATGGGAACAGCTGTGGGTCATCGTATTCCCACATTAAATGAAAACAGAAAATAATAGTAGTTGAGAGGTTTTGGATTCTAGGTATCGATATGTAGTAAAATTCGTCGAAATGTATCAAATCATATTTATAAAATTGTTGCTGTTTATGCAGTGGTACTTGTCCGGAGACATTCACAGTATCCCCGATAATCGTTGGTTTCTTTCAATGGAGACACCAATACCAACCACTGGTGCCACCTCAATTTGCACAGAGCACTCCCAAGGACGACATCAGGGGAAATCGTACCATATCCCACCTTCTCTGACCCCATAGAGGGACTTTCCGGTTTAGGGAGTTAAAGTGCCCATACCCGGTCCAGACACGAAGGGAATCAATGGCGATCGTCGGGATTTGAACTCATCTCCCTTCGTCCGATGTCAAATGGGCTACCACTAAGCTGTCTAGGCCCCTATATCAAAGTGTTTTGCTGTACAAATTAACTGCCTGTTTCCTTGATGAGATGGGGAACTCTGATGAAATAATTAAAATACTGAAGTGGATAAAAGTGGGAATAGAATTGATCTAGGAAATTATTTATATCATTCCGCAAATCACCTAGTTGGGTAAAATGTACCAAATGATGTGTGGGTTTGGCGGGGAGAAATAACGAAGTCGATGCCTTTCTTTTACACCGAAAGAAAAATTTTCGTTGCGTAAACAGAATACTTGTATTAAGTGATTTAGAAATCTGAAAAAAGAATTTAATCACCCATATCAATCTAATTTATTTTTACAGTTCAACAAATCTGTATCAAATCACATACCGTCCGATAAAGATCTTAAAACAAAGACTATCTCATTTTTCTTAAAGTGAAGAGAGGAAACAATATATGTAGAGAAGATTACAAGATGATGTTGAAATCGGATGATGCTGGAATTAATTTAAACTATTTGGTAAACCACCAAATCGGAGGAAATGAAACCAGTCAAACGCGTTCAGAGGAGAGGTATCATGAAATGACTCTTTTCTTCCTAATAGAAGAAGGAATGTTAGTTGCAAAAATTGTACTTTTCTGCCATCTTTTATAAAAATTCGAAAAAAATAGAAGCATTTCGAAAAGAAAATTACGATTATAAATGACGAAAATTATTTTAATGGAATAACACTTCTATTTTATGTGTTAAAGATAGATAATGAGATATAAGTTGGTGCTGTTTTTACAATGGTGAAACATTACATGAATGAAATGTTTCGAAATACAGTATATAAAATTCGGAATTAAATTCCGACATCGAAACCAGCACCATAAATTCCAAACTCGTGAAAACTAGTAAATAATTTATTTACATAAAAAATATGCATTGTCTTTAAGTAAGAGAGTAACAATGGTTTTATAAATAGGCACGTATACACACACACACACACACACACGCACACACACACACACACACACACACACACACACACACACATATATATATATATATGTACACATATATATTAATAATTTTCCAGAATGTTTCCTCAATATCTAAAAAGTAGTTATTCAGCTTTCGATTCGTCTGCATGAAAGTTTATGAAATTTTACTATAACGTGACCGATGTTATCATATTAATTTTATAAAATACAATTTTTATAATTTCCATGAAATATGCATTTTAAAAATCATTTTATAATTTTATAAAAATATTTTTAAAACTTTTTTTCTGTCTAATTTAACAAAATGAAAAATTCTATGTATGATATTTTTATTCATGGTACGACCATGAAGATTGTTTAGGGATTGAATTTTGTGGTTCCATCAGTTTATCAATGAGCAGATTCTGTATAATTGTTGTAAATTTCGGGGACAATATTTATAAGACTCCCAACTGACTTTTTATGAAACCTTTTGTGATCGAGATTTTTTACATATCATTTAATTCTGCAGTTTTTCTTAGCGTTTGAAATCTGAGCTATAGTCGAATGATTCAAACTCCATAATTTCTCACTTTTCCAAACAGTCCTCCTTACTTTTTAAGTACTCTCATATTATAGGGATTTAAAGGGAAAAAAAACGGTATTTGTTAGTGCCTCAGAATAATACAAACGAGATGAGACTTTATAATTATAGGTACAGTGTACAGTGTATCAGGAAAGACGATTTCTCAATCCTGCGTATCTGAGTCGGTACCTACCTGTGTAATTTATTTCTGAAGTCTATGAAAATTTGTAATGATGTTTGTGAAGAAATGGACATCTATTATAGTATATATATATATATATATATATATATATGAGATGGGGCTTACCCCACGTAACTCTTTATCTAATAATTAACAGATAACGGCAGTCATCAAGGCCAGTGGGAAATAATTACGACTTAAATGACAATTAAGGACTTTTTTATTAACATTATTAAAACTCTGATCAATCCAGCTAATTCCCCCATCTCTCAGCCCCCGACACATTCGTCCACAGTGAACGGCTAACCTACCTAATCTGCTTTGTTATCCAAAAGCACGCCGTAATTGCGTGAGCGCAAAAAAGATCTCGTGATGCGGGACCCATAATCATTTTCTTCTGACCTGTACTTTTGCTGACGTAATCGCTCGTCGAGCTCAAGGACTCTCTTAAACCTACATATACAGAGGCTGTTCACACATTTTTTAGACGATGTATATTGTATTCACAAAACTAAATTACATAAAATTCTTGTGTTTTAAATGTTCAATTTGACATCCCTTATTCTGAACTATCTTTCGACACCGCAATTTCCAGGATAATAATGCCTTTTGAAGTGTCAGAAGAGGTATTCTATCCCATTCCTCCTGAACAGCTTTCCAGAGTCCTGTAAGGGTTTTGGGACGACGTTTGGATAATGCAGATTTTAAAAGTCCGAAAGCACAAAAATCCATAGGTGATACATCGAGAGATTTAGTAGGGATATCAGTGAAGGGTATGGTATGGCCTTGATACCAGTTTTTTGTTTCATTTCTTTCAGGAAATTTACAGTGGATTTTGATGTGTGACTGCTAGCTTTGTCCTGATGGAGTCTCACAGATTGATGGCACTGTGGGTAAAGCGATGGTATTTCATTCAGAAAAATTGGCGATAAAATATGTTCCTGATAGTATTTGGAGTTAATCTTGACATTTTTTCCACTCTCTTTATTTTTAACTTGCCATTATAAGAAAAACAAGCAACAATCATGAATCCCTTAGAAAAACTTTCTTTCGATTCTTTGAACCATGTACTTAAATTTTTTTCTCCCCTTTTATGATAATAAATGGCTCTTTTTTTGTTGCAATCATTTAAATACACCCATGATTCATCTATTGTGACAATTGTTTTCCATTTTTCTTTGGATAAATGTTTCTCATATAGAATTCTGCAGCGTGTCCTGCGTTCAGCGATATGATTTGGAAGAAGACGATGCACATTGCGTTTTTTCGCTTTCTTAAGATTTAAATCAACGTTTATCATTTTGTTTACAGTGGAAACCGAGCATTTTAATGATTTTACAACTGTCCTTTGACTAGGGGGATTTTCTTTTAGCATTAAACAACGTACCTTTGCAATAGTCGAAGATGTCCGTTTTTTCCTTGGATACTTGTTTGGAATTTTTGTCCCACTTGAGACTCCAATTTGACGTTCTTTTCCTTTCTTGTTGACGATATTACCTATCGATGCTTTAGATATCACAAAACCACGACTCTCACATCGTTTTTGGATAACGGAGTATGCATATTTCTCTTCGGAAAGAGCATAAATGTAGCCTTCGAACCACTGCTTTGTTAAAAACGCCATTTTGAATAAAAACAAAACTTTCAAGCCGAAGACGATAATTTTGACTTTTAAAAACATAGTACAATTGCAATTATTTCTTTTGCAGCAAACGATTTTTTATTACCGCTTACCAAAATCGTCTAAAAAATGTGCGAACAGCCTCTGTAGACAACGTACCACCATCTGTTAACTATGACATTAATAAATAGCGAATTTCTAATTGCAAATTACCGTTTAGCGCTAATTTGTCTAATTTTAACCTTAAGTAATCTATTTTGCTATAGTTTACGCCTTTGGACATCACACACACACACACACACACACACGCATATATATATATTATTTCACAGGAAAGTATATAAAATTTTATTATATGGTACCTGATGTTATTGAATTCATTTTATAAAATAAAATTTTTATTACTATTATAAATTATTTTGTAATTTTATAAATTATAAAATGATCTCTTAAAATTTCGAAGATCGCCTTGATAGGTTAAATGAGGAATCTCCAATTTCGAGGTTAGGAGAACCCAGTTCCATCCCAAGCCTTCGCAGCCGGTTCATATGGAGGCGCAAACAATGGAGAGATAAGCAAACATACGTGGAGAAATTCAGTGTCGAAAAAAATATAAAGTATACTGCGTCGGAATCCTGTGTTGTTGACTTTATGAAGGAAGGGGGAATAGAAGTGTGGAAAAAGCTACTGGAAAAATAAGAATTGCTCAAATTTCTGGGCTAGCTCAATTTTGAGAGTACCGTTCTCGAGGTTAGCAGGCCTGGGTTCATTCCTTGCTCCGGCTGCCGATGCATCGTACATTAAAATGTCGTCATCTGTTCGACGGATCTCAAACGTTTAAAGGTGTAAACTATCATAACTCTTTAATTTACCGTACACTTGTGGATGGCAAATACACAATGAACAATTCTTCAGTTCCAAAATGAATTAAAAAGGGGTGGTTACATGTGTCAAACTTGTAAATAGTTCTTCATCAGGCCGAGATGCATTGGCGTGATTGTCGTAACGAACAACTTAGATATACTCATTTTAAATATATTGGGGAACTGGAGTATTTTTCGTTACGTCTTTAATTCTTTGCTTACATGGGAGTATTATAAAGAGTAATTTTTTTTTTACCTTCACTATTATTTACTTTTAAACTTTTACTAAACAGATTTCTATGGTTAAAGTAAAGACCATTCTGCTTTGATTTAATTTATTAAGAACTTGACTTTTATTTGACTTATATTGGGATTGCGTTTTAAGATACTAGATTGCTTTAAGTAAAGAGAAAAATGACGTGTTATTGCAGAAAGAGCCCGATTTCTGTATATAGTTCCCCTTTCTATATGTATGTATTTTACAGGGTAAAAACTGTCGATTGCCTTCAATATTATTTACTTTGTAACTTTTACTAAATAGGTTTCTATGATTAAAGTAGAAGCCATTCTACTTTGATTTACTTAGTTAGAACTTGACTTTGATTTGCCTTATATTGGGATTGCATTTTGGGTTACTAGATTGCTTTGAGTAAAAAGAAAAATGATGTGTTATTGCAGTAAGACAGCGATTTGTGTATATAGTTTCCTCTTCTACATTTAAGTATTATAAAGAGTAAAAACTGTTGTTTATTACCTTTGCTATTAATTATTTTTTAACTTTCACTAAACACGTCTCTATGAATAAAACAAAGGTCATTATGCTTTGATTTAATTTATTATGAACTTGAGTTTGAATTGACTTGTATTGGAATTTCATTTTGAGTTACTATATTGCTTTGTGTAGAGAAAAATATGATGTGTTATTGCAGTAAGAGAGCGATTGCTACATATAGTTTCCCCTCCTATAACATTTTTACACAGCAAATTAAAGGAAGTTTATATTCTCTTTTAAATTTTTGCAAGACAAATATTAAAGAAATAACTAAAGGCCTGATAATAGAAATAAAAGCACAAAATCTGGTGAAAAACACGTGAGGTTTTTCATAACTTAAGCCCTGAAGCCTCCTGATGAAGATGGCTGCTTTAAGCCATACGCATTTAACTAGAATAACCTTTTTGCTTTTCATAGGGAGATTTTTTTAAGGTTACATTGAATGAAGTTAAATGCACTAAAATTTTTCATCAACACTGAAGACAGTTTTGCATTTTTTGCTATCGTCTTCTAGTTAGGACTTCAATTGGGTTTGAGGAAGATGTTATTTGAAACATTTTTGCATTATTAATTTTAAAATTAGTTAACTTAAATGATAAAGAAGGAATATTCATGAATATGTAATACACGTTAACGTAATAACAACAACAAAAACAATAATTCTTAAGAAGCCATTAGTATTAAAATGTACTAAATTCAAACTATAATCATTGTTTAACGAAATCCGAAGAAGATTTGATTCCACTATTAATATATATTTTCCAATCTTTTATGGACAAATAATTTTTGAGTACATATTAAAGAGATTGAACTCTACTTTTAAGGACTTTTCATTATCATGGAAATATAGAAAGTAATATCTATTTAAATTTTTGGAAAAACTTCGCCCTTCTTTTGCATGAAATCGTATACATTGCTTCCATTTTGCTTTCGTTAAACAACACATTCGCATATAGACAACATTTTATTTGCACCTATCAAAAACACAATCTCACCTATTTTCAACCCTTTGGTTGCGTGACATCCGAAGCGCAAGAACACACGTGCATGCAACCAATGGGAACCGCATATGTCCCGGAAGTAGCGCCATCTATCGGCGGAGGCAAGCACTTCCATCCAGGAGTGTTATCCCCTCCACCGATTCCATCAGTGACAGCGGTATCTCTCAAGCGAGTGAAACCACCACATTATTCGAAAAAGACCGGTGCCCATAAAAAGACACGATTTTTCTCCACCACACAGTGGTTGGAGGTGGAAATTTGCTGAAACATCAGTCATAGGAAAGTGACGGAATAGACTGGAGACACATTTATAGTCGCTCGCTCTTTTTTCTTCGGCCGAGAAGATGACGGGAGCTCATGAACAATTGGGGTGAGTTAATTAAGTGTTCGGTTCATTAATACTCTGCCAGCAGTCGAGTGGTTTTGTGAATGGGCTTTTGAGAATGTGCATGGCATGACGTGAAAGGTGTGTGATTCATTGTACAGGGAGAGATCAGCAAAATGTGTTATGTTTGAGAGTATAATTTTAAAAAAATTAAAAGTACATTTGTAGTATTATTCTATATTACTTTAAAGTATATTTTAAATAATGACTCCTATGAAGACACAGATATTTGAAAAAAAATTCTTAATTCAGTGTCAAGAGTGATTAAATTGCTGAAACGTTTTGACCATTTATATTTCAATTTTGATTTATAAAGCACAATTGATATTTAAATTGAAACATTTTCGTAATAAGATAAAAAAGATTTAAAGGATATGGGCAAAAGAGAAAATTTTTCTGATGATTTGTGCGGGAAACTGTGAAACGAAAGGTATTCAAGGTAAAAATAATTAAATATACCACTAGTACTGCTTGTTACTTTTATGCATCCCACATAACATATATTAGTTTTTTTAAACATAGAAGATAAAGATTTGAATTATTTTTTGAATATAAAACTAAGATTTTGTAAAAATATCTCGTTATTATTTATATAGTGAAATTTTTCAAAAGTTAATATTTTTTCGCTAAATAATTTCTGCATTTTTATCTCTTTAGGTTTTTGGTATTTTAAAAAAATAGAGCTAAAGAAGTGTTACGAAAAACGAATTTAATTATTACTTGCAGCTGCAGATATTCTAGATTTTATTTATTTTTATGATGAATTTAAAATCCACAAAATTTTAAAGCAGAAAATTTTGTACGATTTTATAAGGCGCAAGCTGAAAATTTTTTAATTTATCATAGGATGTCAGGTGAGTTAAATGGTAAAGTTAACTTGTGAATTTCGTTAAGTTTATTTTATTAATAGAGGTGATAAAAAACATTAACTAACAGATAGTTAGTAATGTGTAAATACCTATAACATTTTATTCTATAAAAGTTACTCGTAATCTTACTCTTGATCTTCTTTATAATTAACAAAAGTTCCGAAATATGAAAGAAAAAATAACTAAATAACTAAGTTTGTAGTTCAACTTATACAAAGCAATGAAGGTTAATTTTTTGAATAACGAATACGCACTAGATTTTAAAACCAGAAATAAATTTAAACACAAGGTTAAAACAGTATATAATTTTAGAGCTGGAAAAAATGTGAATGGGGGAGAAGCAACGTTTTGTAAATTATATCAATACTTTTCCCTATTCAGAAAGAGCTCATATATTCTGATTCAGCTCTTAAAAACTACATTATTTATAATGTGAGAGCTTACACAGACGTTTCTACCCCTTTACTTTGGAGTTAAAAAAAAGAATTGCACGCATACACTCTTGTGGCGATAAAAGAAAATATGTATAGAAAGTTATGTTTTCCGAAAGTTATATTTACGATATTTATATAAATAATAAGTATCCTAGACATCGCATGTATAAAATGGTTAGTTGGTACAGAGAAAAAACAGTACTGGATCTAAGAAATATTATATCCTGTGCTCTTAGATTATTCGGAGGCTTACATCCATTTTCCATAAAATAATAATATTTCCATTTCTGTTACAAGATATTTCAAAAAGTTTTATATTTTAGTTAAATTTTTTCCACATAAAGATTTCCTCATACTTTTGCCGTATCTTTTAAACCAAAAGAAGAAGCTGATAAAATCCGAAGATTTTGCGATTTTAGATGTTTTTCTACATATGTTACCGTTAATATGACTTTCAAATAATTTAAAACGTGTGAGTAAATGTTAATACGTGTATGAAAAACAACAAGATAAAGTTCATCTAATGCGATGGAGATGCCCTGTTATGAGCACTATAAAAAGAAGCTGGATTATTCATAGGGTTTTATTTAACAGACATACATTGTTTCCGTAATAGAGAACCCGACTTCTTTTACCAAAAATGATTAAGATCCATAACACTCACGATAAAATAAATTTAATAAATTTTCTCCCGCATTTCTTTTCCAACCTTATTTGTTATCCAACCTAATATGAAAAATGAAAGTATTTTTCTTTCAAGGAGTAGTTCTTCAATATATTTGAATAGTTTTTCAATTTACAAAGTCTTATTTGAAAAAAATGCAATTTCAGTCACTAAGCATAAATATTTTACCACTAAAACACTTCCAGATATTTACAATGTCTATATAATGTTAATCGTACAAAAAGTGGATTTGATTTTATAAATAATAAACCAGTAATACGGTAGATATATATATATATATATATATATATATATATATTGCTAACATGCTTAACTAATGTAGTTGGTAATCAATATTGTTTTTTTTTAAATTTATATTGGGAGTATTATAATTCAAGGAAAACTAATTAAAATTAAGATATTATCAAGCAGAGTCCTTCTGTTTCAATTAAAATTTTCGATTAAAATTAAGCGATTTTCATAAATAGCAGAGTTTCAAGGTATATAGAATATGGTTAAAATAAATATAGTTATCGAGGATTCTCATACTTTTCCAATATATTCAACAGGATTTTACTGTATAGATATACATGTAAAATTAATTTAACGTTTCAAGGGAGAATAGTTCAAGTTTGCAGAATACTCAGTACCGAAAACACGCCTTTCTAATGATACTGAAATATTTCATATCCTGGAATTTTGATAATTTATCAGAGATTTCAATTTAAATTTCCAGTAAACTTTAATTATTCAGTGAGTTTCATCTGTTCCAGCAAATCTGTAACCACAAATTTTGCGAAAAATATTTTTTGTTATAAGAAGTTACTTAAAAAAATTATTCTTAATTTAAATTATCTCATTAAATCAATCAATAATGTTTATCAAAAAAGATATAAATTATTGTTATTAACGGTTGTTATTAATGTTGTATCATTTAGAAATTACCACTTGAGATAATTTTTCACATATCAGTTATTTACCCCAGGTGAAATACTTGGTATTAAAATATGAAAAATTTAATTTTAAGTTTCTTAATAACAATCAAAATCATAATTACTTATTCATAAATTATAACATATTAAATTTAAAATTACAGATTTAAACAATTTTTTTGGATTGCGTGTTTAATCAAGTTTTAGCTACAGCAGACATATTTTATACAATTTAAAATCTTTTCTACGCATTTAAAAAGTAATATATTTTAATTTTGTTCACTAAAAAAATTCATACGATTGAGAGATTTAGGAAATTGCGTCATATTCGACTAATACTAACTATTACAAAATAAAAATTCTCTAGAGCCCGTATATTTTTGATTGCTTAAGGAAACTTGATGCAAAACCCCCTTTAAAAGTTCATGCCTTCGCATAAAATCAACAACCTACGTTGAGAGGCAATAAAAATAAAGAGTATACGTTTTCTTTATGGTTAAAGTCATTTCTTTGGTATTTCTTAGTAGATGAGGGAATTTGTGTTTTTAACTTCAACAAATGACCTGTTTCTTAATATTCATGTCATTTTCTTTCCCATAGAAAAGTTCGTTTTTTTTTAAAATTTAATTTTCTATCTGTTAGTCTTTCAAGGTTGTGTTTCTTCCAGAGCAATGAATTTTTGTTTGAAAGCAACAGTAATGTACAGAATGATAAAGCAGAAAAGCTTTTACAGGAAATGGACTGAAATGCATCTAGATCACGAAAATATTTCTTATGTTAGAGGCACAATAATGAAATAAGTTAAAAGAAATTTACCAATAGAGGTATAAAGGTGCGCTAATACCTAAATTTTAATTAACTTTTCTTAAATTGTAATAAGGCCAATATAAATATAAAACATAGAGTATTGATTACCGACTATATTAATTAAGCATTTTAGCAATTAATATATATATATATATATATATATATATATATATATATAATGTTTATATATACATATATATTCCTCCGTACAGTATTACTGGTTTAGAAATTTGGCACACTTCCTTAAATTTAAAGAAAATTACATTTTGTCACAAATATTTACGTAGCTGATATATAAGAATTATATATTAGAAATGAATATTATGTAAGTTTTTAGGTATTATATTTTCCCCTGTCATATTAATGATTTCGCTCATAATTATTTTCGGTTCATTACAAAAGACTATTAAATATGAAATCAAACGTGTGCAATAATAGTTACGGAAATTAGCTATTAAATAGTTACTGTTCCCTAAAATATGTTTAAAGATGTTCCTATTACTCATCTCGTCTTTGTAGCTGTATTGGAAGTTTTATTTTTACTTATTTCATTATTATGCTTCTAACATAAGTTAAAATTTCATGATCTAGATGCAATTCAGTCCATTTCGTCTGAAACTCTTCTTATATAATAATGTTTTGAAGCAGTCTTATGATACGATTAAAATTATCGTTACATATAATCTTTTAGTGAATAGGTTTATCGCTTGCTAGAAATAAACACTTGATAAAAAGATTCTCATCTATCAATTAAAATGTAATATATATATATATATATATATATATATATATATATATATATATATAATATCAGTCGGGTGATTTACTTATTTGATTTAATAATTTCCCTACCTTATTTGTAAGAGTCAAGAGGAAAAAATGGAAGATTTGATGATTTTTTTTACATAAGTTAAATTGTAATTTTTTTTACATATAACGAGAATGTAATTTTGATATTTTGTATGTCCGATAAAAAAAAGTAGGAAAAACTGTTTTTATTGGATTTTCTTTAAGTAATATAAGTTTTATATCATGCTTTGCATATTATAAAGTATTAATAGAACTCAACTCGGGAAAATAAAATCGAAGTTAATGTGATTCTTAAGCATGATGATGATTTTTATACTAGATCATTTAGGAGAAATATTTGTTGTATAGCATGAAGATTTATTAAGTTTAAAATTGTTTAATCTAGTTTAATCTTTAAGTTATTATGCCTTTATGGTTCATAAAATAATTACTGAATTTATAGGCATTGCTAAAAGACCAAAATAGTTGGATTTAAATGAGCATTTATATTACAGAAATCATTATGGCTAAGTTAGACAGCCATCTTTTTTCACAGGAACGAGGCTTGCACGTAAGAACGTACTTTTAATATCAGGGTAATTAAAGGAGATTTCAGCTAAAGATGCTTGATTTACAACTTATTATAAGTATGAAAAGGGAAGGCAAGATATCCTTTTTTGACAGTCCTTTATTATAAAAATTTTGTTTACAGTACTGATGCCTTAAAATAAAATAAAAATAGTTTTATCAGTTCCAATTACTATATTTGAAACTATAAGCATTCATCCGATTGGAAAATATCTAGTAAATTGCTGCTTTGAAATGATAGTACATTACATGCAAATTCAGTATATTACCTATATTAAGGCATAAAAATTTGGTATTTCGTTTCTATTGTAAAACGCTCCTTGTAGTGCCATTATTTTTATGATATTGGAAGAAAGGAGAATAATGGCTTATTTTTAGCAAGGAATATATACTCCCTATTCAAAATTTTCCAGTTAAGTGAGGAATAGTCTACAACAGAAGTCATTTGAATTTTTCATTCATATTACTGAAGGAATAAAATAGCAACAAAAAAAATCGACGAAGATTAAACAGACATTGCATAATTTAACGTCCGGTGGATATAAGACATTCGCACGAAATCCTAATGTCTGCCCAACCCAAAAGTATGACCTAAAATATATTGTTTGCAATCCTCCTTCGGGAAAAATAGAAGTTCTTTTGTTTTTGCCCGGAAAAACTTCGAGATGAAAAAAAAAGCACATGCTCACGCGAAAACCATAAATATAAAATAACTCCCAAACGTCTAATAATCAATAAGCTGGTTGTTGCTCGAGTAACAAATGCATATCATATTGACCAGTTTCTTGCTGTCTCGTAAATAATTATATTATGCATTTGAAAGCTGACATTCGAAAATTTTCGAATTTTCGTGTAGAAAAGGTGTATTTAAAATCTCCAAAAGTTGGTACGCGCTTCCTGTTTGATAAGGACAAGATTTTTTTTAAAACTCCAAATGTTCCCGAGTATTAATTTTAATAACCAAATTATATGCTAATAGATAACACCAATTCTCCTTCAGCGATTCACCATTGCATACACATTTCCAGGAACTTGGTGAAATATTTTATTGAGTATTTTATAAAAGTTTTCGAATTTTAACCCATAAATAAATGCAAGAAATGACAGGAATTTTATGATTTTTGAATAAATTTTAATTTTAAATAAAGCAGAAGAAATAAAACATCTTAAAAAAATAAGGATATAGATTGTGAACTCTGCTTTATTTAAAATTAAAATTTATTCAAAAATCATAAAATTCCTGTCATTTCTTGCATTTATTTATGGGTTAAAATTCGAAAACTTTTATAAAATACTCAATAAAAAATTTCACCAAGTTCCGGGAAATGTGTATACACTTCCCGGAACATTAAGTTAAGAAATTTTCGAATTTTCGTGTAGAAAAGGTGTATTTAAAATCTCCAAAAGTTGGTACGCGTTTCCTGTTTGATAAGGACAACATTTTTTTTAAAACTCCAAATGTTCCCGATTTTAATAACCAAATTTTATGCTAATAGATAACACCAATTCTCCTTCAGCGATTTACCATTGTATACACATTTCCCGGAACTTGGTGAAATATTTTATTGAGTATTTTATAAAAGTTTTCGAATTTTAACCCATAAATAAATGCAAGAAATGACAGGAATTTTATGATTTTTGAATAAAATTTTAATTTTAAATAATGCAGAGTCCACAATCTATATCCTTATTATATAAGATGTTTTCATAGCTGTATTTGCCTTGCATAATCAAAAACTGTTATACTAGTTTGTTTAAATATTTTTAAATTAGTATCTTGAGAAAAGTAATCGTATGTAGGGAAAGATCCAACAATTTTCTGCAAATTTAAATATCATTTTTACAGCATCATTTTTTTAGAAGAGTTAAAATATTGTGGAATTATTTTTATATTCGCAACGTTGCAAAAATGTAAATACGGTGAAAATGTGGCATTCGTAACTCAATATATTTGTCAATAAAAATTTTGAATGAATTTTAAGTAAAAACTGTATGAACGTGTTCAGCCTCGTCTTGAAATAAGAACTTATCTGTACTGAAAATATCTCACGGAATATAAATAATTTCTTATCTTTAATTAAGGTTTCATCAGAAATAACACAAATTAGTGATATCTCGTTATCAATAACACACAAATTCCTACTGTCAGAAAAAAAGAAAAAAAAAAGGTTCAGCGAGATGCAATGAATACTACCAATTGTGTGATACGAGTATAACAAATATAAATATTTGTTGCAGAGTCTCGCGATAAAAGCATGCACTTCGTCTAGTAAATATTGATATAGTTCCTAATTTAATATACTTTAATAACCAAATTTGTGTTTTTTTATGTTTCGGAAATGCCGGGGGAAAATGCTATACGTTATTTATTTACCACCGTATGCTGCCATCGGTTTTTTAAGAAAGTTTGTTATTGATGAGGAATGATCTTCTCTTTTCAGTGCAAAGTCTTATCGCAAGGAAAAAATACTTTTACAGGAAAGTCACTATTTTACTCCTTCCTTAAACTACATCCAAAAATTGCACTAATCTGACTTGTTAATTTTATCATGTGGGCACTCAAATAAATGGATGCCCATACGTAAAAAGTTGACAAAAATTTTACTTACCTTCTCCATTTAAAAAAATTATTTTTAAATGATAGTTTCCTAATGGTAAATTATACTTTTTAATGGTTTTAATGATTTATAATTTTTTAGCGGAAAATTTTAATTACGAAAGGAATTTCTAAGTTGGGAACTAGGAATCTAATTTATGAATAAAAACTTACTATTTTTTATAATATTTAATGTATATGTTTCAAAAAAGTATTCATCATCAGTGTTAAAAAATCTGTGCGCATGGGAGTATTTGGCTTGTACGTATCGAATGAGAGCCTATAATTGAAATTTTAAAGTTTAATTCAGAAGTTTACTGGGGTAAAGCGAATTTTATTATATGTGATTCATTGAGCTTTTCGATATATACATACATACATACATACATACATCTATGTATATATATATATATATATATATATATATATATATATATATATATATATATATATATATATATATATATATATAATTTTACTATTTTACATTAACTAAAAACCTAACCAACCCAGCTAGAACGTCATTTCCCTCATTCTCATTCCACGACACGCGATCGGCGTCTCTGAATGTAATCCGCAGTCTAATGCTTCGTTCTTTTTCGTGCACTGCAATTACGCGGGCGAAGCATCGTGAGTCACTCTCTCGTGATTTCGAACATTCGATGACTGCGTTAGTTCGAGCGCGTGCTAGGCAATTAATTATTGATGACCTCGGTCTTGTGAACTCTCCGCTGCAAAAAGAAAATCTACTTCCTGAATCGAACATTTTTTTCATCATTCTCCTTCCTTCCCCTCTCTCCATATTAATAAGTATATAAGATATATGTCAAGATAAAAATCTGTCAAGTAAATAAAATACCAAAATATATTATTCATATAAAAACACGCAAACATTTGTATAAATTATACATTATATAAATGATTTCACGTAAGTACAACAATACATCAAAATTAATTACTTTTTAAAACTCGTTTACTACAGTATACTTTTAGGAGAGTGGAAAATGAAATATGGAAATAGCAGGTTATTTTATTTGTAATCCTTAGATTCCCCCAACCACATTTAACGTTTTTCGTTCATTATATTTGTACATTTGTACATTTTTCATCGATCATGTTTATACATTACTATCCATACGTGAAAATCTAGCAATTCGTTTTGAAATGATATATACTTTACACTTACTTACACACACACACACACACACACACATATATATATATATATATATATATATATATATATATATTGTTACCCCTTATAAATGAAACTATAACAGTTTCTTTCAGACATACACGTAATATTAAATTTTAATGCTGGAAAATCGGCTCTCCTTTTATCTCTACAAAGAAAAGCCGGAAAAAGAGGGAAGGTGAATCTTTTTTGTCGAGAAATATCTTCGGAAGCGTTTTGATCACATTCTTCGTCTAGGTTCGCTGACTGATGTGAAGCACTGACAAAAATACCGCTGGAAACTTTTTTCTCCATGCAACGGAATGTAAAACTTTTAAAGAAGATAGTATCCTTACCGTTCTTATAACGGGCTGATACTGCATATGTTCTAAAAAAAATTAAGAAACGTGTATTATACAAATTTTACCGAATTGAGTTTCATCAAGATGCCTGTCTTGTGCTTTCGTGGATTTAGTTAATATTTATCATAAAACGAAACAGTTGGGCTATCTGATGTGGGTTAATTTTGTGAACTGGTTGATTTTCGTTGACATGTTATTTCTTATCTCATTAAGGATTGAGAAATATGTGATCATAGATCTAATGTCTGAATTTCTGTATAAAATAAGTTTAAAAGTACTCATTTTGCATTGTAGTTGTAGTCATGCGAATGAATATATATATATATATATATATATATATATATATATATATATATATATATATATATATATATATATATATATATATATATATATATATACATATATATATATATATACATATACATATATATACATATATATATATATATACATATATATACATATATATATATATATATACATATATATACATATATATATATATATATATATATATATATATATATATATATATATATATATATATATATATATATATATATGTATATATATATATGTGTGTGTGTGTGTGTGTGTATGCGTGTTTTTTTTTTGTGTGTGTTTGTTTCTCCGTGTTTATACGAATAAAATAATTCTGATGTTTAGCGGAACTGATGGATTTTTACTTTTATATATATATGTGTGCATATGAATACGGGGAGATAGGAAGCAAAAGGAATGATGTAAATAAATCCCCACAGAATGCTGCAAATCTAACGTTTTATTAAAAGGATTTTGTTTGTGTATAAAAAAAACGTAAGAAAATGAACTTATTTATTATTTTAACGCAAGGAACTGGACGTACCTCCCTGTCTACAGCCATAGATTTCTAAAATCTTGCTTCTATAGTAACGCTGTGGTATATTATTATTTTCTGTTAACTCTTTCCTGTCAGATCTTTCAGAATTCAAGAATAACTCGAAAGTATGTAGAACTGCGGGTTCATCGGACTAGGAGTATGAGAAGATTACGAGCGGACAGCTCTGGGAGATAGCAGAAAATATGACTGTGGAAAAGTTAGGACCTCAGGTGTTAGGAATCTGAGTTACTGGATGTCTGAACTAGGCGTGTTCAGTAGTATGGTTCAATATTTTTTTATATCGTTGAATATATTTCATGAAGGGATTATCTCTATATTTTTTGAACACTACATGAAGGAAGATAGAGTATGTCGCTATCGTTCATATTTTCTTGACGATTCCAGTTAGGTTCTGAGTTACTAATAAACTATGGAATTCTATGTAATTGTTTGCATCCTTTTGTGCAATATACTACGTGTGTTGTCTGAAATGCGATAAAATAACCTTTATTAAATGCAACACAATCTTTGCAAAATTGTAAAAATTGAAACGTCAGATTGAGTTGGTTGTTGAACAGAATTCAGTTCATGTTCATTAAACAAAATTCAATTCAATGTTCAAACTCAAACCTTCAAATATCTCGAAACGAAAAATATATGACTTAGATCACTTTCATAATCACCGACACATATATAAGTTTATGTATACATATGTATATATGAATATATGTATATATTTAAATAAATAAATAAATAAATAAATAAATATATATATATATATATATATATATATATATATATATATATATATATATATATATAAATAAGGGATGGACGCGTGAGGTCCTATCTGAGAGACTGCCAGCGGTCGGAGTTAATTCGAATTTCATGTTGAAAAGCCATTCTCAGAAAACGCTCATTTTGTTTCTTAATGCCTATATGTTACTTGTGTTGTAGCCGTCCCTGTGTAACTCGTTATGTCCAAGAAGCATTAAATGTAGTTCGTTTGTGCAAGATTTAGTATCATCATTTCCCTAGATGCCTTGCCATCCTATATATATATATATATATATGTGTGTGTGTGTGTGTGATAATAATAATATGGATTTGAAATTTGTTTCATATATGTAAAGAGAGAGGGAGAGAAAAAAGAATTAGCTGTAATATATTCTATCTATAACAAAAATGATTCCTTACTACGGTAAAATTGATTTGCGGGAACTTATAGCGCTTTATTTTCCTGAGCAAATTTCTTTATGTAATCACTCAAACCTAAAAAAATCAAGTTTACTAGCAGTGGAATAGAATTCGGAACCCTGAGCTCTTTGGAACAGCCTTCTATGCGTTTAGACCCGCAGGTCATAATCTAAAGTAATGACTCTCACAAGCTGTATTAAACCTCTCCTACATTTTCTATTCTAAAAGGAAAATAGTCTTGTTATATTTAGGACTAGTGAAAAATCGTTCATAAATCTAAAATGTAAAGTTTTCAATTTGTAGAGACCACCTGCAGGGAACAATTCTTAAATTCGAGGTTGGTATTTTTCAAACTGAATTCTCCATTTTTGGCGATATATATATATTTTTGAATTCTATTTTCTAACATTTTTCCCTCTTTATTTAGGATGAAGTATACAATATATTGACATGTACATAGCATTTGTTTATTTTTTTAAATATAAATTATAAATATGCTGCGATAAGGCAAAATACTGCATAAACCCTTGAATATAAATTCAAAAGATTATGAAAATAATTTTTATATTATTTTCTTGCGATTTATAGCAGTTCAGATAGTATTTTAAGGTGTTGGTTCAGAAATTCACCTGGTTGCTCCAACTATTTTCAATTTGCAATTTTTAATCGATTGTTATTGCCCACTTACATCTCTTTGGATAGTTAGTTACTCATACAGGGGTTGTATAAAAAGTATCGGGAAAAGTATCGGAAAAATAAATTTATTTCACATATTGCTACAATTCCTCAAAAATCTTCAAAATACACCCCTTGCGCGACGACACACTTTTTCCAGCGGTTTTTCCACGACTCGAAGGTAGACGAATTCCGGAACGTCCTTAAGGGTACACGTGCAAGCTTCTTTGACGGCACTTAGGGTCCCATGGTGGTGTCCGTTGAGGGAAGATTTCACTTTTGGAAATAGTCTGCTGGTACCAAGTCGGGACTGTAAGGGGGTTGGAGAATCGTCGCGGTGTCGTTTATCGTCAGGTACTCGGTGACCTTGGAACAGGCGTGGTTGGGTGCTCTGGGACGAGTTTAGTGCAGATCTTTCGCATCGCCAAATTTTCAGTGATAATGCTGTGCACTGTCATCTTATCAATGCCAATTTTATCTGTGACCATGCGCACACTTAACCGACGGTCTGAATTCAGTACTTCATGCACTCGTTGCACGTTGTCGTCGGTTCTTGAGGTCAACGGCCGTCCAGAGTGGGGCTCATTTCTCCACACTCTCTCGGTCATCTTTTAAGAGCTTGTACCACTTAAAATCTACAGTTTGTGATATGGTTTCATCCTTGAACACTTGGCGAATCATACCCAACGTCTCCGTACCCGATTTTCCCAGTCCAACACAAAATTTGATGGCGTGCCGCTGTTCAATCGCTCGCTGCATTTTGTGCTTGCATCGAGTCACTCGACAGGGGTCCGCTAAAAACACGATCTAGCCTGAACGAACGCTCGCAGGCGACTGGTGCTTGGTGCGTCATGTAGGTCACATCCCCTCCACCGAGCATGCACGGTACGAGCGCGCTCCGACGTACAGTCACGTCAGGAAAAAATTGTTCCCGATACTTTTTATACAAACCCTGTACATAGTTTTGGTGGATGAGTTTTCTATTTTGTTCTGGATCAGAAATGTTTTTCATTGGTAATAAGTCAAAATACAGTAAATTTCTTACATATATACGCTATCGTTCAAATCGATTCTGATTATTCGATACTGACTTGTAACGCTTGAGGATAAAATACAGAACTACCATCTCACATATTCATCTGAGAATTAGATGCAAAATATGCTAAACCCTGGTCGTTGTATCTACGTCACCGAGGTATTATTATATTCCAAGGAGTAAGTTATGCATGATTCTAAGGAATTGATGAAAATTTTGGTTGCATGCCATGAATCATAATGCCATCGTTAGTGATCCTTATACGATGTGTTGTCTGAGACAGTTACCTTTAGCTTAAATCATCATGTATTTAAGTACCATCACGATTTACTGAGTAATACTATTTATTGGTGTTGATACGGAATTAATAGAGATGTCATGAAACTAATTACAACGCTAATATATCAGCTATATTATTATAGGCCATTTTTAAAATTAAAAAGAATCAATTAAAAAAAAAGAAATTCCCTATAATAACATCAACAATGACTAACACTTTAGAAACAATATTATTTTAGGTTGGTTTATAAATGTTACAGCAGTCAGAAAATGTTACAAAGTTCTTATTAGTATATTGATTATTAGCTAAAATTTTTAAATTTTATTTCAGATATTTCATGAATCTTTTAGATCTATTTTTCCTTTTTAATTCAGTACTTATTGTTTTGAGTACAAATTGTAATTTATATTAAAGTTTAAGCAATGAAACGTGTTTAAATTCCTAAAACTAAATACTTTTTTTTGGCTGTAAATTAATATTGCTTTATTGATTCTTACTTGTCTAGGGAACAATTGTTATACGGCGTTATCACTTAACTGAAGCACTAAGTAAAGTCACTGGGTGATGTCACCAAGGAATAATTATACAAATATATATTTAGAATATTTGTGAAAATTAGAAAATATATTTTATTAGAAAATAAAACTTTGGTTTTAATATATGTATGATTAAAAACTGCTTTAATTATAACCTGAATTGAGAAGTCTAATTAGAAACCAAATGAAAAATAGTTAACGTACTTGGTTAAGATCTATGAATGAAGAAAAGGAATCATATTTTGTTATCGTCGTCCTTATGTTAGCCGAAGTCATACAGAATTACGAAAATTTTTCATCCTCATGTTTCGTTGTAATTTCGTCGGGTTTAGTCTTACAATAAACTCTGTTAAGAAGAGTATAACGAGAACAACATAATTCTTAATATTGGATACAAAGAAAGTGAGTTACAGTATAATATTGCTAGAACACAGCTAATCAATATTTGAGCGAACTTTGTACCTAAAATTATTTTTCTCTATTGCACAGAATTACGTTAAATATAAAACTTAAAAGTTTTAGAGTTAAATTAGTTTGATAACTTCTACAGCGTAGGAAAAACGTGACTTGTAAAGTATATCTTTTTGAAGTTAAAGTTACCTTAAATTTCAGTAATTTTAAAGGTCACTATAAAAAATTATAGGAAAGGTTCATATGTGATTAAAGGAGAATTCCATTCTAAGCCGAGAGACACACGATAAAAATCATAATGGGATCAGAGTCATTTATGAAACAGATGGACTGTCTTCATGACCACCGTCGCTTTACCTCAAGCCAGTATTTTATGAAGTTGACAGTGAAGTCGATGTACAGTAATTTATTTTTCTATATCCATTCATTTTAGAGCCAGCGATACGTTTGAGCATAATGACAACAATATTGAATTATTTTCACCGTTAAATTTCAACATACATTTCTGAGCGATCAGTTATAGTTTTCATTATACCACTATTATGACAGTTTACTCAACTGACCATCAAGTCCTTGCTACCTTTGACCCTGTACAAATACGTGCATGAGTATATATATATATATATATATATATATATATATATATATATATATATATATATATATATATATATATTATTTACAAAGAATTATTGGACACCTGGGATAGATGTCTATGGTGGACCTCGCAACAAGACAGCTGGCGTTGTTGTCCTGAAAGTAACATGGGTTCAACCCGTAAAACTGCCACAACGTAGGAAGTACACTGTGATCCAGAATATTGCAGTAGCCGTCAGGGTTGAGCTTACCATGAATTAGGACCAAGGGTCCTAGTCCATACCAGGAGAAACACCTACAGACCATAATTCCACCTCCGCCGAACTTTAGTTTGGGCACAATGCATTTTGGCAGGAGGTGTTCTCTACGCAGACGCCAGACACAGACCGTACCATCCAATCGGTAGAGGTTGAACCTTGATTCTTAGCTCCAGAGAACCTGTTTCCACCGATCTACGATCCACTTTCGACGTGCTTTGCATCACATTAACCGAGCAGCGCGGTTGGACTTTGTGATCAAAGGCTTATGGGCCGCAGCACGACCATGAAAACCGAGCAGATGGGCTTCCTTACGAATGGTATTCATCGAAGCAACACTCCTGGAGGCCTGTCGAAACTTCTGGGGTATGTGGGGATCGGTTGGGTACGTTTCTTCCGAATTTCTTTGGACAGCACCTGTCGCTCTCTATCTCCCAGTTTCATGGGTCTGCCGACTTGGGGCATATTCCGACAATCACTGCTTACCTTCCACTTTTGAATCACTTAGGCAACTGTTGACTTTGGGTAATTCAGCTCGATAGATATGTCCCTTAAGGATCGGCCATTTCTGTGATACTCGACGATTACACCTTTCTCGAAATCAGATAGCACTACACTTCGTGGTATCTGGCAGGCGAATAATGACAGTGTTGTTTCCTTTACGAGATTTAACGGCGGAGGGCGTGACGTATATGAGGACCGCAGATATCGTCATGTGCATGGTTGTCCAAATGGTTATTCATAGATAGTGCGTAAATGCCCAAGCCGGTTCCATTTCACACTGGATGATACAATAATAATAATAAAAAATTAAAAATTCGCCATTTGCAGTTGAGGATTAGAAGAATATTTACGCGTGTTTGAAAGTTTTCTAACATGTTTCATTTTGAAGTGACAAATTTGTGAAAAGGTTTCTGTAGGTCTGCGTCTCGGGTACTGTGAGTGTATTATATCTAAGATAATACATGGAGCTTGAAAGTTTGTGCTCGGTGTGTTCCTAACTGCTTGACATCTGAGCAAAAACAGAAACGCCTGAATATTACACTGTTGGTGAAACCTTTGCACAGATAACGTGTTTCCACCTTAGAAGACCTAACTTCAGCCGTTACCCGAGTCATTAGAGTAGCATTCTGCAAGGAATAAAAAATATTTCTAGGTGTTGGGACTCTGTAATTGAGAAGCAGGGGGCACTATATAGATGGACTGTAGAGCGAAATTGTCAAAAGTCAAATAGGTATTATAGAACTAATTTAGAGTGCATTACATTGGAAATGACCCTCGTATATATATATATATATATATATATATATATATATATATATATATATATATGTGTGCGTGTGTGTGTGAGTGTGTATGTATATGTATATATGTATGTATGTATGTATATATGCATACATATATACATATACATACACACACACACACACACACACACACACATATATATATATATATATATATATATATATATATATATGTGTGTGTGTGTGTGTGTGTGTGTGTGTGTAACGATAATGCCCAACGTCCCACCTTTATTAATCTAACGCGTAGTTAAAATTATCCTTGTTTCCTCTTAATAAAGTACAGTCCATTATTGCACGCGCGGTAAAGTTAATTTTAGGCATCAACCCCTTTTCCAAACGCGCGATAAACTTATTTTTAGATATGAGTCAGCGCCACGTGTGCTTAGGTCACCGTGCGAAAAATCCTACGACATTGCATCATACATTCACGGGTTTGGTTCTGGTCAATTGAGAGAATTTTTGACTAGCGCCCCCAAGGTTTGAAAACGTTGAGCAGCGTTTTCGGAGGTCCTTCCTTGCTTGCTCGCTGGCTCTTCCAGCTGGCCTTCCTCGCGTGTCTTTCGTACTTCGGTTTTTGTCCTGATTCTGCTACTGTCCTATGACGTGACGTTCTGTCTTTTCCCGGCCAACTTCGGCGGCCGGCTCAATGTCTTATTTCGTCTTTAACGTTCAACTATGTATTACCGTGTACCTTCGATGTGTTAAATAATCTGTGTTTGTCCTGAGGAATATCTTCATTATCCGGAATCATCAAATAAATAATGTGCAACGTCATCGCTTCCTGCCGTGCGTCTCTTCACTCTGGCCACTACACTGAATTTAAAGTAGATCATCGTCGACATGTTACTTACTTACACACACACACACACACACACACACACACATACATACATATATATATATATATATATATATATATATATATATATATATATATATATATATATATATATATATATATATATATATATATATATATATCACATTTAGGTAAATTATTCTTTGGTTGAAAGTAAAACCTCGAAGTTAGGCACAAACTTCTATGTTTTAACAACATGCGATCATTCGGTAAATGGACCATAATAATTCCCTTAAACATTTTGCTATACCATGTTTTCCCCAATAATTATCAGCCAGTAAGGGAAAAAAATAACGGAGAACGCAAAGTCTTAATGTATGTTCTGTCGTCTAACTCATTAAAAGAAAAAAAGTTCCTCGTCGTAATTTCTCTTTTCTGACATCTTTTAGTTAAAAATACGCAGATTTCGATGCACTAAAGAAAATGTACCGCTACTGTAGAAATAGAACTGAAACTGACTAAACCCTTTAATATTTAAAAGTATTCCTCATTACCTAATCAGGTTAATCGTCTTACTCTCATCTTATTAGTTATTCATCGTAACCAAGTTTTACCACTGACTTTCAAGAATTGGAAAAGTTCGGTTTGAAGTGCGAAAAAAGTCATAAATAAAATATAACCCTGCACGAAAACTGAGAAATTTATACATTGAAATTCCGGTCCATGATATCAGGACTATAATTTTATTTCTACTTTTTTTTTTTAAAGATTTACCAATTTTTTTCGCCATAAGTTTAGGTGCATTTAATTATAAATAATCTCGATAAATTGAATCATTGTAAGTAATTCTTTGAATACAAATTGATGCAAATTGAAAAGGATTTTCATAATGCGTTAAACTACTGTATAAGGTAAATTGAAACTTTAACTGCAATGACACCTGTGCAGCAGATTGAAGTTCTCAGGTTCGAGTCTCGAGGCGAATAGTAGCTTTATGAATGACTAGCTGAAAACCCGCGCTTCGCTACGGAGTACATTCAAATTAAATACAACGGTCAACGTATGCAATTTATGCCAAAAAATAAATATATATATTTATAATAAATGCGATGATCAATGTATACAATTGATGTAAAAGATATATCTATCTATATATATATATTTATAAAAAAATCGTAAGGGATATGCATTATTTTTGGATAATATCCAATCGTCTGCTGCATTAGAAAGAGAAAAAATATTTTTTTGTCTATTTAGTTGTTACGCACGTGACGATAAATTTATTGAAAGTACCAGAAAAAGAAATCACGTGATCAGCATTTAATAAATTAAATTCTAAAAATTAATCTTTAAAAATTCACCAAAAATCAGGAAATGGAGGTAAAAATTCGAAAAAAATTTCACTTTGAAGGAATTTTTATGATCTTTCTCGTGATATAAATTTTATAACCCTCAATGTATTATTTTAAATGCAAACGTAAAAAGGTTTAAAAAACAGCTTAAAAATTTAATTTAAAAAAATCTAAGAAGAATTTTTGAAAAATCTTTCTTAGTGCACCCCTACACTATTAGAAGAATCGCCATGCAAAATTTCAGCCCTTTTAGGTCTAGCGGTTTGGTCTGTGCGTTGTATGTCAGTCAGTCAGTGAATGAATGAATGAGTCAGTTACGGAACTGTTTTATATATATAGATAGGTAGAATGAAAGAATCTTTGGCATAGTCCATAATAACCTCTTTAATGTTAATCTTTTTACTTATTACAACAGCTTGTTGAGAGGTAAAGAAAAAGCAGAGACTTGACTAAAAATAAGTACACCCATACCTTTCTTTACGGCCTGGATGCTTCCATAAAAGTTGGCCATAAAGCAAAAAGCCGTATAACGAATCAATTATTTTGATAAAAACCATACAAATTTAATTGGATCTGTTCCAATTTTTTATAAATAATATAGTTTTTAGTTCATAAAGTATTTTATTCTTTTTATTTCCTATAAAAATGCTTACATATAAATAAAAGTACAAAACAATGTAATAATAAAAAGAAATTAAAAAAATAAACATGTAAACAAAAAACAAAAGAAGTCATATGCACATATGTATACATATAATAAAAACATAAAATAAAATGTTTAAAAACTGTTTTAATGTGAGGACGAACATCAACATGAAGAATCACTAGGCCATAACATGCTGCCATCATCACTTTCCGCTGTTGTAGCCGTGTAACGAAACATTGTGGGCAGTAAATCGAAAAAGTGCCATAATTAAAAAAGGCCGTTGTAGCGAAATGCCGTATAAAGAGCGGCCGTATAGTGAGGTATAGGTGTACTGATTAATTAAAGCCTCGACAACTGCCAGTAGATAAATTCATAATTGCAATCAAGGTTAAAGCACTGGGTAACACTTTTGAAAAAGAAGCCCTACAAATTCTAAATTAAACCGTGATCAATGTCTTACCACTCGGGACTTAATGTTTTTTTTTTCGCAGCATACTCAGCACCCTGGCGTCAGGTGTAACATCTCCGATGAAATGTTTCAGTTATTCTAGTTGGGAAAGAATCTTATTCTCAGTTTGAAACTATGCCCTTTATACGTATTCCTTCTATGTGTTCGATTTGTACATTGCATACACAACATTTAATAGCGTTTTTCTGCCGGGAATAAATTCTATGAAGCTCTTCGAAATTTTTTGCAAGAGTTGCGAAAGAAAAACTAGTTAGCAACTGAAGATAAATAAGGTTATGTATAAGAAAAGAATAAACCTATGGCAAATATAAAGAAATAAGTCATGTCTTTTTTTTGAGAAATACAACTTTTAACGTAGGATTACGTTCTTCAATAACGGTACTTCGGAGAGAAAAAAAATTGTCCGGCATCGCGAGTTACAATATTGGCAGCGCGCCAAACCCAGTAGCAGTAAACAGTTAAACTGAAAAGTACCAAAATGCGTCAAAAAAAAGGTAAGCAATAATAAATAATCCTACGTTAATAACCCGCAGTAGTTTCGTTATATGAGACTACCTGAAATATTTTTTTTTCATAAATAGTTGTACTACTTCAAAATATATTAACAAACTAGCTGAAAACCTATATTTCGCTACCGAGTACATTCAAATTAAATACAACGGTCAATGCATGCAATTAATGCCAATATATATATATATATATATATATATATATATATATATATATATATATATATATATATATATATATATATATATATATATATATATTTATATATAATAAATACAACGATCAAAGTATGCAATTGATGTAACAAAAAACAAAAAAATATATTTAAAAAAATCGTAACGGATATTTTTATAGACAAAATAATGTAAAAGAAAATATTAAAATTAAATCTAATAGAACATACTAAAGAATATAGTACAGTTTGAGAAACATTTCTTTTACTGCATTTTAATATTTTTTTTGGATATTGTCCAATCGTCTGCCGCATTAGCAAGAAAAAAAATATTTTTGTCTATTTCGTTGTTATGCACGTGACGTAAAATTAGTTTAAAGTCACGAAAAGAAAAGAAACCACGTCATCAGCATTTAATAAATTAAATTCTAATAATTAATATTTAAAAATTCCCCAAAAATCAGAAAATGGAGGTAAGGATTCGAAAAAGATTTCATTTTAAAGGAATGTGTATGATCTTTCTCGTGATATAAACTATGTAACTCTCGGATTATTATTTTAAAGTCAAAATTTAAAGATTGTTACAAAAACAACTTAAAAATTTAATTTAAAAAAATCTAAGAAGAATTTTTCAAAAATCTCTTTTAGATTTTTTAAAATTGAAAATCTCAGAAATCTTAATGTATCCCTACACTATAAGAAGAATCGCCATGCAAAATTTCAGCCCTTTAGGTCCAGCGGTTTGGTCTGTACGCTATATGTCAGTCAGTCAGTCAGTTACGGAACTGTTTTATATATATAGAAAATATTTAGTTGTAAATCTAAATTGAAAAAAAGTGGAGAAATTCCTTACAATGGTTTTTAAAACCCTAGGATATTGAATTCATTGCATGTTGTGTATGTGCGTACTCTAAGAATTTTACATAAAATTTTATAGAAACTTTAAATAATTGTAAATCAAATCTATGAAAATTTTAAATATATATATTTAATTGCATATACATTTGTCTCTATATATTTATTGCATTTACATTGTCTATATTTGTTGCATATACATTCTCCAAAATTTGAAATGGGTAAATAAATTTTTCTTTTGTTTTATTACGGAACGGAGTTCATTATACAAAACCAGAATGCTTCAATAATGAATAATAAATATAAAAATAATTCTGCATAATACACTCTAACAGCGAATAGATATCATATGCGCTAATATTGCATTTATCATTGCTTTCCGTGAAACAAGTTTGGATATTTAAACTAAAAGTTACCTTACATAACAGCAAATATTTCTGTGTTTCTAATAATTTACTAGATATATTATTTAGAACTCTGTTTCATATATTTTCTGTACTGAATACTTACATAATACACAAAAATATAAATATGCATGTGGGCGTACTCGAAAAACACTGGAATTATTATTACGAATGTTTATTCAGATGTTATCGTGGAAAATCTACATAAAACGTTTGGGATAATTTCTATTTCTTAAGGCCATTTATAAAGATTTTACATAAAATACAGAATACTATATCATTCCTTTACAAAGTATATTCCTTTAGGTCTTCAAGGTCTATAAAATATTTAAGATGCAATTTGTTGCAGGAAGCTTAATAATTTAAAACATGTCACGCATGAACGAAGAATTTTCAGTTACGTTTGAAATAACATTTTTGTTTAGACAGATGCCTAGTCTTAATATAATACTTATTCTCCAAAACTATTAATTACTGTTTTCTAGACGGTGCTTTTGAAATTAAGTAACGATGTTTTAAAAGCATGGTGCTATTCATGTTGCATTTCTTTTCTTTAGATAGAAATTTACGTTTACGGCTGATTTTCAAACGTTGTATTTTTGAGCTTCCCAAAGGATAGTTTACAAACTACCATTGTAAAATTGCTATTTGCCGCCAAAACCCGGCGTTGCGTGGGAAATCATTGAAAATGAAACCTCCACATTTTACTATGACGGTTCAGGTGGTAGAGTACCTGCTTCGAGATTATGAGATGTGAGTTGAAATTCAATCTCCTTTCAGACGTTCGAAAACGTGCACTCGACCTCTGGAGTGGACAAACTATAGATGGGAAGCATGTGTAAAGGGCGTGGTGGCCCACTTGGCAAAGACAGCGATCCAGTGATCTGAACGTCTCTGGTTTGATGCCGGTCGCTGACAGATCCACCGCCATGTACGCTAATGGGCGGCTGGTGCACGAAAAATATGCCGTGTCTGCAATATCCTCCAAGTTCTCAAAATTTACCTCTGGAGGTGCGGGTTCATGTGTACCGGTCTCGTCACTCGACTCTGTTCAAAATTACGGGACCGGTACTTTAGCCAAGTCGAACTCCGACCCTTGTGGTGCTATTTAAAACGGCAGCCGCACACCTCTCTGCCCAGTAGCCTTTATGGACTTGATATGACATACTGCCGGTTAAAGGGCGTAAGCCACAACAACACACAACACAACAGCATGTGTAAAATTTTCACAACGGGAGAAAATTTCAGCACCATTGAATGATAAAATAAAAATAAACTAATAAATAGAAAAATAATAGATAATTAATTGACCAATACATGCCAATAGCTAAATAATTATTACCGTATTTTTCGGACATTAAGACGTATAATGCATTAGGGTTACAATAATACTATTTGGTAGTTATTAAATCTTCGTGCATCACTGCACAAAAAATGACTATTACAAAGGAACTTATTTTTATTCCGTCTCTCACCGTCTCATTTTACAAATGGAATAAATATCGTTTTCATTAGAAAAACAGTGTTGCCAATTTATTCAGATGAAATATTATATTTCAGTAACCAACAAAACCACCGAGTCAGGAGTTAATAGTACATGCTGGTACAGACGCACCTCAGATTTAAGGAAGGATTTTTAGAAAGAATATTTTGTATTTTGTTAGGTATATAAAGATACATTCAATTTCTTACTTAATTGAGATAAAAAATATATATAATGAAAAATATGTATAATAAATATAATAAATTATATATATATATATATATATATATATATATATATATATATATATATATATATATATATATATATAATAAAAAGTTAACTTATGGTACGAAAAATACGGAAAGTTGATAAAAACTAAATAGATAAGTGAATATTACAGAATTTTAGTTGTGAAATATTGACCTAGAGGTTTGTAAGTTGTTTAAATCAGCATCTGGCATGTGGTCCATGCAGTGGCATTCGACCGTTGGAAAAGACAACAGATTGGAAAGAAAGCGTAAAATATTCACTGTGGAAAAACAGTCAGCGTTATCGAATGATAATATAAGCATAAATACATATGTACAGGCTCTCATATTTTGTCATTTGAGTCAAAAATGAGGAATATTAGAGGGAATATCATTGAAAATAACAGTCCCTGATAGGACCGGAGTAATTCAATCGGTAGAACGTCACTTCCAGATTACGAGACGCAGGTTCAACCCCATTCTTGGATGACGAATTTGCACCATTTTGTTCATACTTCATTGAAGAAAGGTTGACATGCGGTTAGTGATACATCGAAATATTTTTAAAAGAAAGAGCATAGGATTTTCTAGGCATTCAGAGCAAAACATACATTTAACTACAAAACCCTTGACTAGAAAGGGCTAACAACTGTTAATCTAGGCGTTCAGTAATGCTAACCCTTAAAATCTTTTATTTTATTTTGAAGATGGAGTTATATCTAGATTCGAGTTCATCCTTCCATATTTCCACCACGCGATTGTTATGTCATTTCCATGATTTTTATACCAAGTCATGTGAATGCAATAACTTTCTATTCAGAAAGTTTTAGCGTTATTCGTATCACATTTTGAATGCGTTTTTAAAATTTTATATAATTCTAGATCTCATATTTGTCGATGCTAACATTCTATTTGTTTCGAAGCCCTGAAGTGTACTTTGTAAGATAATACAATAACAGACACCAAACTTGCCAGAAAAAGACAGATTGACGAAAATGTGACACAATAACTGACTTACAGATATGACTTAAACATTAATAAAATATCTCAAGTTAGTCTTCTAATTATGAACAATATTGGTTAAATATAATCTTTTACTTTTAATCTCAGTGATAAATGTTATAAAAGTTCCGTAATAACTTCTAAATTTGGAGTAAAAAACAATATATCAATCACTTCCTTCCACTTTTTTTTTGCAAGTGATCGAGCGACTGTCAAGTTAAAATTCGAAGTAAATTCTTTGATTTCAGCCCTTACATATTTTTTTCGGAAACTTTATTTGAAAATCTTTGAGATAAAATGCCAATAAATATACTGACTAATTGAATAACACAAAAAGTTTTCTATAAATTTGACATTCAAATTTATAAAATATTTAATTTTTTGAAATCTGGCGTATTACATAACTTTGTTAATTTATAAGTGAACGATTTGTCAGTAGTTTGAAAGAAATGGTTAACAGCATTGCAAATATCAACTAAAAAATTGTGATACTTAATTATTAGTTCTTCTCAAGAGCCTGCCGCATTTAGAAAAGTTCTTTGCTTTAAGCGGAAGAATTCAATTGTTTTATATTTCTAAGTATTTTGTGATATTTAGTAGCTATAACTGATGATCACTTTTCAAAACTACAATGATTTATGTATAACTTGCTTAGAAATTTCTGGTCCTACGAAAATAGGTGATAAAATCTGATTCGTATAATTAAATTTTAAGAGTTATTTGCCCAATCTTAGTGTAACTATTAGTTACTGTGTTTTCTAAACGGCGCTTTTGAAATTTAAAACATTATGTTTTAAAAGTACAAGGTTATCCATGTTGTATTTCTTTTCTTCGGACCAAAAATTACGTTTTTTTCGGCTGATTTTTGTATTGCCGTATTTTTGAGTTTAGTGTACAAACGACTGTTGTAAAATTATTTATTAATGTAATTAGAAAAAGGTCTCAGACGTTCATCTTTTGGGTAAACTCTTCACCATTTCTCGTAAATAAATCGAGTTTAATTTAAGCAGAAAATGCAAACCATTTTGATTCATTCCAAGTCGAATCACGGTTTTCCCTGGTCAATCAGTAGTTAATTTACAACTTTAGTAAGATTTAATGTGATCATGAAAAGGGTTTAATCGAAGGCTATTTTGCGGTCATTAAGGGACTCACTTGTTATGAATGTCACGAGTTGTTCCATTATCTAGGCACGAACTGCGCCATTATCTAGTGGCCAACTCAATACTGATTAAAATGCATTTGCGTTTGAATATTTGAACTATGTTATACTATTCATGTTCGATAAAGAAATAACAAAACTGTTGGAAGATAAACAAATTTGTTATTATTCTGTAATTTTTCAGGAATTCTATTAGTTTGGGGATTCCCAACCTTTTTTACGTTAGTGGTACCCTTGGAAATAAAATTAGAAACTTATTTCCAAGGCACCCTTGTTAGAATTTTAGTTTTTATTTAACTTTTAAAATATTAAATAAAAATGGAATGTATATCAGTAACATGTTAAGTTTAAGTTCATGTAAATACGTACTCCATTGCTGATTATATTCATTTATAAAATATATCAGTCATAAATACTTGAATAGCATAAATTAATAAAGTTTCAAAAATAGCCATGGGACTCAATATGGTAATACAATAGAGAACTACAAGGGAAATCGCTAATAATAATTTTTTTTATTAATGTGCGACTTGCGACTGATGCTAAGAGTACAAATGTTTGATAGCAGGTCTGACAGTTATGGGTTTGAGTGGAGCTAAATACATCTTCATGGACTAGTGCATCAATCTGTTGCACAATCTGTGAGAGTAATTCAACTTAATATTTATTTTAAGGAGGTCCTACCAATATGGTTTTGTTTATTCCCCCAATATATATATATATATACAGTGCCGTAACTAGGCAGAGGCAACAGGGTCACCCGTCCAGGGCCCACTTAGAAGGGAGGGGGGGGGGCAAAATGCTTTATTTGTTTTTATTATTTTCCCAACTAATTAATTAAGGGGCCCAAATGCAAATTCTTGCCCAGGGCACATGAATGGCTAGTTACGGCACTTTATATATGTATATATAATATATATATATATATATATATATATATATTGCTCTAGCGGGTTGGGAATCACTGCATTAGTAACTTGACATTTATGGGTCATGGTTGCACGTTTTTACCGGCAAAACTTATTTATTAATACTTTATCAGCTATTTTTAACTACCAACTTCCCTCTTTATAAGGTGCTTTGTTCCACGACACAAGAAAGGTAAAACATGCTTCAGCCAGATTATTTTCAGAATTTCTATTATATTGTTTATTGTTACTAAAGGAAATGCTCTCAGCAATATTTAAATTTTATTTTCCAATAAATAAATAGCTAAATTTAATTTCCGATTATCCAGTTCCCTATAATGCAACGTAACAAAACAAGTGAGTGCCGAGAATCTGCGGGTTTTTTATTTATCATCCATACTGCATTTAAAGTATAATTTGCAATGCATTATTTTCCACTTTGTAAGCAGTTGTATAAGCAGAAACATTCCGTAACCAATAGTGCTTCTTAAATGGTATCCAATTGTTGATTTTAGTTATTCAATTTAAGAAATTTTATTAAAAGAGAAAAATTATTTTAAAGCCTTGAAGGGAACACAGAGTTATGTGAAAATCCCGGTAATATTTGGAATGAGTTTTTATTTTTTATGTAAAGCTAATTGAATTACTGTGTTTTTGAAATAAAACAGGACTATATACCTTAAGTTAACTTCAGATTGTTAGCAAATATTTGAAGTCTATTAATGTGTATATGGAATAATGATTTAGGTAAATTTTCCATTTTTTTTACTTATTTGCAATTTCTATCAGAGGACGGTACAGCAAGCAACATGTGGTGTGAAATTATTATAACATTTGATAGACAGGGTTTAAAGGGGTATACATCCTGCAAAGGAACGGAGTAAACGAACAAAAGCTGAACGTGTATCACAATGTAGTTAATCACGTGAACGTTACGTCACTTAACTTTATTACCCAATGGCAGCACTATTTGGCATGATATTTTCCACCATGTGAAATTGGCAACTCTCAAAAGTTCCGTGAGTAAGCTTGGTGACCACGTTGGATGTCTTGGGTGAAAGTAAAGAGGTATTCAATGCTTTCTCAGAGGACTCTCAGCAAACAAAACTTCAAAGCCAAATACGGACTGGAACATGCCCAGCCTGCACCCATGGAATTTTATGGAAATCGGCATCTGTGTTCGCCATTCAAAGTCAACAGGAAATAAGGAAGTTACCGATGTTGCGGAAGAAATTCGGCAAAGGTTCTTCGCGAATTTAGGAAGTCGAGCATTAGACTTAGGAAACTGAATCATACACAAATATAAAATACCCAGGAATTTTTCTGTAGCAAATTTTGATGACTAGAGTTTCTGTCAACATAGCTCTGTTACGAAATACATGCGTATCTGCGAATCATTTTGAAATCTGGTGTCTGATGTTGAGTTTGAAACACGGCCGAAGACTAATCGTATCAAAATGTCTGTGTTGAAAGTTCAAATGTCGAATTGGTAGGGTAATAAAAGTTAATAATTTATCTATACTTCCCCTATACTCTCGTTAGAAATTGTACAGACCCTTTCGAAACAGGTTTGTCGCTTGTAATAATAAGATCGCCTTCATTCCTGAAATCTTTCTTTAAGACTATAACCTCATAGATGAGTTATCGTATATTCAATTTCCACATTATTTATGAAATTTAGAAATAGAAATTAACTACTTAAATGAAATTATGAATAATTACAAGACTTTTTATATACCATGTTATTACATTTTCTGTTGAATCATATAAATTTGACAATTCTATGTATTAATAAATACTTTTTAAAAATTTTTTTGATGAATTATCCCATCAACTTGAAAGAATATGAAGTTAATTGAAAGTTAACTTGTATTTGACTTGTTTGACTTGATGCATTTGACTAGTTCCCTTTTCGGCCAATAGATGGCTACACCAGTCTACAAAACAAAATTAACTGAAAATAACTGAAAATTAATTTAATTCTGCCTAAAGATGGCTAAAAAATTTAAAAAATGCATTGTCATCGTGCTCTGAACTATTCTAAAAGTTTCAAATGTTTAGCTAGTTAGGAAGTTAGTTCAAAATCGATTGCAAGATTTGTACTAGACAAACACACACACAAACAAACACACATGAAAGCAAGTTTATAAAAACATGGTAAAAAGGGAATGTTTTATCATAGCCTGAGAAAAAGTTTTGTAGCATTTATATCTGCTGTTGTTGTTGTTGTTGTTGTTTCTTATGGCTACTTGGCTTCCCGACCAGGTCCATATGGGCTTCGGACTGAAGTGTACGTCTCCGATTATAGTTAGCACCACCGTCTTAGCTATTTGCCACCTCAGCTTTGATCGAGCACCCCCAACATCAAGCGGGAATCGTATCCTCTCCCACCCACACTGACCTCCATAGAGGGACTTTCCGGTCTACGGATCTAACATGCCTATACCTGGCCTAGACACGGATGCATTTGACGGCGCTCACCGGAATTCGATCTTAGCGCCCTCAGCACCGATTGTCAACACGTTACCGCAAGGTCACCTCGAGCCCATGCATATCTGTGAAATATTGCTAAGAATTGGTACTGCCGTTGGCAAATTTGATTCTTTAGCGGTAATCTACTATTTATTTCATGGTGGCACGCATGTTTAGATTCTTTTAAAATCTTTTGCTAAACGGAGAAAATATAATCGCGTGGATTGTTTTAGGTGAAAACATCAACAGATAACTGGGATTTCATAATACTGGATGCCGTTGGCTTCACCTTTCAGGTCAAAGGACGAGTTCTTTAAGCATTTAAAATTTAAATTTTAGTACTTCATTTGACTTATTAGACAATAGTTCACACACGTGCTATTATATAAACTAAATATGCACCTAAGAAAAGTAACTAAAAATCTGAATCGCCAACACAAGTATTAATTAGGAGTGTTGATGGGGTCATACTTCCTTTTTTTGCTTCTGATCAAATTTTTAAATCCTCTGTTTGATGATTACAATACTGTACATACAAAATAAATATACCAAACTTGTTGAATACAAGGCTTAATATATTTATCATATTAAGTGCAATGTGAAAATGTAAAAATAAACGTGCTAGAAAGAAGAGATTGCAGTTAATAATTACCGTATTGTAGCTTATTTAGTTTAAGTTCTAGGTTAATGTTAAACACACAAGACATGTATATTATTTCACCACATAGGGTATAGCATAATTACATCATACATTAAAAAAATATCTTATAATGGGCTATTGATTGTAATACATAGGAATAAATTTACCAGAGTTCTTGAGTGTAAGGCCAAATATATTGATCATATTAACTTAATCTGATAACCAATTACTAAATGTGATGACAAGAATATATTATAGTCAATATTATTACCTTAAGGTTAAGATTAATGTTGAACATACAAGGTATGCGTATTATTTTTCTATATAGGATATACCATTATTACATAATAAATTTTAAAAGTACAATATATTATAGTGTGTTGCTGATTATAATAGATAGGAATAATTACACCAAAATTGTTGAGTGCAAAGCAAGATACATTAATAATATTAACTATTATATGATAACAATTACTAAATGTGATGACAAGAATAGATTATGTTTAATATGATTACTGTCATTCACCCTATTTAGTTAATCGGCTTATTTAGCCTAAGTACGAGATTACTGTTGAACGTACTAGATGTCTATGCTATTTTCGTGTATGGAGTATATATACATTCCAAATATAATGCAAAATATTAAAATAACTATAATCTATTTCATCCATAACGAAAGGATACTTGGCAAATCTATATATATATAACAGTTCCGTAACTGACTGACTGACTGACATATAACGCACAGACCAAACCGCTCTACCTAAAAGGCTGAAATTTTGCATCGCGATTCTTCTTATAGTGTAGGTATGCATTAAGAAAGATTTCTGAAAAACTCTTAGATTTTATAAAATTAAATTTTTAAGCTGTTTTTGCAACATTCTTAAAAGTTTGCCTTTAAAATAGTAATCTGAGGGTTATAAAATTTATATCACGAGAGACATCATAAAAATTCCTTTAAAATGAAATCTTTTTCGAATCTATACCTCCATTTTCTGATTTTTGGTAAATTTTCAAAGATTATTTTTTAGAATTTAACTTATCAAATGCTGATCACCTGATTTCTTTTCTTTTTGTAATACTTTAAATTAATTTATCGTCACGAGCATAACAACGAAATAAATTGACAAAAGATATTGAAATACTGTAAAAGATAAAATTTAACCACTAGACTAATTGAGATGGAAGTTTTTTAAGAATTGATTTCAAATTAGTATGTTTTCTGGATATTAAACATACAAATTAATTGCATACATTGACCATTGTATTTAATTTGAATATTTTCTTCTACATTATTTTGTCTATAAAAATATCCATTACAATTCTTTTTATAAATATATTTTTTGTTTTTTTTGGCATTAATATTGCATACATTAACCGTTGTATTTATTATTAATATAAATATTTTTATGGCATTAATTTCATACATTGACCGTTGTATTTAATTTGAATGTATCTACTCGTAGCAAAGCACGAGTATTCAGCTAGTATGTTATAATAAGAAGGCATGCCATCATTTCTGACGTCCATTTCCCAACGAAGAAGTGGAATTATAAGCTTATTGCAACCTCGACTAAATTTTTTCCCCACAACACCTGACAATAGAGTTCCGTTTCAGGCTTTTATCCCCCACGTTTTGAATACAAGGTAACTTTTCAAAAGGCGGTATATTTCATGCCGACCCGGATATAATTTAAGAGTAGTGTATTGTTCAAGAGACGATAAAAGAGCGCGGAAATCATCTGTGTTGCTCATCTCAATGATACGACATAAATTCTTTTCAGACTTTTTTCCGCCTTATCGGAATCCCTAGCCGTTACCATGGTTACCCTCCAGCAAAAGAGGAGTTTTCGCTAAATTCCTGGGGGCAGATATCTTTCTTCTATTTGGAATATGATGTTTAGGGATATATATATATATATCACATGGGTGTATTATACATTCATTTATATAATGCCTGAATATAATATATTGTAAATATATTAAAAAATTGCTGATATCTTAAACAAGCAGGACGTTGGGTAAGGAATAATAGAAAAGCCCAATGATGGATGTAGAATAAAATGGTGCAGCAACAGTATGAATATGATAAATGCTTCAAAGTAAACTTTTTTTATTAATACCAGACAAATTAACAATTCTTGTTTTATTTACCGGGAAATTTTTAAGAGTCATTATGAAATTCGCTTGACCTACCAGGTACAGAATTTATCAAAACATTAGGAGTGAATCAGTTTTATATTTAATGTTATATTAAATTTATACGTCGTTACATTTAATTCATGTGACGAGAAACACGAATGGTTTTGTAGCGTTTATTTGTGTAAACACATCCTAATTGTTCTTAATACTCGAGGTGCTGTTTTAAGAGCCAAACAGACTTAAACTGAAGCTAGAAATATTAAATATTCGATTGGAGTTTACTACTAAAATTATGTTTAAAATTAATGTGTGATGCTATTTAAATTTTCAAGAGGACACCATGAATTAATGTCAGGTTCAACCATAAACCCTTGTTTTATCCATTTATCAAAGATTTCAATCAAATTTTGATGATGTTAAAAATGATGGTTAATGCTGAGATGAATTAACTTAATATTTCAGTCTATTCATCATATCGATAATTCAACAATTGGCTTTAATTATTATTTTGCTTTAGAGAAAATATTTTTAGAATTTTTGCTTTTATTCAAAAATCCCGATGATAGTATAATAAAAGTAATACAAAGGAACGCTGTCGAAAATTACACAGAGCTATCCTGCAAGGCATTTTATATACTACTTACAAACACTCCGCTGTTGGCACTTAAGCTTATGGATTTTTCGTTTCCCAATACTTTTGAGCAATAAAATTGAAACTATCTAATACCAAGCACGTGTCAAAATTCATGTCTTTATTTACAAAGAAAGAAGTCCAGAGAGCTCTTGAGTCGTCTGTGCTGCAATTAATGAAACACTGCATACCTTTCCATTTGCTTTTTCAGACTTTACAGATTTGTACGAATTAATAAATTCTAAATTTATCAAAAGTTTGACCAAATAACGTCCTGAAAGTTTTGAGTTTTCCAAGAACAGCAGTGGCTATTTTCCCCCAAAATATCTGCACGCTTGTTTCCCTCAACATCACAATTACGCAGGAGGAAAGACTTCCAGAGCTGACCTGAAATCGAATAGAATACAGCTTTGAAAAAGTAGATTTAAAGGGCTATTAGTTGCTTCGTGGCCACATAAATTGCCTCCAATTTGTCTTCAAAACTAGTAGTATAGGCACAAAACACTTTATAAAACAGAAAAAAAAAATATTGTATAATTTTTTTAGATAACTACTTTTAAAGATGACAATCCAAGATTAATAGGATTAAAGCATACATGCACGGTAGAAAATGTATAGAGATAGCATAAAAGGCTGGATCTACCAATATAACCATTTTAGGAGCATGTGTTTGCGTTATTTGAATTTAAAAGATCTATAGCAGGCGTTGAATAAAGAAGAAAATAAAATTTGCTTTTCTTTTTCAGACTAATTTGTGTCCCACACTTCCATTAGATGATTATCTTTTTATAAGACATTAGCCAAAAATTTATGCAAACATCTCTCCCCCACCCCCACCCCCAAAAAAATAAAATTTGTGAACAGGTAATTGATATTCACAGCTATAAAAACACCTAAAATTTTTAATAACCAGTGTACCATATTCACTGTTATAAGGCACTATTGAGCCCCGTTTTGTCTTTATTGAATTTCAGACAAACAAACACCGAGTTTAAGTAGCATGTAGATTCTCGTGCCAAAATGACGCATAAGGAATGTTTTTAGTTTGGGTTCTGCTGTAAAATGTCACATGCAGTTCATCGCCCTCGTATGCTTCATTCGAACAATCAATCATATTAAGAGGTAGATACATAGATCCAACTTTACAGTTACGTACATTTTTCTCACTCTCTAGAATCGAAATAGTAACCATAAACACACGAATATTTTCAAATAGTGGCTTGACCGTTCAACCAGTGTTGAGACCTGCGAACTATTCGGTTCAGATAAATTAGGGAAAAGGTTGCTCTAAAGTATTCCACATGCTTACCTAATTTTCCCTAAGAAATTTGCGCATAGCTCAGGAACACAAATCATAATGATTACAAATTGATTTAGGAATGACTCTTTTATATAGTACCCTCAAAGTCAATGGTTATCTTGGGAACTAAACGCACTCACACACATACAAACAATATATATATATATATATACCCAGTGGCAGAAACACCGCGACACGGCGACGTCGTCGCGGACATAGAAAACCCCTTACGGACAATTTTTGTCTGCACTAATGAAAACAATTTCAAAAATTGTCCGCAAATTTCGGACATTTTTTGTCTGCACCAATAAAATGTTTTAAAAATTGTCCACAACTCTCGGACATTTTTTTTTGTGGCAGTGCGCAGCATTACGTACCTCTTCTCTTGTTATCAACAGCACTGGAAATGTTTCCTTCATCAAATAGTGGTATTTCCAGTACATACCATGACATTCCCCTTCCTGAGAAACCAATTAGCTTAAAGAGTCTGAGATCACAACACAAAGCTAGTGAATGTGATGAGCTAAGAGGTAATTTCTTATGCCTATCAAACTATGTAAAAGCTCTAATTGAACAGTTCAGTGTATATTTCTATGAAACTGAATCAGATGGTAAACCAACATTTTATTCTGTCATTGACCAGAGCAGTGTTTTGTTCAACTATAATTTTTTGGTTTATCAAAAAAACAATGTTAGCATAGAGGAAGCAAACACGAAAAAGGGACTCACTGAAGATAGCTTCAATGTCATTTTAAATGTGTTTCCTTTTGTGGAGTCTTCCGTGGACTTAAGAAAGACTCTGTGGTTTGAATATCAGATATTCAATGAATGGATGTGCAATAGAGTATACACCAGAGGTTCCCAAACTTTTTTTTCTCGTGGACCACTTTCAAAGTTTTACTATTTTCGGTAGACCCCCTGCTGCTACATTTCTACTGTATTCCTAAAACTCCTAAAAAATATCACCCTAAATTGGGTGTGTTAAGAAGAAAAAAAAAGTAGAACATTTTCTTGTGTCCTATTTATTAAAATAATAATTGTAGTTATACAAAATTATAAACATTTATTATCACAAACAATCAACAATTGACAAAAAATCAACAATGAACTCTGAAATGTAAATCAACAATAAAAAATAGTTATACTTTTAATGAGACGGATGTACTGGATGAATTGACAGCAAATTATCAATATTTGGCTTCAGTTTTGTAAGAAGTAATCTCAAATCTCCCCGTTCTGTGATGTTCAATCTGCTCCTTTTTTTTGTTAACAGGTTGGTAACGGCACTAAAACTTCTTTCGACAAGATATGACGAGGGAAAAGCTATCAAAAATTTTCTCGCAATTTCCCACAGCCCAGGATATTTTTCGGGGATTTCTGCCTGCAACCAAAATGTTTCATAGCCTTTTTTAAATTTCACCTTCAGTTCCTCGTTGGTGCTGAGCTCAAGTAGCTCCTCTTGTTAATACCACATTCGCTTCTTCCGTTTCATCAAATGGGGTTATGATCCATGGTGGTATTTCCATCGTCAGAATATCTTCAAATCTATTTTTGAAGTCATCATGCAGGGTATTTAAATGTTGAGCGTATGTCTGAATATCCTCATCAAGACATTCTATCTGTGACAAGTGCGGAAACTGGGAGAATTCGCGCCGACTAATATTTTGCTTCATTAATTTCAATTTACCAAGAAAAGCCGAAATTACACCCTTTGTTTTTATTAAATTAAGGCTGTCCCCTTGTAACTGCAAGTTAACGTCATTGAATTTTATGAACAAATCTGTTAAGTACGCAATGTCCTCTTTATATTTGATCAGATTTTCTTTTAAATCTGGTGCTTTAGTTTCCAGAAACTCTATCACTGATTCGAAAAGTGAGTAAAATCTCGATAAGCATGCACCTTTCGACAACCAGTGTACTTTAGTATGTAAGAGCAGTCGTTGGGAATCTTCATCATTTTCATCGCACAATAGTGCAAATAAACGGGTATTCAAACCATTGCTTCTTATTTTATTAACTGCGTTAATCACAAATTGAAGCGATTGGTGCAATCTATCACTCAAATTTTTCGCTACAAGGTGTTGTCGGTGGATGACACAGTGAATTGCAATTAGTCCTGGTATTATTCTTTTAAGATGGCTTATAAACCCACGATATCGCCCGAACATGGCAGAAGCTCCATCTGCTGCCACCGAAATAATGTTTGTAAATGGAATAGATTTTTCTGTGAAAAAATCACTCAGGACATTAAATATCGATTCGCCTTTAGTGTCCAACTTCAAAGTTTTTGCGAATAGCAGCTCTTCATGGATTTCTTCGTCCATAACAAATCGAACATATGCCAATAATAATGCTTCATTACCAGGCAAAGTAGACTCGTCCAATTGAATAGAAAATGAGTGGTTTGCAGATAATTACACAAGAAGCTTTCTATATCAGAGCTCATTTCATCAATACGTCTTTGTACAGTGTAGTTACTTAAGGGAATTCTTTTGAGTACGTCAAATGGAGGTTTGTGCAGAACAGTTTTTAAAACCTTTTCAATAGCGGGTAAAATTAACTCTTCTCCGATGGTGTGCGGTTTTCCAGATTTCGCTATAAGCAACGAAATATTGTAAGAAGCCCGCAAGCCATCATCGTTACTTTGAGACGTTGAAGCAAACATACTATTTACGGTAGGTCTCTTTTCACATTTTTCCTTCGATGTTTGAAAGTATTTCAGATCTTTACCTATTTTTTCAGGATGACACCTTCTTAGATGGTCTTCGAGCTTCGATGGTTTCATAGAGTCATTGCTCAGAACTTTGTTGCATAAAAGACACATGGGCAATCCTTTGTCTGCCGATGATGGAAGAAAACGAAATTTCAAATAATCAACACTGTACTGTCGACATTTCTTCTTAGATTCAGCCATTTTACGTATCAGTTGTGACCTCTAAAAAAATGTTTGTTTTTGAGGCGATTTTACCAGAATATGGCTATTATAACACAACAGAATAGAATTACTGCAATAATAAAAAAAAACAAAATGCCCGCGGAAACCCCGCTCTTTTAATTAATCGCCGTCGTCGCTTAAATAAATATTTTTAAACAAAAAAGTACCTAGGTACCTAAAGTTTAATCTTCCCTGGCTTTTTGTTCCTTTAAAGAAGTTTTGAATAATCTCTAGTATTTAATTTTTACTACATAACTACCTACTACACTCAAATAGTAAAACAAATATAATATGATTGATAAATTACAATATACAATAAAAATATGTATAACAAATAGGCAGATACTTACTTTTTCCGGCACTGCAAACACTGACATCGATTCACTCACAGTCACAGTTTTATGTTCAAAATCCCGGAAACAAATGAGTAACGTTTTGTTCTTGGCATTCGTATTTATACTAATGTAGATTGCAAGCACAGCGCAAATCGCATTTCATCCCTTTGCAGATCTAAACAAGCATCCCGGACGAACGGGCGCACGGGCGGCACTTTGCAAGTCTCGACATGTGGTGTACACTTGTACTATTATCTATTGTTCTATTCAATTCTGTGTTTGAACTGAGTCTCGAATATTTTTGAGCACCTACCTAGTGAATGATGCTACCTGCTTACGTTGATAGGTAAATCCAAGCCAAAATTTTTGTTCTTTATTATGAAAACCAGAAAATTTTTTGTATACCCCCCACTTACAACTTGTGAACCCCTGTTTTCTTTTCATGTCTACGTGGACCCCCGTGTGGTCTCCTATGGACCCCTAGGGGTCCACCTGGACCACTTTGGGAACCTATGGTATACACAATTGTTACTGAGGGTGATGCACCAGATCTGAAGCATTTATTTAAAATTGCATTCCATGAACTGAAGGAAAAACTTCCTACATTTCTAAAGTTACTTGTTTTCGTTATTTCAATGCCAGTCTCTGAAGCTGTGAGACTTGGGGGTCTGTAATTGATGTCGTTGGTAAACATAGGCTGAGATCGAAAGATGAAGAAGTGGGCACTACTGATAAGAGGGTTTTTATTCAACTGAATGGGCCCCCATCTCGTTATAAAGGTACCAAAAGATTTTTAAAAGCAGCTTTATTGTCCATGTATGGCTCTTCTTCATTTTAGAAACCCCACAAGAAGGGAGATGATGGAACGCTTTGTAACTTCAAAAGTTATAAGCAAAATTAATGAGAATGCATCATGCTTACCATGTTTTAAATAAAATGATAAAAAATAGCTGGTTTAATGTATTATTTATTTGATAAAATTACACGCAAAATTTGCAGACAGATTATGAAATTTTAAAAGCTTGTTGCAGACAGCTACAAAACTTTCTGCCACTGGGTATATATATATATATATATATATACATATATGTATATATATATATATATATATATATATATATATATATATATATATATATATATATATATATATATATATATATATATATATATATATATATATATATATATATATATATATATATATATATATATATATATATATATATATATATATATATATATAATATATATATATATATATATATATATATATATATATAATATATATATATATATATATATATATATATATATATATAATATATATATATAATATATATATATAGATATATATATATTATATATATATATATATATATATATATATATATAATATATATATATATATATATTATATATATATATATATATATATATAATATATATATATATATATATATATATATATATATATATATATATATATATATATATATATATATATATATATATATATATATATATATATATATATATAATATATATATATATATATATAATATATATATATATATATATATAATATATATATATATATAATATATATATATATATATATATATATATATATATATATATATATATATATATATATATTAATCCTTTTTTGGGCGTATGAAAGAGACAATGAAGGATTTGAGAAAATATTAAACGCTACATGCAAATGTAACAGAAAAAAACCTGAAACCTTAAAAAACCTGAAAAATTCAGATTTGAATTAATAATTATACACCCCGCCCTATATGATATCTTATCATTTATGGTATTTTATGTAATGTCCTCATTCATAATCTTAAAATATCTTTTTGTTATTTAAAATAAGAGTATAAAATGTTTCTAAAACAAATGCAAATTTTACTCTCCAGTACTTGTTACACGGCCCCTCAGGCTCATCTTTTCAACTACGTAGTTTATACATTACCATCTTACGTAGCTTATGCAGATAGCTCCTATCTACCTGCGATATTTCAAGGAGACTCAGCCTGTATTAATTTCTTTCTTAATCTAAGTCTTTTCCGTTCCAGTTTAACATTCAGAAAATGGTACTGTTAATACTAAATGGTTTTCACCATGAAAAATAAAGTATTGCGAATGAATAATGAAAATTTTGAAATATCAAAAAGTATTTTCTTCCAGTTAGATAGATAATTAATTAAAAAAGTTTTATAGTTGCTCCCAAGATTACCGCTTGTATAATCAGGGACAGAGTTTCCAATAAATTGATTATTTCAGGAGAAAAAATAATAAAACGACTAAATCTATTCAAACATTTATTCATTAAAAAATGGATTTCTTAATGGTTTTATTTTTAAATATTTTTCCTCAGAGTTTTATTGGAAAATACATCTGTGTTGCTATCTAAAAGATTCTGCTAACTAAATGAAAAAAATTTAAATTCAACTTTTATATATCAACTTTGGCATTTTACAAAAAAAAGTGGTTAAAAAACATAAACTTAGAAAAATCCCTTCAAAGATTTTATTTTTTTATAAGTGTCTGTAAAAGCAGAATAATAAAAAATATTTTTATTGCGTTTGCATACATTGGATAACTTTAAAACTTAGAACATTTTTCTATATAAAAGATATAAACATTTGAGCCAAAAATTGAAATTCGCCGTTTTTATTATTTTTATTAAACTAAGGTTAATGTGTTCCCTTAATAACCTGTGATCTGCCAAAATTTTGGCACAATATCTTTTTAGCCTACGGACGGAGCAAATTCCTGTCTTTAATTGTGTAATGTAGGTTATGACGAAACACCTTCTTTTGAACGCTTATCTACTGATATGCCAGCATATAAAATATATCCTGGGAATTATTAAATTCGATATACCACTTTTGTGTGTTCACATTATGAAACGAGTTTGTTTTCTTTTGAGATGTATTATCAATTATGTGAACTTGAAGTATCTTAGCTTATCTTCATCGTATTGACTTAATAAACTGAAAGGAATATCTGGGGCAAATCTGGTTTATATAAACGTGGAAATATGTACAGTTTGACTATACTTGAACACTGGGAAGATATAATATCGTAACATTTTCATCAACAACGATATCATAAATTTTTCATTTCTAACTATCAAAAACATGTCCGAAGAAATACCTTATCCCCATGAAAAAGTTTTCTTTGAGAGAAATTTAATACAGCTGAAATTATTAATGGTTCTATCCAATATTACTGAAGCCATCACATTAAAAAAATTCTGTCATGTTTCAGAACACAGTTCAGGAAAAAAAATTGATATACGCTTACCTAAGTCTTTATGACGAAAAATGATTACCTAATGCAAAGTTTTTCCATTTCAAAATTTCAGCATAAAGAACTATTCAGTCGGTGGGAGAAAGAACAAGCAAATCATTTCTTGTACATCACATCGAATTTTGAAAAATTCCTCTCCTCGTTTTCATCTTTTTACTTAACCTATCGTCATATTTGTTTCCATGGATACCGGAAAATGAATGAAAGAACTATGATGAAATTCCAGGACGGGACTTGTGTTTTGAAGTCAATAGCTAACTCGCTGTAAATTTTTCTTTCTTTTTGGAGGGTTTTACTGTAGACATTATCTGCTGTCAGTTGCTTTTATTAAACTAAATACTGTAGGTCAAGTTATAATACAGACTTTATACTAGTTAAATATAAAACATATTAAGACTGAAATAAAGGAAACAGATATAACTTTTTTTTTAACAGAAAGTATTGAAGTTTTGCAGTTGTACGTTACGTAAAGCTTTCTACTTAACTCATTTATATCTGAAAATGTCGTAAATGACTGTAGTAATATATGTTTAATAACACACAGAAATATCGGAAATATACATAAATCTATCCTCGTAAGATGGGCAAATAATAAAGCCAAAATTATGCATCTTCAGCATTCCTTAAAAGCTTTGGATCCATCTATTTCCCTTATCACGAACTTCACAGCTTAACATAGCCTTGAGTAAAGTGGGTATAGGAATAAGGTAGAGGGGTTTTTCATTATTACTGTAAAAGTATTTTAACTGCCGAAGTATAATAACTGCAGTAGAAGCAAATAATTGAAACAAATTCTTGTCTTGACGCATGCTACATTGGGAGTTGGAGAATTTTGCAGTCATGGCGAAAGGGAAAATATACTTTTAACCCAATTTATAAAAATAAGTAACACAGAAAGATCACTCATGATTTTGCTATCTGTTTGTCTCTGTTCATAAAAGTTCCACTTTTCTGACTGTCATTCTAATATATCGTTAAGGAAATATAGAATTGATACGCTATATCACCAAAAAAATCATGTAAACGGTATCTTAGTGACGTTATATTATTTTTCATTAATATTTTATTTTTTGTCAAATGTGAATTTTTCCTCAATCATTACTATTTGCAACAAATAACAATGAAATCAATGCTCTTACACCTAAAGTGTGTGACAAAACGTCTAGGGATTGGATATGTAAGTTATGAATACTATCACAAACTCCAGAATAAAGTAGTTTCTTGATAGGATTCGTTCACTTGTACGATAGGAAACTTTATGATGAATGTTAAAGCATCCTTTCGGAAGTAAGCTGTACTTTGTGTGTGATTGGGGTCTGTAATGAATGTCTGACGAGAGTAGAAACTAGTGCCTCATAACATTGAAGTGAATTTGTCATTATCCTGAACAATCCATTCATGTGAAGAAGTGTAATATCGTGAATCCCATCATTTAGAGAACATTTTATCATGATGCTCATAGTCTACACGTCAAAACTAAATCATGAGAAACGGTGGAACCTCTTAAGGGATTGAAATATTATTTTGCGTGAGTAAAACATACATTGCTAATTACCTCAAACATTCTCCTGCCTTTCCTTGGCGAATTAATGTTATTGAACTTCTAACTTTCAATGCATTACAGTGAATTACGGAGATACATTGTAGTATATATGTATATATATATATATATATATATATATATATATATATATATATACTTGAACTATTAATTCAAATTCTGTACAAAAGTGGAAAGTATAAAAGAATGTTCCCAAAAGTACAGGAACTCTTTTAGCATAATTTGATTATAATGTATTTTGTTGTAATACTGTTAAGTATTTAAAACTGATAGTCGTATGCGAGTAAATTAAATATGAATCTAAAATGTTCGAACACAAAAGTGCCTATATGTGAAAATACCTCAAAAGTAAATCTTATTCGCTTACCAGAATCATCTAAATGGTTTGTCTTAAAGATTTGTCCATGAATATAAAATTCAAGCAAAGTTTTATAGTATGTTGTTTTCTCTGTTGAATGTAATACTGATAATTTTGCCCATAAACTGAGATCCTGCAGCGAATTTAGTAGACCGAAGCAAGAATTTCATATCCCTAAGTAGGCCATAAATGTTGTTATAAACTTTTTGAAATAGATTATATGAGGAAACACATTATATCGTAGTTCTTATATTTTGGTCACATAATGCCTTAGATATTTTCGCATTAACGGATTTAAGTATTTTTACGAAATATTCTGTCTTGCTCAGCCATTTGTTAGATTTTTACCACTTCGATTTGTTGTCTAGGTTGAGTATTTGCAGTTTTCAGTTCAGACAGTATGAAAATTAGCACGCTAGGACGGGGAAACACGCAAAGAAGAACGCTCCAAACACGCAACTGTACGATGAAAGTAATTACAAATTTATAAGGCAATATATTTTGTTTCGGGTTTTATGACAGAGTTGAATGTTTTGCTTTAGTCTCTCTTTTAACAGAAATCTTCCTTTATGAATAGAATAAAATTGTAAATGAGGGAGATTGAAAAAAAAGAAAGATAACCAAACTAAAACAACACTCTTTTAAAGAAATAGAATTTCTAAATGCATTTTTGTCATGATTATTAGATTTATGTCTTAAATATGATGTTGTAAAGATCTAAGCTGTTACCCGCGATATAAATATAATTGCTGTGGGATTAGAATAATTTACAATAAAATATACATTCATTGACAGAGAAAAATATAAATCACATTTGTTTTTAACGAAATGGCGTTTATTTTAACACGTAGTTGCATTCCCTCTTTTGCAGAGAGAATCTATCTGACACCTTTTGAAATAGCAATTTACATTTTTAATCGAAAAGTGAATGTTTCAGGTCATTTTTGGTTTGTATCTTTACTTTTTAACTAGTTTTGGTGATATCGTTTCTGCTTCGCCTTTCTGGATGAACGTTGCCGTAAGAGATTATCACTTATTTTCGCATTTCGTGTTTTATATGCTACTGTCTATATTTACAAGCAATTATATAGTACTTTCAACGTCTTAGCTTTAAATGAGTATGAAGAAATAACTCAAGCTTATTAAACCTAGGTATTTTTTCTTACATCTTGGTATCTTTATCTTGGGGATTTATAAGTATGTAATGCCTATTTATTTTCTATTTTTCCTTTACAAATTTTATCTATTTTCTTCTATCAGTGTTTTAAATCGATTTATAAACCTGTGAAGAATTACAATATAATTAGATTTATTGCCTGATCGTGTCATCTTTTCTATTAAAGAATGAATACACCATTTCCACATTGTACAATTAGGGAAACCTCTTGTTCTAGCGCTTGTAGGTTTCTCGCATGTTAATTCTTGGAAGCTATCATCAAGAATCCGAATACCTATGTACCACGCGTATGTCTTGGAAAGTGTTCTCTGATACGTTATTCTTGTATATCCCTTCGTGAGTGTAAATGACCTAGAGTGGTTGAATTTAGACTTCAGAGGTTGTAATAATTAAATATACGTATAAGAAATATTCTCCCTCATACTCCTCCTTTTTTTCCCTTTAAAAATAAGAGGGTTCTCTCGCAATTGAATTCTCGGCATCCTTCTCTCTGAACTGCTGACAGCCTAAAGCCATACCATAATCTCCCATTACGAACCTTACATTCTTCCATATCTGAGAGAAATGGAAGGGGTGGTTTTTTTGGATATTATTTACGATTTGTCAGTGAGTGCCGATAGGAGGATTCAACCTCTGCCCACCTATTCTCATTTAGACAGTTGTGAAAAACAATTTCTGCTCAGGACCTTGCATTTATTTTTTTATAAACCTCACATGGTGTAAACCCAAAGGAAAATCAATTAAAAATGTGTCTGTATAGTAGTGAAAAAAGTTTTTCTTCAAAGAAACTAATCTTTCGCTAAACTCTGGCCTAAAGATTTTTTCCTTGGTTCTAATGAGGCAGGCAATTATCCTGAGATTTTTCGTCCTTGTACGCCACTATTTTGTTGGCTATTTTATTATCATAACCCAATAAATGTGAGCTATATTGTTCCCAATCAGAGAGTTCAATGTAGAAGAACGTTCTCACCTCATCCGCGATTCAAATCCGAGCCTTCGCCGTGGAAGCTCGACATGCTAACTGCTATTCTGGTAAAAAAGTCAAATTTCCGGATTTACGCTGTTGCTGTGGTACTGTATATAAAAATGTATCTATGGTGTCCGGTATAAAAGGATTATGTCAAAAAAAGTGATTTTTAGATATTTGTTAGTACTGATAAAAAAACAAAAATCTTTTGACTTGTATAAAAGGATTAAGTCTATCAATTTTGTATACAAAAGTACATTTCCTTGTACAAAAGACTGAAGTCGAAATTATATTTCTGCGATTGGTATAATAAGCCAATAACTATATATAAGCCAATAACTTGGTATAGTTAAATCATTGTTTTTGACTTAAGCCCTTTATACCGGGCATCATAGATATGTTAACACTCAAAACATTAATTATGATAACATGTAATTGTTATTAGAATTTGTAAAGTAGCGTAACTATGTTTAGCCTGTCAGCCATAAATAAAATCATTACGATGTGTGGCCATGAATGCGTCTATTTTATTCAATAATAGGTACAACTGAGACATGGACAGATATCTTACGCAATGAATTTTTCAAACACCAGCGCTGCCTTTAGATATATATATACACTAGGTATCCCGTGTGAGCGAATAAAATACGATTAATTTTATAGCTAGGTTGTTAGTGCGTAGTGGGATTAAAAAAGAACCGGTTAATATGTAGCCATTGTGTATTTGTAATATAACAATTGTGCGTAAGATTAATACAAAACTGATTATAAAACGCCTTTGGCCACAATATTGGAGGTAAAGCGTAACACAAAACAGGGAACATGAGATATGTATATGTCAAAACTTTTGTAGGCAATATTATAAGTTATGATTGACATAAACTCTTGGAAAATGTGATATTTACGTAACTAAACCTCTTTGTGCATACTATTTGACCATGCCGTATCTACGAATCCAGGGAAAGAACCCCAGGACCAAAGGTCAATATTTAACTTCGATTTTAAAACAAACAATACAATTTGACATTAGAATTAATAATTTCGTCAGAAGCGGAGATCTTAATCTTTAAATAGGTACCTCATTTATCGATTTTGATTGAGTATTGAGGGAGAAAAAGGGATCATCACCAAAAAGCACCCTCTAGAATTAATATATATGATGTTGATGATCGTATGTTTATTAAATTTAAAGGTTAGTTTTCAAGAGGTAAAAGTAAAAGTAAATAAATAAGTGACCACGTGCTTGCCATCTAGTAATAAAGCAAATCTTTACATGTCTCGCACACATTTTCCCATAGAGTTTACAAAAGAAATTTACCATTCCGCGACGCCCCAACCGTTGTTCCCATCTCATTTCTTTTCTTCGACATGTCCATCTACATGGTAAGACTTACTTTGATTAACCACTAATTATAGGACAAATTGGAAGCTTTTACTTGATATCTTGGTAGAATTTTGTCATATGCAATTCAATTGGTGTACATAGATTTGAAGAAATAAAATTAAACTCTAAAAAAGCATACTTAATAAAAATATCATTCATAAAATGTTATTTAGGGGGAAAGAAAATAGATTTTAGTCCAAACAAATTGTTTTTCCCATGTAAAAAGAATAATGTGCACCTACGCGTATGTTTCCAATAAAGAAACTCATTAATGAATTCACAGGATGAGAATAAAAGCAAATGATTTTAAAATATAAAAGTTCAGTGCGATTGATAATGGTAAAATAAAAAAAAGCTAGTGCGCGCGCAATCTAGAAGAAGGAATAATATTTATAATGTTTATACTTCGATTTTTAAACAAAAAATAGAATGTGTAATTTTAAATTAACAATTCATCAAAAGCGGAGATTTTAATCTTTAAAATGGTACCTCATTTACCGATTTTGGTTAAGTATGAAGGGAGAGAAAGGGATCGCAAGAAAAAAACACATTTTAGAAACTATATATATAAATAGATAAATAAATAGTGAATGATACTGAATGAGAAAAAATGCTTCTTAAAATTGACTTGTGTCAATTAAATAGTTTTTTTTTAAACTTCAATTTAAAAAAAATATTATTAACGATTCAAAAAACAAGCATTTGTTTTTAATATATTGCACATGTAGTATATTATATTACTTATGTAATATTCTGCATTATAGATGTATATAAGTTATATATTATATTATAACTATGTATATTTATATATTAAATGTAACATATAATATAATATATTACCAATGAAGCGATCCAAATTAGTAATATTAACAATTCTAATAATCTGACCATTAGAATTGTTTTATTCCTTTGAATTCCTTTTAAACGTCAAGAGATTTTCATCCCTTTGAAAGACTCCTATGCATTGCCTCTGAGCGCTGAAACATTTGCAGTATGTAAGAAAACCCAGGTGTGACCTGGATCAAAAATCTCTTTATCCGCATGAAAAAGGAATGACGTGTCTTTATGGCCTGACGTGAAAGAGAACGTAATAAAAACCACCGGATTCCTCTAACCTCGGGCTTTCTTTCATTCGGGATGATGGAATTCGCTAGAAATGATTATAGATAGTTAAAGATAAATAATATCTGTCTATCATCAGGAGATATCACTGGTTAATATAGAATTCATCGATCTGAATGCGTGTGGGAGGGCTTTTAATTGGTTCGTATACATTTCAGTGACACTGCTCTATGTTAATATTTTGTTTAGATAATATATTGTAGTGAAACATGCTGAAAAGGAATAGAAAGGATATAAGTTGAAATATTTTATATAGCATGCAGAATATTTTTTTTTCGTTAAAGATACAGGTTTGTGTGCTAATACATGTACAAAAAAAATAAATATGTGTATTTGTTTGTCTAGAATAAGTTGAAAGTTATATATATATATATATATATATATATATATATATATATATATATATATATATATATATATATATATATATATATATATATATATATATATATATCCTGAATATGATTTTGCACATTTTATTCCAGTTTACCGGACTTACTTGAAAATAGGTTTTTGTGTCAAAAATGTTTGTTTTGTTATTTATTATTTTTTATTTAAGTAGACAAAAATTCTACAGTGAACCAAAATCATTATAATTGTTTACAATGTTGAAAAAAAAAGGTAGAATAAATTAGCTTCAGCAAGTAAACTCTTTGATTCAAATTTATATTTAAGGTAAACGTCAATATCTGGAAGCATAAATGAATATACCTTTTAATGTTTGTATAAAAATTTGTGCTTATGACTCATATAATTATCTTCTAATAATATATATTAAAGGAAAATATTTATGCATTGCAGCGTAATGTTGAGATTTGCTAAATATAAACGTAATGCTCAGTTCCAAAGAAACAATGTGATTCAACTGGATTTAATTCAAAGGATGTGATTCAATTATTTTAGTTTTCTGAAAAACTTTAATCAAGATATCTTTGAATCATCAGATCTTAAAAACGTATTAAAAATATTCTTTTACACAAGGCTTAAGTATTTTAGTTATGTCTATAACAAACCGTTAAGACACGAAATTTCTGGAAATGAATTAAAATGCTCCTAGCTACATTGCAGCTATATTCTCTTTTCAGAAAACTATCATCTCAGAAATCCGAAATCATTTCCATTTTCCTAAATATATGTTTCTATAGGATTAAAATTAATCTAAGACTCTAAATAATGAGGAATAAAGGAAGCACCCAAATAAATATGTCATTGATTTAAGCATTCTCTTCGATCCAGAAATAAATTCAATGCTCGGGTTGAATCGAGAGTACTTATAACTCCTGCTGTAATAAACATAACTTCAAAAGAAAAAAAGCTAAATTTGATAGCTAAAGATGGCAGTTTTAGAATAAAAGAAACAGAAAAAAGGAGAGTAGGGAACGAGGCTAGAATTCGAAAAGTTAATGGGTGAGAAGGTGACATTTTAAACTAATTCACGTGCCGACTACCCCAGAATTCCGCATCCGGCAAAATTAAGCAGAGTCCTGGGAATTATTATACGTTCAACCCATTTCCCGGTTCACTGACATTAATTGGTATCTGACATCGGGAGATTTATTCGCTTTCAATTCCATCTGCAGATGGGCGTTAAAGATGGAACGTTATAAACAGGAGAGGTCCAATATTTTCAGCGTTATTGAAAAGAATAGGACGGTCAAAAATTTCGGTCCGCTCTTACAAGTAACTTACGGACAAAAGAAGTACAAATCATAGTTATTTACAAGATCCATTTCTACGTGGTATATTTAGTTAATTTTTTTCTTTCGGAAAATCCCAATGAAATGAAATAATATAAATAAAACCTCTGAATTTAGTTGCTTAGATGATGAATTCAGTGAATATGTTCATATAATTTTTTTAAGATATCGATAAACGTTATCAAAAATATACGAAGATTATTAACTAACCTATAATATATGCTGATATTGGACATTAAGCTTAGAAAAACACATAGAAACGGTTCTAACACGATGTTAATTCCTTTTGTACTAGACATATTATTTTAAGGTGTAAAAAATTTTACCCACATGATAACTTTAAATGAAGCAAGTGCACTGATATTTGAAAATTAGACAATTATGATTTTAAATTCTCTAGAACACCAAGCAACGTCATTTAGACAGTTCTGCCATCTCCGCAATTGTGGCAGTCAGCACATTGTACAGAAAATTCTCCAAAAATTGTTTATTATACATCTACGATTATTAATTTACAATTATGAGTATAGCTTTCTATTTAAATAAGTTTGTTAAATAATTCTATGAATTTTTAAAGCTTTTTGAGGATGATTTTTTGTGTAAAGAAAAAAAAATCAGGAAGTCTCTTCTGACGAAACTGCCATGGGTTATTAATGTAGGATTACTTATCGTTGCTTACCTCTTTTGTATGTATATGTGTATGTATATGTTATTCATATATGTATGCATGCATGTATGTATGTATCTATGTATGTATGTATGTATGTGTATGTATGTATGTATGTATATGTATGTATGTATGTGTATGTATGTATGTGTATGTATGTATGTATGTATGTATGTGTATGTATATATATATATATATATATATATATATATATATATATATATATATATATATATATATATATATATATATATATATATATATATATAAGACCAAATTTTGACGCATTTTGTTACTTTTATGTTTAACTGTTTACTGCTTCCCCAAGTGATACAGACTGGGTTTGGCACGCTGCCAAAATTATAACTCGCGACGACGGATGGTTTTAGCGTCTGAAATTTTGCTTTCCGGAGGACCGTTATGGAGGAACGTAATTCTACTTTAAAATACAAAATACATTTTTAAATACATTTTTAACAAAATGCGTTTTTGAAAAAAAATGTATTTTGCAAAGCAAAAAATAATTTCTAAGAAGATTTATCAGACAAGGTGACTTAACTTGACCATGCCATTTTGATGGCTTGGTCAAATTAAGTTATCTTAAGAGGGGAATTGTATAGTGCGAGGGAAATCACGAGTCACAGATTAAGTCATATCGTTATTCTTAACAGTTACACTCAACAGAATGCTTTGTACTTGTATTTAATCTTGTACTGGTTTTAATTATCCCTGCTGTCATAATTCATAAAATATGCTTTCCATCTTAATTAAAGCGACTCAGTGATCCGAGGTTTATTTCAATTTATTGAACATTATGTTAATTTTTATCAAACTTTAGGCACATTTTCATACTGAAATGTCCCACAAGAAAAAACAATCAAAGAGAAAAATAGTTCAGTGAAATTTATCTTTTACAACAATGGCTAATACTAATATATGACATTCAAAATCATACTCTACTAGGAAAGAACGAACTCTACCAGTCAAAACCTGAGAGCTATGGATTAAGAGCTATATAGTGGATGGAATATAAGTAAAAATTATATATGTGCAGGGGCATATAGATTCTGTTAAATCAGTTTAAAACTAAAATGTGAAAGAGTTATAAAAAATGTCTCTGTTACTTTCTGTCAGTTGAGGTTGTTTTTTACAATCAAATAAATGTATATAGGCTAGATTTCTCGACTTCTAGGATGAAAATAATTAATGACGAAACTTCATGGAAAATAAGAGAAATTTCTTTCCGAAAATAAGGATTTTTATTCCATCAACTACGTTCACTTTATTTTATACCAATGTTTTTATTTTTTTGACATTAAGGAAAAGTTATTTTGGAAATTTATTTCTGAAATTTTAAGGATGAAAAGAAAAGAAATTGCAATCTCTAATAAATTTTAAAATCTTACTGACTTAAATTCAGAGAGGATGTTTACATGTTGTTGTAAAGCTGCTTTTGAATTTAATTTCCATGAATTGTAAGTGTAAAAAAAAAAGATTTATATATTAAAGAACATCATCAAAAATATTACCTGTGAAGTAGTCTTGTTCAAATATGATTCATGCATTCTATTTTATTGCAATCAACACTTTATGAAATAAGAGCAGGAATTTTATTAGTCAAATAAGCAGTTCTTTATAGGAAGAAAAGAAAATAATATTGAGCCCTCATCTTCTGCACAGAAATCTCCCCGGATTCCATCTAGGGCAGACACACTTATGACATTACTACCCTCATTCTTTTAGATGGGTATTTTTCTTTTTTTTCCTAGAGTACTATAAAACCCAACCTGAATGGATTTACAGGCGCAGTAGGATTGCATTTATAGATTCCTTTGGTTTTTCTTATATAATATTATTATTTGCCCTATATTTATATTATTTTTTCTTACGTACATTTTATTGAAAAATATTGTAAATCACTGTAGTTCTACAAAAATGTACGCCAGTGGAATGAATATTTAATCCAGAATCACACAAAACGCGAGAGAGATTTTTTTATATTTGTTTATTTCTTAACGAGTTGAGCTTTAAACTTAAGCTATTGATCGAATTATTTAAAATTTTCCTGTGATTTACAAAAATTGCTAGTACTTCATATTTTGAGTTGATTGAACAAGTGCATGTGCCTTAAATTACGTAAAGATTACTAAATCTCCCAAGAAACGCCATATTTTTGTGACTGTCGGAATATCTTAAACAAAATACCTGAGCGTTTACAAGAAAGATAGAAAGTATAATACTTCATTGTTCACCAAAATTAAAGTTTTACAAAACGTGGCACTTTGCACACTGTTTCTATTTTACACTTTAGTACTAAAAAAATATTTTTAACGTAGGATTACATTCCTCCATAACGGTCCTCCGGAAAGCAAAATGTCAGATGTCCTGCTTCATGATTTATAATTTTGGCCAGTCCCAGTCTGTATCGCTTGGGCAAGCAGTAAACAGTTAAACAGAAAAGTACAAAATGCGTCAAAATTTTGCATATATATATATATATATATATATATATATATATATATATATATATATATATATATATATATATATATATGTGTGTATATATATATATTACATACGTATATATATATAGATTATATATTACATACGTACATATATATAGATACATATATATACATAACAGATACACACATGTATACATACAAAAGAAGTAAGCAACGATAAGTAATTCTACGTTAATAACCCGTGGTAGTTGCGTTAGAAGAAACCTGAATTTTTTTTGTCCATACCTGCATATTTCTTTATCTAGAAATATGCAGGTATGGACATTTTAGAAGCGGAGTGCCTTGGTCGTGTGACTGTATCTCCTGTAAGCAAGTTATAAATATCAAGGTACGTGTGCTTAGTAAAAAGTTAAGAAGAAGCATAACTATTAAAAAAAATATTTTTAATGGTGATAGGAAATTTAACTATCAAAAGATAATTAATGTTGAGAAAATTTAACAGTATTGGCTTAATTTGAGAGAAAAAAGTTAAGTTAAAAAAATATTACAAGAAAGTAAAAATTTAAATTTAAAGAACAAGAATGGCCCATAGCAGCGAACAACAAGGTGTTGAGTAAGAGATGAAAAATCAAGTTAAGTCGAGGTATGCAATTTGAAAAAAAAGGCCCTTTTCGGGGTCATACAACTTCGTATTGAGATTATTGGAGACCTTCGTGGGGGAAGCTAAAAACAGCGAGAGGGAAAATTTGGAAAAGGAAAGGAGACACGGTCGGGGTTCGAACCCACGACATGTGTGGCCGGAGGAACATACGCTGGCACTGTGCAACGAAAGGACGTGAACACGTAAGTAAGTTAGAATGAGTATCGAGGTAGGAGAGCCTATGTTAACACCTAGGAAGACACGCCCGTAGGCGCTTAGGGTTAGCACAAAGGGATTTCGACCGAAACCCAATTTCTTCAAAGAAAAAACCCACTCGACCTCCAGTGAAAATATTTTGGAAGCACCACAATTTTATAAAAAAATCATGAAAATGTTAACAGAAAAAAACCCTGTATATTTTGCCGATATATTTGTTTTACATAACAATAAAAAAATGCCTAGCCTACAATCTGCACTTGTTTTTGATAAAACTATTTGACATCTAGTTTAAACAATATTATGTCATTTTTCAACATATAAAAAACATAAATAAATATATTAAGAATATGATATTTATAGAAAATAATTACAGAAAATCATTAATAATTATAGAAAATTTAAAGCATTTTTTAAATTGTAAGATCCAATATGACAAATTGACTACAAAATATCCACGACCCATTACCACGATAATTTATTCACTACCCCAAGTCAGTTGTGACCCACAAAGAGTCGCGACCCACAGGTTGAAAAACACTGCTAAAGAATACAGAAACCTAATTTTTTTTCAAAACACTAAACAAATTTTTAGGACAACAATTCGTTCTCTTTAAAATATTTAAAAAAAATAACCTTTATTTCTATTTGGCCTTACACGACTTCATATACGTTCTTATTCAAAGTAAGTGCTATGATTGCTTCTCTTTGAACACATACGTCTTTAGGAGCACATTTGAGATTCATCGTAAATATGTGCAGATACTCTTGTAACTAAAGAAAATAAAAAATATAAGGCTTAAAAATATCTTTTTCCAAAAGAAATATTTTTAGACAATAATAAATTTTGAAACGCTTCTCTCTGCACATCAAGTGCCATTGTAAGAAGCTGAAAGAATATTTGTTTCCTAGGTATCTAATTTAAAATCTGGAGATACAGAAAGCTAAACACAAATGTTGATATGAGACAAAAATGATAAAATGAAGGATTAAATATTTTATCTTATGCCGTTATCTCAAGATATAACTCAACTTTCAGGATGTTGCATGGATATTAAAATACCGATCAGTTTTGACAGATTTACTTAACGAAATAATTTTGTAACAAGTAATACGTAATGATAGAATAGTTATATGAGTGTGTTATCATTGAAATGTGCATTCTTTTTTTAAACATTTCGAAGGATTAATGCTTCTGAATTATAATTAATCCAAATAATATATTTCATTTAGGGAATTTAAATAATAACTAAAAATAACCAGATATATTTGAGATTTAAAGCGTCTTTTATCATAGAAGCTATTTAATGCATGGGACGTTCAAAGATATGGTTGTGCTGATATATATATATATATATATATATATATATATATATATATATATATATATATATATATATATATATATATAACATATATATACATATATATATATATATATATGTATATATATATATATATATATATATGTGTGTGTGTATGTATAATTTGTAGTTCTTTTAGGCTTGGCAGCGATTCTGTATTCTATTTTCACTCTGCGCGACTGCTTTTATTTTTCTGCTCGCTTGAATTTTTGGGAGATAACAACTGTTATATTTCACTTTGATTGCATTATTCCCTTGTAGCAAGAACCGCCCGTGCATAATGTGGCGGTATTGATCGACGAATAATTTCATTTTGAGAATGAGAAGTCAGTCATGGCAGGAATTATTGAGTGTAAACATAATCTGTGTAACTGAAGCTCAGCCACATGAACTGCTACAGGGAAGTAAACAGAGCAAACTGCTTTGTGTGGATTGAATTTAAGTACCGTACATTTGTTCCTATTTTGATTGTGAGTAGCGTATTCTTAAAAGAAGCTTTATTTTCACCTTTTAAAATATGAAAACTGGGAAAAAAGCTTTTCTCTGATAACATCCACTTAGATTGAGAATTTTTTGGTCATTAGATAGGATTTTAATGCAAGGGTGGTTTGCATTCAAATATTTAAATGTATGATGTTTTGGGGTATTTGTATGGTTTTGGTGCGAATAAATACATTTTTACTTTTATTAATCAAAATTATATTAATGACCGCCAACATATTTAACTGACATTCAAATATTAAATTTTTGAATTTGTCCCTTGCCATTATAACTTTTTATATAATTTTGATTAAGAAAAATGTTATATACTGAACAATTTGATCAAAGTATCTTAAATATTTAATTTTAGGATTTTGCATCTTTTTTTTCATGTGATTAACCTTAAAAGGTACTATTTGATGAAAATTCCAATGTTTGATGTAGTTTTATGTAGAATTAAACTAGAAAATACCTTTTTTTATTCAAAAATTCTTGCTAAAATAAATCTTATACCGTTGTTTGTAAGTAATGCAATAAGTTTTCTTCTAACTAATGATTCAGAAAACCCTGTTTCATTATAGACATCTTATTATAAGTGAGGCGTCATACTGGTATTTCTCATTCTTTCATAACAATTGAAGAATTTCGAGAATTACTATAGAATCTTGTTCAGATTGTATTTATTTACAAACAGTTTAAGGATATCTTGGATTAGACTTTCCAAGAAGTAGAATTTTTGCGAAACTGTAATTTGATAACTAATTGTTAAATCTTTTGCAATCTCGAATTTTTTCCTTTGTTTATTATATATATAAAACATTTGTTTGAAATATAGATCGTTTATGAAAGTTTCGAAACTTTTTAGAAAAAAATTCTGGAATTCCACTAGATAAGGCGTGTTTTAACAAAATATAACATATAACTGTGGTACAAAATAAATTGCAAAAAACGGTAACTTCTTTCTGTTATCAAACCGTAAATTGTAAAGTCTGTTTTTGTTGTTGTTTATGCCCCTCGACCAATAGCAAGATCAGATCAAGTTCCGAAGGTTAAAAGGGCGATGAAGGTGCGGCTCCTGTTTTGACTGGCACCACAAGGGTCGGAGTCTGACTTGGCCAAAGGACCAGTCCTGTTATTTTGGACCGAGTCAAGTGAAGAGACCAAAACACTTGACCCCGCACCTCCAGAGGTAATTTTGAAAACTTGGAGGACATTGCAGCCACTACAGATTTCCCATGCACCAGCCGCCATTAGTGTACACGGCAATGGATTTTTTAGCAACACGCATTGAGGCAGTTATTTTCAGATCACTAGCCCACTACTCTTGCCAACTGAGCCACTGCGCCCCTAGTTGTAAAGGTACACACCATATCATAAATTCACATTTAAGGGGACAGTGGACCTTCAAACCTAACTTTTTTTGTTTTGAATGGATTTGCTTGAAATTTGAATTTGGGATTAGTACCATAGATATGTAAAAGTGGTTTAAATTTAATGATAAAATATTAATAATTTATGAATTATGAATTTTTAATTATATAAAAAAATTGGCCTAATTAAAAATCTTCAATTCGCATTTCTTTTGCATATAATATGGTAATTTTTATTTACAGGATACCTTATAGAACTAACAATGAAACTTATTGCTTATTTTAAGCATTCCTTAAAAATATAAAGAGAAAAAAATAATAATAATGAAAACACCCTTTTTATTACGCAAAATACCTATAAATCATCTTTTCAAATACAAAATTTAGAAATTCTGAGCTACGAAGCATAATTATTTTTAATAAGATTTATTTGATATACAGTTAAGTATATAAAACTTAAATTTCAAAGCAATACGAAAATTAGAAATGCGCCTGGAGCAGTTTGAATATTCGTTTGACATGAAAATTTTTATTTTGAGAAAAAGACATTTTAAGTTATTGCTATTAGTAACCACATAATATCTAAATTAAATACAAATGCCTATAACTAGGAAAGCAATCACATAAATTACAAATTCTTTTTGCAACATATTCCTCCTCGTCTGTAGTTTCACAATTCAATAAAATAAAAAAAATCGAATATTTCGACATATTTCACAATTTTGAAAGTCCACTGTCCCCTTAACAAAATATGGTAATCTACCGCTATTGTCATACACACCAATCGAACAATTGGAAACTCTATCTATGTTTTGTGAACCGACAAATGCAATAAATCAAGAAACTTCTAATAATTTTTACTGTTCCAGTGCTATAATTTTTTCTCTCAATGGGCTTATTTTATAACACACAGGGAGAGGGTCACATAGCTAACTCTCTCCACCCCTCCCAACAGATCCACACATTCAGAGAATTGGCTGTTCTACAAAGTATCTTAGTATTATAAATTGCAAGCTCCTGTACATTTTATGGATTTATCGTACTATCAACTGTAAATTATCCACAATTTGCATCTAAATTTTAGGTAATTCCCCCGTTAACTTCCCGGATTGTTTTATAGCATAATTTTGACTGTTTTCCAGTTCTTTGTGACTTTTTCAAGAATCTCAGTAGAATTCGGAGGTTAAAATTTCCATTTTACGATGCTAACAATTACCGAATCCTCTTTTTATGATTGCGAATTATCTTCCAAACTTTAAGAGCAAACATAATTACTGGGAACAAAATTAATTTAAAGTTGAACAAAACCAACAGGATATATAGAAAACCTCTAGATGATAGTAAATATTTGAAAAGGGTGATATAGGCAGTTCATTTCATAAAAAATAGTTTATAGGGACTGCGAATCTTTGAACGATGCATAAGTGTTTCGAAATAAAATAAGTTTTAAGTACATTAAACAACATAAAATTATTTTAAAGATTAAAATGATGTTTACCTAATAAAAAATACTCATTTTGAAAAATAAACCTTAACAATTCAGTTTTACAGTTTTCTTTAGATTGCTATCAGATTTTCCGTCTTGTAGATATTGGATTTGCCAACATTTTTCAATGCTGGATGTAAAAGATTGCAATATATATATATATATATATATATATATATATATATATATATATATATATATTCGGAAATGAACTGAAAATTTCTGGCATAAAAAAGGAAATTTTTTTGAATCCCAAACTAATTGCATGAATGAAATACACAAGGAATATACGTTACATCTTACATTTTATTGAATAATAAGATGAATTTATAATGAATTAATCTTTTCTTCTGAAGAGCTCGCTTATTTACACTCATGTCCATAAATTAAGGATAGTTCAGAATCACACAGAAATCGAACTCTAAAGTAAAAATTTCACCTGTAGAATTATCACACACATCTTCAAGAATAATATGCAAATTACAGGAAGCCACCAGATGATGCTGATAGTACTTCACAATGACGAGAGTCTAAGAGAGGGGTATATAAAGAATGGTGGAAAAGAAGTAAAATTGTTCACAAGCGTTCTGTAAGCCGCTCAGTGCCATAACCGAATAGTTATGACACAGAGGACGCATGATTTTTTACGTGGTAGAATTATCGCCCGCCTGGAATGTGGGTGTACTGAGATGGAAGTATCCGAGGAACTTCGAATTGCCCAAAGTGTCATCTCTAGGTTTTGGCAACGATTCCAAGATGATGGAAATGTCGGTAGACGTTACAGTACAGATCGCCCCCGAGTTACAACGCCGAATGAAGACCGGTATTTGGCAGTAACTGCCAACAGAAGCAGACGGAGCACAGCATCCGACCTTTCTCGTCAGCTATCTGTAGCCACGGGTACCACAGTTTCAAGGCAAACCGTGTACAGACGTTTGGGAAATATTGGTCAATATGCTCGCAGGCCTGTCAGATGTGCTCCGCTCACGGCAACTCACTGTCGGCAGCGATTAGCCTGGAGTAAAACACATGCAATGTGGACATCGTCAAAGTGGGCTTGTGTGATGTTTTCCGTCGAGTCCAGGTTTAACTTGCAGTCTGATTCACGTCGGACTTTCATATGGAGAACGCCAGGTACCCGTTACCACCAAGACAACATCATTGATCGACACCGTTACGATGGTGCAGAGTTGCTCGTTTGGGGTGGAACTATACTGGGCTCCAGAACAGATCTGCATGTTCAAATCGGAACCATGAACGGCCATATTTACCGGGATATCATTCTGAAACGACATATACGTTTGTTTAGGGGTGCCATGGGTGCAGAATTTGTGTTTATGGATGACAACGCCCGTCCTCTCCGAGCAAACATCGTGAACGAATGCCTTCAATCTGAGGATATCACCCGTATGGAATGGCCAGCATTCTCACCTGACTTGAATCCGATAGAGCATGTGTGGGACATGCTTGGCCGACGAGTTTCAGCCTGTCAACCACCTCCTACATGTGTACCGGAACTTGGGAGAGCATTGCTTGCTCAGTGGAGTAATTTTCCCCAAGATCAGCTTGATAATTTGATACTCAGCATGCCTAGGCGTTGTACGGACTGTATTTTATCGCATGGAAGACATACAATGTATTAACCATCATACCAACTATGTAATAAGTTTTTGTAAAGGAGAGTTTTTTACAATTGCTCCAGGGAGCAAAAATCGTAGTTTTTATGAATGGTATCATACATGCACCATCTTTTTTGTTCTTTAGCTTTTGTTTAATAAATGGAATTTATGAATTAGCCACGTGTGCTTTGTTTCTGAACCTTTATTTGCCGGAGCTGGCAGAATCCTTAATTTATGAACATAAGTATACTACGCCAACTATAATCCTTTTATGACCATTTCGTGCTGCAAATGTCCTTCAGTCTTTTGATAGTGGAAAAAAATGACAATAGATTTTTCCGCTTAATTAACTAAAAGAGTGTGAAAAGAGAAGCATCCTCAACTTTTTAACAGCAATTTTCATTACATATGTATTTTAACTGCTACCATAGTTACCTGGCATACTGTAACAAAAGCGAACATATGTATGTTCATCTAACAAAAGACCAACACAGGAACCTTAAAAATGTGGTATAAGAATATTTTAATTAACTTCACAGGAAAGGACCTAATAAAACAAAAATGTTTAATTTTATTTATTATTCATTCGATCATTCCATTTATTGGACCATTTCACTTGTGCTTTTCTTGATCTTAAAAAATGTTTTAATTTAATTTGGTATTTGACATAAATGAATAAATATTAGTTATCTTTTGTACAAAATGCTATGAAAAAATAAAGCCGGAGAAAAACCAATGCAGTTTCTTAAACAGATGATTTTTTGTAATCCTATTTAAAGAGAAGTGTGTTACGTAGACAGACTAGTAATGGCTGTTTGAGAAGACCAAGGTTCAAACCCGAGTTTTTTTTTAACTTTTCATAACTCAGTCGTAATTTAACCAATTGAACTACACCTGCTATATGAGTAAAGGTCTTAATTTATATCATGTGTAACATTTTATTGCTTTCCATATTGATGTCAGCTACATGGTATGCGAGTCTACACACACACACATATATATATATATATATATATATATATATATATATATATATATATATATAACCTGTACCAGTTATAAAATTATCTCCTTTTGGAACATGAAGGCAAATACTGTTACAATCACAGAAATGCAAAAAGATAGAATTTAACTATACACAATCATGGATTTCTGAAACGGCTCGAGCTCCTATCGTAAACTTTGGTATATTTCTAGCCTTCTTTCTCCCACCTCAGATAGGAGAATTGAGCATTCACCGATTAATCGAAAACGATCTTAGAGAAAGTGATTTGAGTCTGTTCTGTTTGGAATAGGAAAGCATAAAAATGCACTTCTGCATATAATCTAAATCAAATGTTTTCCAATTTCAAATACTTTCATGTTACTTGAAATACGATGGAAAAATGAGATTCATACACATATTTAGGTCCAGGCATAGTACCTATTGAGAGCAAAAACAAAATTGTTGAATTAACCCTGCCTGAGAAAAAAATCCTATACTCCTTCCACAGAACCCATAAATAAATTTTAAAATATTGAAAAGAACTCACGAGTGTTTTCCTAAAATGTGGAGAAAAAAAAAAGAATCTTTTAATCTTATATCTTCAAGTTATTTACATTACATATGAGGAATGGAATTTTTTTCTTAACTTTTCCAATGAAATGTTTTTCTCAAAATGCATGAATTCCATTAAAGGGATAAACAAACAGATCGAAGAAAAATTTGTATGTATATAAAAATGATATTTCAAGATAAAGCTTTTTATGTGAAGAATTTTCGTTTTAAAAATATATTATATTTCTTTTTATTTAACTTTCATTCAGTATTCTTAAACGACCGCAGTGATGTGACTACAATCAATATTAATATAAGATCACAGTTTCTAATTTTTGTCAAGTAAGTCGATCTACCATAAAGTAACTAACAGATTTACAGCTTTCGTAGTTTGCTTTCATTCTTTTTCTCAATACTTCTTTTAATATTTCCTAGGATTTAATTATCACCGAAAAAAATGCTCACATCGCGAATGGATCACTGACAAATGCGCCAAGTCTGAAATATGATTTACATTATTTCGGACTTTGTGCACTTGAATTTGCTCACATCGCGAATGTATAACTGACAAATGTGCCAAGTCCGATATGTTACATTATTTCGGAGTTTGTGAACTTGAATTTGATAGATTTGCAATCGGGCAAATCAGTAGTGATCCAAGTCCGATTTCACACTTGGAGGATGAGTGAAAAAACCCCACATCGATAAATGAGCCAAGCCCGATTATGACAACTCTAGCCCCCACGTTTGCCTGTCTCCTCCGATTCCTCAGTCTCGTTTCGTTCTAGCGTTTGTAAGTGCTACTGTTCACGATGTCCTCTGTTGATGACGGTGTTAAATCGCCACGACTACGTATGTAAATGAAATGAGAGGTAAATTTCTCGAATCGTTGGGTAGTTTTTTAGAAAGTTCGGGCGACAACAGTTGTGTTTTCACGTTCGAAAAATATGAAAAGTTGATTGCGGAAGTGAAAAACAGTGTGGCTAAAAGAAAAAACAAGCAGCCCCTCACCTCTAAGGACTACAGAAGACTAAAAAGGTATGAGGTAGTACCTATTTATGGTATCGAAAAATTAATTGAAAAAATGACAGATGATGACAAAACCATAAAATATTTTTCTTATACTGACGAAATTTTTGAAGTTATTCATGAAGCTCATATGGAATTGGGTCGCAAAAAAATAAAATGTAGGAAAAAGGAACTACAACAGAAATACTGTTATGTGCCTCGAAAGAGGATCAAGCTGTACCTCTCTCTGTGAACAGCGTCACTTGAGAAAAGGGTAAAAACAAGGGAATCGTTGTTAAACCAATACTTACTAACGAATTCCGTAAACGAGGACAGGCTGACCTCATTGATAGTGTTGAATAATCTTTCAAATAAAGCTGCCTCAGTGAAACATAGCAGAGTCTTGATAAGGAAAAAAAAAATACGACTCTAAGAATCAAAAATAAAAGAAGTTTAATTACATTTTATAGTAACTAACATAGCGTTGGGTAACTTACCCAAACAGCTAAAAAAAAGTCAAGGCAATAACAAATGCTCCAAGCTCAAAAGCTCTCAGTTACAAGTATGTACTCCCCTTTTATACCCGAGTACTTACATACAATTTTACATATCGATTGAAGGAGCTAGTATCGATACAAAAAGAAATAAAAACAGAAAAAACGGAGTTGTGACCTCACTCCTTCAGAGTGGCGTCATACATACAGCATGAAGCAACATTACTGTGAAAATGGGAAGTGCAAAGAACCGGGTTACTAACATTGGCCCCCCCTCTTTACACTTTCAAAAAGAGTATATATATATACATTACATAATACAAATATACATTACATAATACAAATATACATTACATAATATAGGAAAATATCAGTTCACAAGCATTGAAAAAAAAATTAGAACAACTTCAAATGTCTCACTTTAAGTTAAAGTCCATCATTTCATTTACAGAGTTCATTATCTTTAATCATACTATCACAAAACACTGCATCTCTAAATCTTTTTAGTTCTATCTTTTGTTGTGGCTTCGTAAAAACATCTGATAAGTTTGATTTACTTTGTATGTACTTTAATTCAAAAAGTTTTTGGTAAACTAGGTCTCTTACAAAAAATAATTTAATGTCTATGTGCTTTGTTCGATAGTTTTCAAGCGGGGATTTAACAAAGTTAATAGTAGCTTGATTATCAACAAACAACTTTGGGATGTTTTTATTCTGGGGTATAATTTTAAATTTCTCACACTCCTTGCAAATACGTTCATACCAGGTGAGTTCTTTCGATGCTTCCGTTAAGGAAACAAATTCAGATTCCATGGTACTCAAGCATACCGATTTCTGTTTAAAAGAACGCCAAACTACTGGAGCCTGATCAACAAAAATTATATGACCTCCCATCGAAACTCTACTATCACGATTATTTGCAAAATCAGCGTCAGAATAAGCATTAAGATCTAGGTTACTAATATTAGAAATGTCGAGTTTTAAATTTTTAGTATATTTTATATATCCTAGTAACTTAAGAAGTCCCATCCAATGTACCATTCCTGGATTTTGTTGAAACTGGGAAAAAATGTTGATTGCGTATGAAATATCGGGTCTCGTTCTGTTAGCTAAGAACGCCAGACAGCCTACAAGACTCCTGTACGGAATTTTAGACATTTCCTCAATTTCAACTTTATCCTGTGGACACTGTGTTTTAGAGTAAATAACCCCCTTCGCTATAGGTAATGATGATATTGGGTAGCAATACCTATCATATGTTCTGCAAATTTTATTTATATATTCAAGTTGGTGAATAAAAAGTTTCTTGTCAGTTTCTAAAAATTCAACCCCTAAAAGTCTTTTAGTTTTCCCCAAAATTGTTAAGTCAAATTTATTTTTCAACAATTTAATAGCTGTGTCGACATGTTTTTGTTCTCTCCCAAACACGACTATGTCATCCACATATAATAAAAATATAACATTTGAATCTAAAATATATGCGCAATTACACCATTCAAATTTTCTAAAACCCAACTCTTTTAATACCGCGTGAATTTTAAAAAACCATTCTCGCCCGCTCTGCTTAAGTCCATATATTGACTTTTTTAAACGACAAACTAAATTGGATTTCTCAAAACCAGGTGGCTGACGCATATAAATTACTTCGCTTAATGGGGCATATAGGTATGCGCATTTAATATCACACTGCAAATGTGTCCAGTGGTTCAGGCAAACGAGTACAGCGAAAAAGAACCTTATCAAGCTAAAGTTGATAACTGGGGAAAAAACTTCAAAACTTTCACCTTTGCGTTGGTGAAAACCCTGGGCAACTAAGCGTGCTTTGAATCTTTTAATCTTACCCGATTCATCCTGCTTTGTAGTATAAACCCATCTACAACCCAACACTTTAGCATTTTCAGGTCGTTCTACTAACTCCCAAACACCTCTTTCCTTCATAGTGTTTAATTCATCCTCCATTGCATTAAACCACTGTTCACTTTGTTTGGAATTCATAGCCTGTTTAAAACATTTTGGAATGTAAATTTCCTTTTTTAGTCATTCTGACATTAAGCTACTATGACCCGCTTTGGTTCTAGCAATAATCCCTGAATATTTATTTTTGGAAGAAAAATAAAAAATTTCTGGTTGAAATTTAAGATCATTTTTTATACAATATTGTTTAACATCTTTCAATGACCTCAACCTACTCGACGAATCATCTTTTCATTCCTCATAATAATAAATATCAGTTTTTTTACTACTTGTCCTTGGAACAGCTTTACGCGTCCAGTTTACAATTTTGTTACCGGGTACTTCAGAATCAGTATCAGAATCACATACAGAACTCTCACTATCTGTTTGGGGCTTTGAAACATTCAACTCTTCTGAATCTTCAAGGGGAAATTTAAAACCCACGAACTCTGGGTCCAGTTCGCGTTCCACAGTCGCCTCACTCAAACCGCCCTTTTGATTTTCATCAAACGTGACATTTATGGTTTCGATAATCTTATGCTCGTTCGGCATCCAAATTCTGTATCCTTTCGTCTGCAAAGCATACCCTACAAGAATTCCTGGTTTAGACCTTAAATCTAGTTTTAATCTTAATTTTTTAGGTATACCGACAAAAGCTTTCGTGCCGAACGGCCGTAAGTGTTTAACCGAGGGCTGTCGTCCACCATAGAGCTCAAATGGTGTTTTTGTCATTCCAGCATGGCATACACGATTCCATGTGTAAGTGTAATGTAAAAGAGCCTCTGGCCAAAAACATTGACTCATGCCGCTATCCCTAAGTAAAACATTTATCCCGTTTACAGCAGTATAATGAAACCTTTCACATACTCCATTCTGCTCTGGGGTGTAAGGGTTAGATTTTTCATGTTGGATCCCCAAGTCTTCACAATACTCCCTGAATTGATCATTTATAAATTCTGTACCATTGTCAGTACGAATACATTTAAGTTTCCGATCCAGGAACCTTTCAGCTCTTGTTTTAAAATTTTTAAAGGTTTGAAATACTTCTGTTTTAGATTTAAGGGGGAAAACCCAAACTTTTCTAGAATAGTCGTCGACCACCGATAAAAAGTATAAATGCCCGTGGATCGATGGTCTCGGGAAAGGACCACACAGATCCATATAGATCAAGTCAAGGGGGTTTTGAGATCGTATACTATCCAGGGATTTAAAACTAACTCTTTTGGATTTAGCTTCGCGACATGGATCACACGAATCAACATCCCCCGTTAACTTTGGTAACCCTTTTACACTGTTATTTTTAGATGTTAATTTTATATATTCTGCATTTATGTGAGCAAAGCGTTTATGCCATAGATTTAAACTTTCCGAAGCAAAAGCCGTGGAACTTCTATTTTTAGAACATTTAGAGATGGTGTGTTTTGCCTTTACAATTTTTGAGTGAAATTTCTGAGCATCATGACATTTTTCATATTCTGGGTAAATACAATAAAGTCCATTTACTAATTTTGCAGTAAAAAGTAGTTTGTTGCGCGATATCACATCTATTTTTCCATGACCTCCTACGTATTTGACTCCCCATTCGTCAACACGAGGGCCAGATATGAGGTTTTTCCTCAGTTCTGGTGCATAAAGTACATCAATTAAGGTATATTTTTCACCATTTAGAAAAATAACTACAGATCCCTTACCTGTAACAGGGGTAGAGACACCGTTAACTGCTCCTACTAGTGTCTGATCTGTAACTGGTGTAAAATCGGACATTAGGTGTCTGTCCTTGCAAAAATGAGACGAGGAGGCTGTATCGAACACCCAACAACGCTCCTCAATTCCAGTCACTAACGCTTCCAGCAGGAAACTGTTGTTTGGTCGACTCGGACTGGTATACTGACATCGTTCACGTTCGGAACTTGAACGTTTAGATTGCTTATAAGTCCTTGATTTTCCGGATACACGACAATCTTTGCGAAGATGACCAGGCTGGTGACACTTGTGACATTTTTTTCTCTGTAATGTATGAGAATCTGCCTGCTTAGGATTGTCAATCATCTCTTGTCTCGGGAACACCTCCTGCCGGTTTCTTGTTAGATAAGAAATATTTGCTTGGTCTGCAACTCTGTTTCAACCTTGCTTCTTCGGCAAGTAATTCTTCTCGTACAGAAATAAAAGTAAATTGATCCTTCTCCCACCGATATATCGTTTGAACAATATTATCGAACTCCTTTGGAAGATATCGCATAAGCTGAAATATTTTATCTATTTCGGATACAGCATGACCAGCCTCACTCAGCTTATCAAAAATACTGGCTAGTTTACTTGAATACAGCCCTATGTCCTCATCTGGCTCCATACGACAGGAATAGAATTCATTCTTAAGTGACATGACACGAGCACGACTGTCTGGTTCAAAGTACTTTTTCAGCTTATCCCAGGCATCAGGTCCGTCAATAGCTTTTTCCAGCAGGGCACGATATCGAGGCGATACGCTCATGTAAATCGTCGAAAGCGCTCTGTTTTTTCGATTTCTAAAGTCCCTTGCTGCAGTCTCGTCCACCGTTTCACCTTCTTGTGCTTCAGGTGCTTTTTCAGTTCGTTGAACAATCTCCCAGCACCCCCGTTCCATCAGCAACATCCTCATATCTGTACACCATGTTGAGTAATTACTTTCGCTTAAAAGCGCGATCCTAAAATTTACTTCACTGGTACTTGACGCCATTCTTTAAAGCAAAACCACTTCCAGGAAGAATTTAATGAAATTGTATCACACAATGGTTTTAAAATATGAGCACAAGGCGAGCACTAGACGAATTAGAGTGAAAACGAAATTTCCGGAACCAGTTCAGTCCAACGTCATTTGAAGCAAAAGTTAATTGTGCAATTATACTTGGGGTGTCAAGGCCCCCCCCTCTGAGCATTCTCTATCAGCTTATAAAAATAAACTTCCTCGAGTCATTTTTCCGAAAGCAGATTAGCTATGCTAAGGCGTCCGGGCCCATAACCATGTTGAATAATCTTTCAAATAAAGCTGCCTCAGTGAAACATAGCAGAGTCTTGATAAGGAAAAAAAAAATACGACTCGAAGAATCAAAAATAAAAGAAGTTTAATTACATTTTATAGTAACTAACATAGCGTTGGGTAACTTACCCAAACAGCTAAAAAAAAGTCAAGGCAATAACAAATGCTCCAAGCTCAAAAGCTCTCAGTTACAAGTATGTACTCCCCTTTTATACCCGAGTACTTACATACAATTTTACATATCGATTGAAGGAGCTAGTATCGATACAAAAAGAAATAAAAACAGAAAAAACGGAGTTGTGACCTCACTCCTTCAGAGTGGCGTCATACATACAGCATGAAGCAACATTACTGTGAAAATGGGAAGTGCAAAGAACCGGGTTACTAACAGATAGGCAATCAGAGCCTGGTCGGGATTGTAAATTCATTTTGAATTATCAAGATCATCTTACGAAATTCCTTTTTTTTACGCCCACCGAAAACGAAAACAGCTGAAGAAGTTTCTTATAATTTAATGGATATTTTTTGTATCATAAGAGCTCCCTCTATTTTGCAGTCCGATAATAGACATGAGTCCTCGAATAAAATCATAAAAGACCTAGCATATATGTTTGAAGCAAAAATTGTTCATGGGAAACCCAGATATTCTGAAAGCCAAGGCTCCTTCGAACGTGCAAACCAAGAAGTTCGTGATATGTTGGTTACGTGGATGGCAGACAATCAGACAAGTCAGTGAGCAGAAGGCTTACGAATCGTTCAAATGAAAAAAAAATCGTACCTACCATCGTGTAATTACCAGAAGCCCATACGAAGCTCTGTTTGGGGTTCTACTTACTAACGAACTTCCCCAGGAATTGTGTTGTTCAACGGACCTTGAGACTGAAGAACGACTTGAAGAGGTTTTGCCCAACATTCCTGAAAGTAAACATGAAACTAATTCATCAGAATCTGAAAACTCTGATGTGTCCATCTTACAAAAAAGAACTTAATTGAAGAGAAACGAGCTGGTTGTGCCAAAAAGAAATGAAAAAGCAAGCGGACAAAATGCTAAGAGGCAGTGACGTTAAATTTCCTCCTATGAGCGTCGGTCAGAACGTTGTGTTACGGACTCTAGAAGTCGACAGAGGAAGAGCTGCGCCCAGAAATGTGATAGCTAAGATAATGGAAGTGAATGATGATGGGCTATACAAACTCTGTGCGAAATCCGGAATATTGGAGAAGTTATACTACAGAAATGAATTCAGAATGTCTGAAGACAACTTCATATCTGAAAAAGACATTCCAAGCTTCGCACACTCACTCGAACCACAGTTACCCTGGAATCAGGAAGCTCACAAGGGTTCGTCCACTACAATTGTAGAAAGCAGTGTGACAGCAAAAGATGCAAGTGCCTATCAACTGGCATCAAATGTAACTCAGTGCTATAACTGTTCTGCATGCAAGAATAAGAAACAGTGCATTTATCATAAATTTTTCCATCATTTATTATTTTACTATGTTTTCATTTTTTTCACTATGGACGTACTTTTTTTAACTGTGAGGTTTTTAAAATAGTCAACACATATCGTTAAAATGATGTTTTAACTCTTTTCATTCATTCTATTTAGTGAAATAATTAGAGTTAAAAATGATTGTTTTCTGACTTCGATCATTCTTCAACTACCCATTCGCAAAGGGAGCAATTTAGAATGCTCAAAGTGCGAAATGAAATTAAGTTTCGTACTCTGCGCACTTCTGATTTGCCGAAACGCGAAATGATCATTTGTAAATGACCCAAGTCCGAAATAATGTAACATTTCGGACTTGGCGCATTTGTCTGTGATCCATTCGCGTCGTGAGTATGCTTTTCGGAAATTGTACGATTTCGGAGTTTAGATCCAACATATGTTTATATATATATATATATATATATATATATATATATATATATATATATAACCTAAAGACTGAGAAATTCAGATAAAATATGCGTCATTTGGATAACCGAGTGGAGAGAGCGACTGGTATATGACGGTGCCTAAACGGAGAGTTGCAATTATCTATTTTAAAACCTAACTGTTTACATTTTGTGATATTTTTAACCGATTTTGTGGAAGTATCATTAATACTTTTGAAAATATTATTTTCTTTTATATATTTTTTAACAATTTGCATAGAACTGCCAAAAAATATTTGTAAAATTACTTGAAGCTTTGTCGACAGATGTTACAACAAATTGTTCTTGTAGTCGTATTTAATTGTTCAAAACTATGGTTTTGTTTAATCTTATTATATTTTGTTTGGGATTTAACCTGATGTATTATTTTAATTTTCCACATTTAAAATATTTCAATCAAAATGTTTAGTTCTGTAGCTATTCTATATATAAACTTTTTTTAAGTCTGTGTTTTAATTTTTTCTACGCTGTGCGTATTAGTATTAAGTAGGCCGTCTGTGTGAAGTTCCAAAAAAGTCATCGATTTTCTTTAGTAATTTATGTTGGATAAGTTTAGATCTTCCGTAATTACAGGAAAACGTTTATGGTTCGTAAAACTTTGTCACAGATTATGACAATCACAATTATCATCAATATACTATGTAATATTGCAAGGTATGGTGTTATAATTAAATATTTTCTTGCCTAATGGTGAAGTGCATTTGAAAGCCAGTTTTTATGGTTATATTGTTAACAGGGAAAAGACTACAACATAACTGAAAACAATTGGGTGAGTGTATCATCAAAGAATGGTTGCAAATAGAAGGTATTTTGGTAAATTATGGCTAAGCAGTAACATTTTAGAGTAATTTATGAATATATATCTGCTGTTCAATAGTCCCATGTTTAAATTTTTTCGATTCATCAAGTCTATGATTACTTCAAAATTTGAAATTTTTTTTCTCATGTTCAAAACATCTTTAATAAAGAATATGCGCAAACGATGTAAACTACTAAAATAGAAAATTCGAAATTATTACATTATTAATTAGTAGTCATTTTAAGGTAAAAGTTGATAAATGACTTCGTTAGACAGAATTTGAATAAAAAATAATATTTATATATAATGATTTATAACAGAATTTCATGTTTTTTCCTATTAATAGAAAATAAATTATTAATAGAAAATAAATAAATACCATATAGAAATATAAGATATCAAGAAATGTTACCAAGTTAAATATTTCAAATCCATATACGTACTCATATACTCACGTTGGAGAAATGCTGTTCGGCAATTTACAGTAAACAGTATTTACGCCCATTTTATTCTGTACATGTTTTTATGCTTAGATATATAAATTATTTGGATTTCCCGAACAGATGCCGTTAGAAATATTGAAATGGGCTCCGGAAAAGTCCCAGAATGGAAAACATGCTGCTTCCTCGTAAAAATACTTGCTATTTCATCCACGGCTTATTTGCGGTTATGTATGCATTACGCGTTTCAAATCGAAGCACCAATCGATTCCTGTTCCATTATTCATTAGGCTATGGATTGCAACAAGTACTCCGTATTCAAACGTTTCTGACTGTAAGTGTTTTCCCCATTATTTATCCAAGACTCTTTTTAATGAGAATGTGTTTACAGCGGAAGACGTCCACTTACTTAAAAATAATTATTTATAAGAGAATTACTAATCAAATCCATCAATAACCTTCCTAAATGTTTTCGCACTTGGTTGTATTTTCTGGTCGTAAAATTTTATTTGCAGTATTAAGTTAATTGAGTTTTGAATCTAGACTGAGTTTCCGGCACTCTATATTTATCATATTTTGAACGAAATAAGAAAAATTAAGACATTCTAGCATACCCACTCCCGTATGTAAACGTATATGTTGCCTGGAACAATGTTGGTAAAGTATGAAAAATACTGAGAATTTGCATGCAAATTCTACTTTGTCAAATCTTTGTGTCGTTTACAATACCATAAAGCAATTTAAGATATAGATTGCAATAATTTGTAAACATATTTTCTTATTATAAATATGAGCTCCTATACTACCCAATGTACGCGTTGTTAATGTATTACCTACTTTATGCAACATATCGTAAATTTTGGAGACAACAATAAGTTCGTGACTTTGTGAAATCACGCAATTTACTACGTCTCTTGACAATTTCAAATGTAGATTCATCTGAACATAATGCTAATCTATATATATATATAATAGTTCCGTAACTGACTGACTGACTGACAGATAACGCACAGACCAAACCGCTGGACCTAAATGATTGAAATTTTGCATGGCGATTCTTCTTATAATGTAGGGGTGTACTAAGAAAGATTTTTGAAAAATTCTTCTTAGATTTTTTTAAAAATGAAATTATAAGCTGTTTTTGTAACATTCTTTAAGTTTGCATTTAAAATATTAATTTGAGGGTTATAAAATTTATATCACGAGAAAGACCATAAAAATTCCTTTAAAATAAAATCTTTGTCGAATCTCTACCTTCATTTGCTGATTTTTGGTGAATTTTTAAAGATCAATTTTTAGAATCTAATTTATTAAATGCTGATCACGTAGTTTCTTTTCTTTTTGTGATATTTTAAACTAATTTTGCGTCACGTACATTACAACGAAATACACAAAAAACTATTTTTTTCTTGATTATACGGCAGACGATTGGGCATTATCCAAAAAAATATTTAAATACAGTAAAAGATATGTTCCTTAAACTGTACTATATTAACTGTACTATATTCTTTAGTATGTACTATTAGATTTAATTTGAATATTTTCTTCTACATTATTTTGTCTATAAAAATATCTGTTACAATTTTTTATAAATATATTTTTTATTTTTTTTACACCAATTGCATACATTGATCGTTGTATTTATTATATATATATATATATATATATATATATATATATATATATATATATATATATATATATATATATATATATATATATATATATGTATATATGTATATATATATTGATATTGGCCTTAATTGCATGCATTGATCGTATTTAATTTGAATGTACTCCGTAGGGTTATTCAGCTAGTTTTACATATAACCAAATGAGATGAATACAACGAGACTACAACAAATGACAATAGATACAGTAAAATAATAATTTACGCTGTGATTAAAATAAATTCAGCTTTTCAAAAACAGATGTGAACACTGTTTAAACATAAATATATCTCAATAGACTCTGAAACGCGGCCACATGATTGAAAGTCGCTTCTTTGTTTTAGCGGAATGTCGTTCTGAGACTTCAAAAGCCTCATTATTACTGACATACGGCTTTCGGACTAGCCCACCACTGACAGAAAACTAATTTGGGTTCCCTTAATAATATAATACTTTGTAGTTGCTGGAAGTCATAATTACTTGTTTTGATGCAGTCACATATCCTATTCTCGGGACTTGAATACGGTTCCCAAAACTAAAAGGTTTACTTAAGGAACTTCTTAAGATAGATGCAATAGACTCTTTTATATGAAAACACTACAGCTAGGGTGCAGTGGTCCAGTTGGCAAAGGCAGAGAGCCAGTGATCTGAACGTCTCTGGTTCGTTGCCGGCCGCTGACAAATCCACAGCCGTGTTCACTAATGGTGGCTGATGCACGAAAATTCTGACGTGGTGGCAATGTCCTCCAAGTTCTCAAAATTTACCTCTGGTGGTGCGGGGTCAAGTGTACCGATCTCGTCACTTAACTCGGTTCAAAATTACGGGACCGGTCCTTTAGCCAAGTCGGACTCCGACCCTTGTAGTTCTATTCAAAACCGGAGCCGCACCATTCTGCCCAGTAGCCTATATGGGCTTGATCTGATATACTGTCGGTCAAGGAGCATAAGCCACAACAACAACACTACAGCTTCATTTCTTCATCTAGGTTTCACAGAAATTTCACATTATTTCTCTTTCACGCTGTCTTCTCTCATCTTATTTCAATTCATTTGGACTATGCCTTATCCCTTGTGCGGAAAGGGAATTTTCCCACGGCTCTTTATTCTGTTTCAGCCGTTGAATACCGAAACACACGTCTTTTCAAGATTTATGTCCTACTAGGTTATGTATATACCGTAAACAAATGTCACTGCATTAATGTAAGAGGAGAATCTGCGCGTTTGTAGATAGATTCAAAGGCATGGATGTGTGTAAGAACTTTAGGTTCACCATGATGGTCGGTCTTTGGAAGAGATCCCGTCAGATTCATAAAATGTAACGACTGTAAATGCCACATGTTTATGTATATAATAAATCCTAAAAGGCAAGTTCTAGTTTAGTTTGTCCACATCATCAGTGGGAGAGGAATTGCTTCTCCATGTCACCATGTCTCTGTGCTAACAAACTTTTGAAGATGCTTATAAATTTCATACTTACATGAGCCTTTCACTCTTGTATTAATATTATACTGAAATATAACTAAAATTAAATAATTCAACAGAGCTAGATAATTATAGGAAGAATGTAGACAAAAATAAACAGAAATCACGCACTTAGGGCTCTACGTACCATAGGGCAAGATTCTGTAGTAGGGACGGAAATAAACCAAATATCGAGGTAACCAACTGGTCTCGTCATCACGAGGCCTAACCAAATCAGTTACCTTGAGGGGAAACTTTCTGAATAGGATGCAGGTCTAACCAAAAGACATCCCAAGGTGTTTTTAATATGAGGATTTGTCGCAACTGCGCAATCTTTTATTGAAAAATTAAAATTTTCATCGATAAGGTAGGTTTTTAGTTAATTTGTTCGGCAGTCTATGCCCACTTTATAAGTTTTAGTTTGTGTTGAATTGTTTACATTATTATGTATTATACTGAAATTTATATTTCCTTCCACTGTGTTTGAAGAACCATAAAACTACATGTAAAGTATTAATTTGATAAAATACCGATGAATTCCTCGATTTAAGGATTTTCTCATCTACCCCAGTCAAAATAGATCCGATTTTGACGAATGGCTAAAAAAAATATGAAAGTTTTGAAAATTGGTGGAGATGTTTGTTTGAGCATGTTAATGAACATACTAAAAGTCCCCACCGATCAGACTTGAGCTTTCGCCGCCATCTTGGAAAATGTGTAGACTTTTTTGGTTTTTTGCAGCTAACTTCAGAAATATTGATTTTATGGAAAAAAATTGCATACAAAAATTGAAGAGCATTAAATTATGAACAAAACATTATTTATATTTTTTTAATAAGTCTACCACGAACATAGATAATTGACTTTGAAAATAGTGAACAATCACGCGTAGGACTCGGATGCGCGGATCATCCCCATCGCCATGGGTGTATGACCCGCGCATGTGCCCCAAAAGTCTTGCACACTCACGCGTGTCAAACCTCTGCATATCAAAGCTCGAAATAAAGTTGCAGCAACATCCAATCCATTGTTATCAGGTTGTATTGGTGAGGCTTGGTGGATTCTATCTTTTTATGTCATAATTTGGCTGCATTGGCTACATAATGGCTGGAAGTGGATAAAAATAAATACTAAATTTGATGTATGCAACTACGTCAATAAAAAAAACGTTGCCTGGCCATACATACGCTAGACAAATTCCTAGCTTATTTATTTACCCGAATAGCTTTAGAAAAAATAAATTTTGACGCCATGGATATATCTGATTTCAAAAGCAATAATCTCCATGAGTTAATTAAAGATTTTGCTACTGAACTACTATCACTAGAAACCATATACGGATATACTAATATACGAGACATCGATATTAAAATGAGGAAGACTTTGAAGCAGTTGAAAGAGAACGGCCCAACTGCATCCCTCTGGGTTCAGAACTTTGAAATGGTAAAGCTTATGAAAGCTTGATCACCGTCAATTGTGCGGTGAAATAAACAGTTTCAATACATTAGTAAACCCATTGTTGCTTTTCCAAAGGATAGAGATTGTTAAACAGAACGACGAAGAAACGAGTAGCATTTTATTTAGAATATGAGTTAGCTCCTTTTACATTTGCTCTGTTTAATGAAGCTGGCATGCGAGAGACAACGACATTGGCTAGGTACGATGTTTTTGAAGTTCCAAACAAAGACCTTAACGTCCTGAACTGCGTCAACATTGTGGACAGTGGTTTTCTCCTACACCGTGTCAAATGGGGAACACAATTAACTTTTTCGGATGTTTACACAAATTACACAATTCGGATGTTTACACAATAACATTTCCTTTCAAATGAAAACAACAAGAGTAAACTGATCAGCATGCTATCAGCTGAGCTGGAAAACAGTGGGATTCGATTCCGACAATGTAATGATGAAGCCGACATTCTCATTGTAAATACTGCAATTAATGAAGCATGTTCTGGTAACAACATCGTTGAAATCATCGGTGAAGATGCTGACCACCTGGTTCTATTAACAGCTCTCACTTCTACAGAAAAGACATTTTCCTTGTCAAAGCATGCAAAGGGAAAGCAAAGAAAAAAATACATTCGTTAAATAAAACACAATCATAGGAACATACCAAGGTATCCTTTTTCTCCATGCGTTCAGTGGATGCGATACTACTTCTGCAGCATTCAACAAAGGAAAGAAAAATTGTGTAAAAATGTTTTAAAGTAAAGATATGGAACACGACGTGACAGTAGTTAATAAATGCAACTCATCGCATAATGATGTTGCTTAAGCAGAATAATGCTTTTTTTCTGATCTGGTATGGAGCATATCCCAGTGAAAAGTCCCTAAATAAGTTTAGGTACAAATGCTTCGCAAAATTTGTCACTAAAATAAAACCATATATTTTGTCTCTTCCCTCAGCTGAAGAGGCAGCCATGCGACATTCCTTTCGGTTGTATCACCAAGTGCAAAAGTGGTTTAGGAATGAGTAGAATCGTGAAGTGTGGGCTGGAAATGTCAAAAGAAAACCCTCATGCCTATCACAACTATGGATGCAGTGGTTCCCATTTCAGTTTTAAGCATGGTGTTTCACAACTGTAAGACTGACTGGGGAGAAAGATGCGTGTGTCGGAAAGCAAGCATCAACTGCACAACGGCCTACAATAACTGCAATGGGGTATGTCCCAATGACATATCCCATTACAGTTATTGCACTTTGATTCCTTTTATTGGATCATGAGGATCCAATAAAAGGAATTGATGAATTGATGCTAGCTAACCCATAGATGATCTTTTCAAGTCTGACGACGCGAACAATCCCTTACAAAAAAAGTACGACAACCATAAAATAGGCAAGCTTAAAAAACTATATACAATGAAAATATGGAAGTGAATAAATAAAAGTTTATTACATTCGTTCATAAAATTAAAAATGGTAAATTATCTACATACCAAAAAACATTAGTCTATTTTCTTGTGTTTAAAGATTGCTCAAATGAGGGAGAGGAGAGAATTCAAAGGAAAGCGCCTGCAACGAGACTTGGACGCTACATTCATAGTCAACCCGCATTTAATAGTCAATATTTTAGTTCGTGTTAGGGTTACGACAAAATGTATTACATATTTTTTGTACACAATTTAATGTACTTTAATTTTTGCATAACTTTTTTTTGCATAAAGTTAATATTTCCCAAGTTATTCACAAAAACACAAAAAAGCCTTCAAAATCTCTAAACAACTCATGGAGATTACTGCTTTAGAAATCAGATATGTCCATGGCGTCAAAAATTATTTTTGCTAAAGCTGATTGGGTAAATAAATGAGCTAGGAATTTTTCTAGCGTATGCATGACCAGTAAACATTTTTTTTTATTCTGACGTAGTTACATACATCAAATTTAGTATTTATTTTTACCCACTTCTAGCCATTATGTACCCAATGCAGCCTAAGTATGACATAAAAAGATAGAATCCACCAAGCCTCACCAATACAACCTGATAACAATGGATTGGATGTTGCTGCAACTTTATTTCGAGCTTTGATATGCAGAGGTTTGACACACGTGAGTGTGCAAGACTTTTGGGGCACATGCGCGGGTCATACCCCATCGCGATGGGGATGACCCGCGCATCCGCGTCCAACGCGTGATTGTTCGCTATTTTCAAAGTCAATTAGTATCTATGTTCTTGTTAGACTTATAAAAAAATGTAAAGAAAATGGGTTTGGATAAGCATGTGGAATGTGGTCTAGTGGTTTAGACACGTTGTCGCTGGAATCTTGCTGACTCAGTTTCGGGTTCGATCCCGCTTGTGACATTAAGCTAAATGATACTGGGATTTGGAATTTAGGAATTAAATGGATTGAGTTTATTCTAGGACCTAAAATGAAATTAAATTAATTCAAGTAAATTTAGTAAGTTTGGTTAAAAAAAATATGTACTACCCGTTGTCAACTACTCTAAGTAGTTTCTAAATTTGCTAGTTTATTCCGACTTAAAGGGGGTTTCTCTTCGCGCATCCTGCGGACCCGGTGGGCCGGAGGGACTTCTATTGTGCGGTTGGTCATCAATTTTTGCCGATACGCGAAAGCGGAGGGGGCTGTGGTGCTTTAGATTATAAAAAAATGTAAATAATGTTTTCGGTCATAATTTAATGCTCTTTAGTTTTTGAATTCAATTTTTTACATAAAATCAATATTTCTGAAGTTACCTGCAAAAAACCGAAAAAGTCTACACATTTTCCAAGATGGCGTCGAAAGCTCAAGTCTAATCGGTGGGGACTTTTCGTATGTTCAACAGTATGCCCAAACAAACATCTCCACCAATTGTCAAATCTTTCATATTTTTTTTAGCCATAAAACCTATTTTGACTGGGCTAATCGGGTTTCGATTAAAATGCATGTAAGTTCAAATAGGTTAAACCCTTTTTAATGAAGAATTACCCCCCTTTGACGCATATCAATATTTCTTTAGAATAAGATTTTGATAGGAAGTTTTGTTGCTAACAAGGAGTAAGTGTTTTCGTTTAAATGAGATAGCACCCCCCCATAGTTAATTGATTTTCTGTAACACGTGAAATTTTAGATGGTAAAATAACGAAGGTTTTTTTCAGACATTGATTAACGTTCTTTGAAAATTAATTTACGGATATCTCGATTAAGGGAATATTTTTTGTGTTTCTTAAGCCTTCGTTAAGTGCAGTCCCACTTTACTTGTATGTACGTGTATGGAATCTGTTTGCAAAAAACAACAAAGACAAATAGACATTACACAATATTAAAAAATACTTTACACACCAAAATATTAACATGAAATGCATTGAGTGTTATTTAACATTAAAATATGCGTAATCTATTTTTAGAAATTAATAATAATATTTTGGTGATAGTATGTAGTGCATTATATTTCTTTTGAAAGAAACTTTCAGGTCATGTAATCGGTTTGTATCTGAGATACGGACTGTTTATTTTGAGAGTGGTACAAGTCAATTTCTTTTTGTTTCGAGAAAAGTTCCCCTTTCATCACTATGCAATTTCTTTTAGTGGACAATTTTAAATTGAACAAAGCATTGGTATTTTTTAAGATATTAAATAGTTATAAATAAAAGTTTAGACTAAATTTATTACAAATTATGTGAAATCCCCATTTCTTTAATAAAAAGACTTAACCACTTTCAAAATTAACGGTCCATATAGTTGTATTTTTTTAAGGGGATGGTGAACATTACAAAGTGATTTTTAAAATTTTTATCTGAGAATATGAAATTTTACATTTATATTCATTAAAGTGTAACTATATCAAACACCTTATAAAATTTTATAAATATTAAATTTTCTTTATATTTTAAAAATTGAAATTTTTATTATGTTTTTTAAAATGCTCCTTGCTATCCAATTTTTAACTCCCTCCCCCTAAATTTTGCATTTATATTACTTATAAATAGATTTTGAACAGAGAATTACTTTGTGCTTTAGTTGAATAGTTAAATTTTAGTAAATATTTATATGCTCTTACTCTGAATTTTCGGGAAATTTTTGTACTTTTCTACACTTACGTTAAACTTTGATAATCTGAATGATGTCGAAACCTGAAATGGATACATAACTTTATTTTCATGTATTAGAGGAGTCTTTTATAAAATTTAATAAAATTAATTTTATAAAAGTAAAAATTAATTAAAATTTTATAAAATTTTAGGAGTAACTTAGAGTAAATTTTATAAAATTCCGTTAAAAATTATGATGCAAGGAGCATTTAAAAGACTTGCAAATCTAGAAATTACGCATTTTGAGAAACAGAAATTTAAAAGATATTTTTCCCCTACCTTTAACATTTATTTTTCTATAGCCACCAAGATTTCCTTTTAATTTTCATTACATATATTAAATGCATTTTATTCCAATATTTAGATATTTTAAAAATATTAATGCACCAAAAAATTCTAATTTTTGTTCAATTTTTGGTAATTTGAATGTCCACCATCCCCTTAAAATAAAGGTAGAAAAATACGAAAACTACCATCAATAAACTTTCGGTATTGAAGACCTAAAATTAATAGAAAGGTGTCTCAATTTCGGGTTAATATTTTTACCTGTAAAGCACATCTGTAAACACGAAGAGCTCTGTTTTTTTGCTTTTTTTTTCTAATGCGGAGGCACTTGTCGTAAGATATTCGCATTTTGTTATTCACCGAGAAGTCTTGCTAGTAACTTTATTAAGGGAGCACCATTTACGCGAACCAGCATAGATCCCTATGAGGAGACGACACGGTAACGACTAAGCCTTATTAAGGATTTGAACCGCTCAATGCATGACAGCTCTCGACACTAACCACTACACTAAGTGGGCGGCAATAAGAAACCACTCAGGCCAAAATCGCCTGGATTCAATCCTGGAATCTCCAGATCTGTAGTCATGAGCGTTATCCGTTGTGCCACTAGCCTGTTTGTAGAACTAATAATTTTTTTAAAAGGTAATTTATTTTAGACACTGAATTTCAATAAAACGGTGAGTAAAATTCAAAATTTGATAAAGTTAAACAAAAAGTATATTTAAAAAATTGAAATTTAAGAAGTGATATTTCTTATAGAAGTATAATTACATATCTATCAAGTAGAACTGAAAACTGACTATCGGACCTCAGTCCTTCTGATATTTAAGCCAAATATTCATCCTCAAACAGAAAATATAATGCTAGAATGTTTTAAAAAGTATTTGACATTTTCCCAAAAGGTATTGTCCGTCTGAAATCCTCTAAAAATAACATTTGCGTGTGCGAAATTCGTTCTTCATTCTAACGACCACCATAGGAGAATATAGCAACGGTATGTAATTTAGGATTCATTTCACTTCCAGCTTGCTTTTTCAATAAACTAGGGACAAATAAAAGAGCAATTTAAATGTTTTTCTATGTTTGGTAAGGGATCTTCGGGATTCTAATCGCTTTGACTGGGTAAGTTACTTTTTTTTTGAAGAAAAAATATAGCTCTTTAAGGAAAAAAAGTATACTACGCATTAAAATTTTAGAATTATAATGTATAATGAGGTTTTTATGAAATTGGTAATGCAGAGAAAAATAAGTTACTGATTTTTCGACTAAATTTTCATTTTTTTACTTCTTCGAATTTATGTTCGAAATTTAATTGGATAGGAAAGTTATTTTGGCTGCTTTTACTGTTGAAAATTAGAAAAGAAATTTTCAACAGTATACACTGGCGTTTGTTTTTTTTTCCGTCCTCAAAAGCAAAAGCGCCTCTTAGTTGTATTTTTGTCTTAAGTAAGGTGATTTAAGATAATTTTAAGTTATTAAGTTTTTACTACATAACGCTCACAAGGATTGGAATAAAAGTTTTTTTGGAATATTTCTTTTTCTGGTTTGAAAATTAAATAATCTAATGAAGATAAAAACATAAAAATGAATATCAGAAAAGAATATGCCATGCGACTGTTTAAACAGAAGCTAGACAACGAGCCTAAAAATGAAATAAATTAAATTTTGACTGTAGATTTATCATTTTTACACGGTAGAATTGATCATTGTTAAGCATTTTCGAAATCCACAATTTAGTGCGTCATTATTCATTTTGCATAAACTTTTTTTAAAGGAGTGTGTTTCAACGCATTAATAAGTTAAAAGCGTATTTATATTAGCAATAGACTTGGAAATCAAACTTAGTTTTACGAGCAGTAGTGCAAAAACGTGTCTCATTTGATGGTTGAATTGGCGAATATCCTTAGGTTATTGAATTATATTGTTATTTTAAAGCCAATTCCTCCGGATATATTGAAATAAGTCTAGTTTTTGAGTAAAATGTAATAAACGAAAAGACATCTTACGTAATACATTTCCCTTTTTTATGATATAATGTAGTTTTTTGTGAATTTCCATTTTATTTTCATGCCTCAGAGAATCATTTAGTAGGAAAAAAATTTGCGTGTGGCCAACAACAGGAAAAATAGATGGAAATTACTGCATGATAAAACTTTTACCTGCAAGCTATCAAATTTGCATGTTTAATATTCCTTCAGACCTTTTTTTGTCGGAGGTCATTATCATATTTCCTTTTTATAATTAATTATAAAAATGAGTTTTCCCAAAACGCTTTCAGACAGCTGCTAGTTAATAGTATTTCTTCAAATATATATATAATTTTTATAGGTATGAGAGGCAGAAGTACTAAAACTGTTATATTTTTCAAACATCTGAACTTTTACAAATTTAAAAAATACTTATTCCCTTTCTCCTATATATCATGGAGAGTTGCAAAACTTCTGCTCATTATGGCAAACATTTTTAAAGTACATATTCTGAATAGGCTTTTTATAGTCACATTCAAAATATTTTGGTACTCCATTAGAGAGTCGCAACGCAAATCAGATCGTCTCGGAGCAAATTAATTAATTCCGCGTGCTAAAGCTTTACGACATTGACTTGAATCTAAAAGAAAATGGAATAAATAATTGCTATGAATGGATGCTATTTAGAAAGCCTTCTGATGGAATGTTTACAAAAAATGCTCGTTTGTAGAAAAAATATTAAATTTTTTAATTTCTTAATGGGATGATATCGTATTTACTGTTACTTCAGAACTAGGATTTAGTGAGGCCATTTTCATAATTTTAAAATTATCGATGCCTCAAACAAAGAGCTACAAACCTTCCAAGGAACAGTCTAAACAAGATTTAAACGGTTTCATTACGTTGCAGAAAAGTTCTAGGACATGACTTTCAATTATGAATATTTCCTGTTATTTTATCACACTGAAAATTTTTCCACCTAAAGTCATACCTTATATAATATTCCCTCTGAAATTTTATTTGGAGCGGAAAAAAACATTTTGTAAAAGAGGAAATTTTATAGATCAATAAGAGAATTTGAAATGAGTACTTATAAAAGAAGTGCAGCGTTCTTTACATAAAGTCGATGCTGAAACAAACATGTTTACTAGAAATATAAAAGAATGAAATTTGAGCATCAAACTTGCTATATAACTCTCAACACTATTAAAAGTGTTCAGTCACCACACTAATTTTTTTATTACAGTTCAATTATAAATTTTAATTGAGTTGCGAGTTTTAAAGTTGAAAGTTCAGTACTATAAACCTAAAACTATGTCATTTGATCGCCCACATTATAAAGTTATTGGTACAGCAAATTACTACCGCTTATCGCCGTTTTTAAAATTTTGGTTTAATATATGAATTATATTTTCATATGTTGTTATATATGGTTTAATATTTTCATATGTTGAGTACCGTTGGTTTACCTCCTACTTAGTAAATTATCCGAATAAAGTTCCCGTATTGGTTATTCAATATTCACAGGGCAAGTGCCTATCGCACTGTAAAAGACAAAGCTTAATCGGTGATAATGCATTTTCTACCATTAATCCAAGTGAAAGAGTATTAATAGGAGTTCATCGGGAATTAGCTATAAAATGTTTCATGGTAATATTTCAATAGTTGTAACTGCTTTAAAAAAAGGCATACATTATCGACGATGTGATACCATTTAAATCTGGAAAAACAGTGATGCGAAGACTGGAAGGACACACTAAGTTTAATTATTGTTATGAAGGATAGCTATGGTTCAAACAAATGTTCTAATGTCAGTGGATAGTTCTTATATTGTTATTGAGACATAGAATCTACACACAAGGGAAATCACACTGACATGGTTGAAGAACGGCATTTGAATAACTTTCTTATTTATTGTTTCTTGACTGTAGATGGCCTTAAGTCAGTGCTTTACGGTGGTAACGCACACTATTTACTGCTGCTATCTACGTACGAATTTCCATTTCAGATAGTATGTAGAACGTTTTATGAAGAACTCTATTGTTCCAGTTGTTACGTTTAGAGTAGGTTCTGTTTTATAATTTGGTTTTTTTTCAGGAATAATTTAATCAGGAATAATTTAATCAGGAATAATTTGGTTTGTTTTCAGTTCGGGGACAATTGTATCCGGAACATGTAATCCTAAGTGTAACAGAATATTTGGAATGTTCTATATTGTAGCTGCATTATTTGCTTTTTTTCAGCATAGTAGACTTCACAACTAGGGTTTTCGATTTTGAGCAATGTTTTAAAAACCCGGGTTTCGGGTTTGACCGGGTTTTTTTATTTAAAACCTGGGTTTACCCGGGTTTACTTAGTTGGTTCCAGGGGGTCAATAGCAAAGAACTAAAATAATAAATAGTTTATTAGAGGCATTTAATCTATTTCGGAATTTCAAATATAAAATATAACAGTAAATAAATTTAATGTTAATTAACATACATATGTGTATAACATACATAAAAGTGGTACATATACCTAATTTTTTTATAAAACTGCCTTAAAATCATCATTACACTCAACGTATCCTCATTGAGTCGGCTTCTTAGTTTATTAGCAAAGAGACCCATTACAGAAAATGCTCGTTCTGCTTCCAGCGAAGTTGGTCGAATTGTTGTTAAAGACCTGTAAAGTTTATCTAGCATTTCAGGTCAGCTTTTTGTTGCCCGAAACAACTCAATTTCTTTTCTTATGATATATGCACCAGATTTTGTTTTTTTTATGATTTTCCTTGTTATCATTCTCCTGCAGAAACATACTAAGCTCATCAGATAGGGACATCTGTTTAGTACAAACACCATTACTCGTAGCATAACCTTCAATTCCATCTTTAACTCTGACCTCAACTTCTACTTCTGGTTCAGACTCTGAGCCATTATCATTTACGTTGAATAGTCGTTTTATTGAGGTTGTTGCCAGATCAAATATTTTGTTTTAAAAATTTTACTACCAAACTCATCATATGATTCGTTGACGAAATCGGGATTTTTCAAAAATTTAATGAGATGAGCCAGCTCTGGGTTTCAATGCTCTTTGAATCGAATTTCAAATTTTTGAAGTAGAGCATTCGCGATAGGAGTGTTTAGATTTCTTAGCTTATTCACTGTAAATGCTAATACTTTATCAGAGAGAGTAAGATCGGCATCTTCCTTACATAAATATTGCACTGCGACTTCAAGGGGAGCAAGCGTATCACATAATTTTTTAATCTTGTCTAATTCCTGATTATTGACATCAAATTGATAATCTAGTTGAAGCATTGCAATTTTAACTTCTTTCCTCATCTCATAAAAACATTGCAGCATTTTAAAAAGAGAATTCCATAGGGTTTTACAGTCCAGCAAAAGATTCTTCTCTTTACCAAAGGTTTCCAAAGTCTGTGGTTGCAGATTTGTATCATTACGAACAGGGGACTTTCGGAACATTTTTACCATTTTCCTGACTTTTACAACAATCTTCTGAAGCTCAGGAATAAATATTGTTTGGTTGTCCTTGTACTCGGTGGGTTCTTCAACAGAATCCTCATTTTCATCTTCATAGTCAGAGTCACATTCTTCAGTTTGCTCATTTTCTTGGTCAGTCTGTTCTTCTGATCTAATTTCTGAACTTTTATACAGAACATCACAGACTACCAAATGAATAGCATGTGCCATGCAAACAATATGGAATGGGCTAGTATAACGGCCATACTTCAACATTATGCTTGCACCATCAGTGATTGAAGCTACCATATCATTATCCAATGAAATATCATACTCGCTGAGATTTCTTTTACAATCTGAATTACTTTTTCTGCATTTACGCTTCCCATAACTCTAATTAGACCAAGAGATTGGAAGCCGGTGGAATAGTGTATATTCAGGTTGATAAATATACGGTTTTGTATTGATGTGGTTTCATTGAAACTAATTGGAAACCGACCATTGTTCTCTTTGATTTCTCTGATTTTTTTTAATGATTTTGCTCTGCACAGTTTGAAAATGTTTCATAAATAAAATTTTTGTTTGGCTAGGACTACTAGGAAGGAGCACACTAGATTCTTTAAAAGCTCGTCTTATCAATGAGCTATTGGCAAACTGTTGAAATGTCATAAATGTCTGCAGCAACTAATTTTGCTATAACCTCTTCAACAGACTGTACATTTTTTATGAAACAGTCATCAATTTTTCGAGATTTCAATTTGGGCTCGTCGTCATCACCAAATTTAGAACATGTTAATACTTCAATTTGATGTTTTGTCTTCATGTGGCTTATCAAACTTTTTGTACTTGAACCCGAAGCCTTTAGGATTGATAAAAAAATATTGAATTTTGCTGTTTCTTGTGGTTTGTTAAACAGAAAATGATTCCATACTCCATATTTGCGCTTCGAGCTTACGTCCTCAAAAATATTCATTTTAGGGATTTTAAACTGTAATAAAATCGAATAATTAAAATTTGTAATTAACACAGCTAAGCTACACATCATCAGAAAAGTGCGCAAACATGCACTTAATTATACGGTGGCGTATACCCACATTAAAAAGTTATTTTAAAACAAATAAATACATACCTAATAAAAGAATAATAACTTCAAAAATGATAATATTTGAAGCTGATCGAAATCCAACGTGTATATCCAAGAAACAAAAAGTCGAAGAAATTTCAAATCAGAGCAATTCCAAATAATCGAAGAGTCCAGTTAAAATCGAGAGTGGGAGAGCTATCTAAACTATCTAAGTTTATTTACTATTTACAAAAAAATATATAAATAAAATTAATTTCGAGAGCAGCATGTTAGATCGTTATCAGGTGAGAGATCCAAGTCGAGTGCGTCAGTCTAGGACGTTACAAAAACTTCCTTCTATTGCAGGCAAAGCGCTTTCTATATGGGTGGGTCCTCAGAATATTGTTTAACTACGCAATAAAGAGCAGCGAGAACACAACACAACGAGATATATAACTAGACTAAACAAACACAAACCACAGAAAGCAGGCATGGTCGTGTAGCTGAAGTATTGCCAATTCACACGGTATAACGCATGTGCTGCTGGGATTCCCCAACTCATAAACTTGAGTGAAATAGAGCTATGGCGTACGCCGCCGCCAATATATCTCCATCTCACTCCGTCTCATTGCTTTTATATCCATTTGTTTGAGAGCTGTACCGAGTCCGACTTGTTAAATTCGGTCTTGGTTCTAAATTAAGGAATATAATTGGTATTCTATTGTATTAGATAAATAACTAATTCCCCGGGTTTACATTAAAAATTCCCTGGGTTTCGGGTTTGTAAAATCTTTGAAAAACCCGGGTTTTTGGGTTCGGGGAAACCCGGATCAAAAACCCTATTCACAACCACGCAACCACTTTCAACTTTTGTTTCCTTCAATATTTTTTAATATACTAACTGTGTGGGCAGGAGAAATTATTCCACAAGAAGATCGATCTACTAATTCGGATTTCTTGTGGTCTACACTGGAAGTCATTATACAACTTTGACATGAACTGTAGTGCTGACAACAGTTTTGATCCCTACTGCCTTCTTGTAATTCCATCGCTAGAAAATGTTCTTTACTGTAAAAATTATTCTATTCTAATTCGAGGATATTTAGGGGAATGTAATTTCGACAAGTTATTGTTGCGATTAAACCACAAGGTGCTTCTATCAATTACAAAATTGATAAATAAAGCATTTTTCTAGAGCATTCCTGTAGTCACGTTTGATTATGAAATTTTTATTTATCTTTACGCCCAAAGCATATATATATATATATATATATATATATATATATATATATATATATATATAGATAGATAGATAGATATCAGTGGTTTGGTCCCTTTATTTTTGTGACGACTCAGAGTCTTTGCCATAACTTACCCAATTCTCTTACTCCCCACATCTGATCTTTGATAACAGAGAAGATAGAGAAAGGATGGTTTATTATTAATTCAGGAATATTTTTAATTAATAAAACTAGTCACTAATATATTATCAAAATATAATTCTAATTAATATATATTTGAAGGTTAGATACTCCTATTTTTTTCCATTAATTTCTTTTCTTTAATATCAGTCTCAGACTCTGTTCAGAAATTCTAAAAGTTAAAAAGAATTGAAATTAAAGAAATATCTCAACGAGCTAAAATATACATTTTATATCGCGTAATCTATATTGCCGGCACTGCAATATGTACTCGTCTCTAAGCATTAATCTCTTGAGATTTAGCTTCATGAATAATATTTTAGAGCAGTTAATACATCAATTGAAAACTAACAGAAACGCCAAGAAATAAATTACCCTAACAACAGTTATACATAGTGTGATGGGCTTGAAAGAAAAGCGATCCAAACATGTCTGAAGTTCTTTCTCACGGTAAAAATGAAAAGGGACTAGATTGATGGAACACATTAAAATGATTCAAAGGTGAAAGAGTAGTTCTTCAGGGCGGAAAATCAAAAACGAAGGATAAATAATTGAATTTATTTCAAAACATAAGACTACACGGGAGGAAATGTTCTAGGGACTGACATTTTCATAAATTATAGTCATTTGCTTGTATAATATATATTTTGTACTTGAAATGTTTTTGGAGAAGTTGGAGAGCATAACGAGTTTAATACATTTTACGTTCATGTACATTCTCAGATGCTCATGTGTGCATACACATCCGCCCACACACACCCAGATATATATGAAAGATGTTTATAAATGTAAATATATATATATATATATATATATATATATATATATATATGCATATATATACGTATATATATATATATATATACATATATATATATATAATATATATGTATATATATATATACAGTCGAACCTCCATATATCGAAGTAGCAAAATGCCGGTAAAAAATTCGATATATAGAAATTTCGATATATAGAATTGATCTTAGTTTTATCATAATTCTCCTAAAACATTAAAATTAAAAATAATTTTCGTATAGGAAACTCCATTTCTAATTTATATGCGAATCCCATTAAATGAAAGTTAATAACTAAAAAATGAATTAATATGAAAGATTTATTGAGTACTACATACCTTAAAAAAACAATAATCCAGATAGTGGTTACAATGATCACAGTTACATTCTTTTAAAAACTACGAATATCTTGCTGAACAGCCAGTTTTGCGGAAAGTTCATCGAAGAAATGTTCGCATTTATTCAGTCCACTAAAAACTTCATCAGGGACATTTTCCACGAATTGAAGTCCACGAAAAACTCCAAATATTGTGAGATTTCATTCTAAAGTGGAATAAAATCTCCTAATATGTCGTGAAAAAAATTTCGATATATAGAGATTTTTTCGATATATACGTAGAAACAGTTTTTCTATGTAATGAACATGGAGATTTGCTAAGAGTTCGATATATAGAAAATTTCGATATAGGGAAGTTCGATATATGGAGGTTCGACTGTATGTATATATATATATATATATATATATATATATATATATATATAATATACATCTATCTATATATATATATATATATATATATATATATATATATGTATATATATACATACATATATACATATATATACATATATATATATATATATATATATATATATATGTATATATAGTATATATATGTATATATATACATATATATACATATATATATGTATATATAAATATATATATATATATATATATATATATATATATATATATATATATATATATATATATGTATATATATATATATATATATGCGTGTGTGTGTGTGTATGTAGACATACACAAGATGTAGAATGTAATTTAGCAATTCAGTTGTTTTGGGACTCTCTTCCTCTTTGTGCCTTTTCTCTGTTAGTAACGCAACAAATTCTCAAAGATCTGTCTTAAGTTATTCTTCCTTGTTTGTACGATATGTAGCATGGTAATAGGAAGTTTTCTGAAACTTCTGCTGAATTTGAGCCCGAATATGTCTTTGATAACTGTTCTTGAATAGGTATGCGACATAACGTCTATCATTTGAAGCCCAAGTTCTATCAGTTTCAATTGTCATGTAATACAAATTGGTTTCACACATACAAAGGGACAGTATTAAAGATATAATCCATATTCCTTTCCAATAAAAAGGAGAAAACATTTTATCAGACCGATAGCAAATTTCGTATCCGAATAAATCATACAGAAGATATATTGGCGAAAAATGTTTAGCTAAAGTTATCACTCATTCAGAAAAAGAGGTAATCGTAATCTGTTTTTCTTGTTGCAAAATTTTTATTTCTCTCTAATATAGATGTTGATGAGCACCTGTTCATTTTTAGAGCGTGTGCTCAACAAAGCTAGGAAGTCTTATTTTGAAATTTTATGCACAAAAATGTTTCAAGAAAATAGAAAATCCCCGAAGGAAAAATAATTGCTTTATGCTGTCAACAAATTGTTATTTGGTTATTTTTGTATATGATTTTAAAGATGAACTTCAATATTTAGAGTTTTCGTTTTTTTTTTTAGAAAACCAGAAATCTGGATAAAACTAACAGACCAATATAGTTCAGTGTTTACAATTAAATTATAAGCATTATTTGATTGTGTTTGTTTATATTTATAAATGTCATAAGTAGCCGCGTTGGTCTTTTTTATGTATAAACATTTTCGATAATAACAATTGTAACTGATTTTCAACTGCCACATGCATTTTAATGTCCAAACTAACTGCTCAGGATTAGAACATTTTCAACAGAAATGCTGTCAACGACATTTCTCCCCGAATTTTTTCCACACTGTGTGGAAGAACAGTAACATTTATACGCTAAATAACATTACTTTTTTTCAGTGAATGTTATATATTTAGCATAGTTTCTTTTCCCTTGTCGAAAGTTACTGCAGCCATATAAAAAAGTTTTTCTTCCACGGCTTTTATTTTTTTCGTGTGTCCGTGTATGAATTCTGTGTACAATTTTTAATTTTAAAGGTTTAATCTAAAAAAACGGAGACCATTATTAAAACAGAAATAAATTTTTGAAATTAATTCATAGGTTTTTATGTAATTAAAAAGTTACAACGATTCAAACCTCTCTCTATCAAACGTAAAAAAACATCCTGGATTCAGGTTTGGACATGAGCCATCCGTCTTTCTTACTGGCGATTATATCTGTTATACGACTGAATTGCGTTCACAACAGCCCTACCGAATGTCACTTATTTAAAGTCTAATATTTTATGTATCGTTTTTATTTAAGGAAAACAACTTATAAATAAAAAATAGAATTGGGTAAAAATTTATGCTGATATATTAATAAGTATGTCAAGTTATTTGAAGAGAATAAATCACAGACTATGGCTAACAACAAAAACTGAACGGATTATGCAAACCTACTTAACAACCATGGAACTTGAAATTACAGAATTAGACCTCAAAAGTTTTAGTGAACTATTTTACATATATCATGAAATAAGATGTGAATATTTTGTATATGAACCATAATATGCATTGTTTTCCATTATATTTGATAAAAAGTCTAAGAGAAATCTCAATTCGTGTCATTCCAACATTCTCATATCAATATTTGTGTTAAACTCTGGCAAATGGGGATGATGCTCTAAACCATATCAGGGCACGAATACAACATATCCATGATCTACTTCGAGTCGCTTTCATCAAATATATGATTAATTAATTGTAGGAAATATGTCCACTAGTAGATCACATGGCATCATGATGTATTATTATTAAGGATATGTAATTTTCGTATTTATGAAATAGATGCGAATAAATGCGAAATTTTCCGATATGAGCGAATAAATGCGAAAATTATTTTTTACTACTTTTCGGCGAAAACTCAATGATAAATGGCTTTTTAAGCGTAATTAGTTAATAATAGCAATAATTTGTCACCATAATTGTTTAAGTAAAATCATCCGCGGTCTTTAACTGAGAAAACTCACTCTCCTTCGGATTTGCTCCGAATTTCACCCGGACAAGTTGCCCGTACTGGTGTCGAACCTAAAAATCTTACTGTAAAAATCAACCATCCAGGTTTTTGGAACAATTTAGTAGATTTAAGAACGTCTCTTAAGCTCCAAAATCAAGGGTATTTCAGCTACTTACAGTAGGCAATCATCTATTAATGTTATACAGATTTTAATTGCAACGAAATGCTGCTATCTTAACTATGCAAAGGCAGCCATGCAAAGTCTTTATAGTCCCGTTAACAGAGCAGATACTGAGATATTTTAGTATGTACAATATAGTAATTAATGACAGATGGCAAAGACTTAAGAGAATGTGGAGACTACTACAATGTTAGTTTTTAACTAAGAATTTTGATACTTACCTATCCGAGTAAGTAAAATTGTAATTGTTTTGATAAATGGGAAAATTTTGAATTTATATCTTTTTTGCGAATAAATGCGAAATTTTATATATTAAATTTTTTTTGTTGCGAAATTTCGGTATTTTTTATGCAAAATTTACGTAACCCTAATTATTATCTGTGATGCACTTAAAGATACACATGAGCTTGTAAATCTCGGATGTGATATTATCAAATATTTTGAGGTTGAGAGATTTTCATTGCATATGTATTCCTTCCTGAGCTTTCTAATTCAATGATATCGTCACTCAAATTGAAAACTGCGGAGTTATAATATCGCTGATTGCACAGAAAAAGAAAACTATATATATTAGATTTAGTTTATAAATTATTATTCGTAAACGCATCTGAAATATTTTATTTCTTCCACTGAATATGAATAACAGCTTCTATGCGAAAACATTTTATGTTGCAGTGTTAACTCTAAGAGGTCTAATTACGTTAATATTTGAAAGAATAAGGTTACATATTTTATTTCCACTTATGAGATTCACTCTCTTTTTCTCAGCGACATTTATTTGAAAGATTGAAGGTACTCGTATATGTGAAGTGAGTAAGTATATTTTAGAGGAAAGAAATGAAACATTAATTCTGTTGATGAGGCGTAAGGGAAATGAAAATTTTCATACCGGAAGATATAACAACATATTCTTCCTCTCTCCGAAAGATCAAAGAATACGAGATTTTTTTACACTAATTTGTTTCAGAATATAAAATTATTACGAAAAGTTTACATTATTTGTGCTGTAGGATAATATTTATAACACTTCAATTTTTTCTTGGAGCAGATAAAAGTGTATTGTAAGATCTATTGAATTCAGGATTATTTGAAGATTTAATTTTGTTTGTCTTGAATGAAAATGAATACCGTAAAATCTTAAGTATAATACGCACTTTTTTTAAAATTTTAGTCCGCAAAAATGAGGCGGCGCATTATTCTCGTGTACAAAACAACAACAACATAAAAAAAACAAACAAACAAAAAAGGTGGTTTTAAACATTGAAAAATTGAGAGTACAGCAGCTGTAAGACATTGTCGCAACAAGGGTGCGCGCGCATCTGCACTCTGTGATTCATCTACCCGTTTACTAAGCAGGTGTTCCTTTTGAACAAACGGAACTCCCAGTTCCTATCGCACACGCGTTCGTTTAATAACAGGTTCCTTGAAATAGTGATAGTTCTCGGTTGTTACAAGTGCAAAAATTTATTATTTTATTTATTTCCCTCAAAATTTCTTCAAGACGGTTCTATTCGGCAGCAGAAAAATTATCAATTGTTAAACGTGAGACGGCAGGGAGAACGCCATATTATGGGAGGATGGGCAGGTGTCATCAAATGAGGGTGATGAGGGCGATATATATATAATGAAGCCACCAATAATTATGACATGGACGGAACAACAATAGATGAACTGTATTCTAGTGAAAATGATCAAGATTATTCTTTTGAACCTGTCCTTTCTTTAAAATAGGAAAAATAACTACTGCATATTGATTGCATGAACATTGTTTACTGTTTTATAAAATTTAAACTCTTACTTAATAAATGTTTTAAAATTCAAACAAACTGAGTGAATTAACGCAAGGTTCTTGTGGTAAGAGTCAAACATTCCCTGAACTAGAGGCAAGACAGTATATTAAGATTCGACTTGAGCTTACTGCGTCTTACTCTCTGAATCATCTCCAATTTTAGATCGCAACCGAAAATTTCTGTCTCTGTACACGTTTCTAATTACCATTAGTAGGTCAATTAGTCATATCGTATGAGGTATTGTAAAAGATTTTGTAAAACGGGCAATAGAAAATCAATCTTAAACAAAACTTGCTAGAAACTAAAAATAAGAAAGCATGGTTCATACGCATGTTGACAAAGAACTTTATTTAAAAATCATTATTGAATAATTTGCTAAAACGATTATATTAAAAGATAGAATTTAAATTTAAGTCTCTCACAAGCATTTAATTATACGTGAATTGCGATAGAGAGCAATTATTTCAGAGTGCAAATGTAATATTAAATGCGTATATGTGAATCAAATAAACACACCTCATCACGGCTACGGCATTTGATAGAATTAAAACTCCTCATGCTGATTTCCTAAACAATTAAATGTTGATTTAAATTCTAAGAAACCTAAAAAGATTGAATCTAACAATATAAATTTGGTATCTAAAAAACTTTTATTATTTTGTTTAGAAAATATTTCACAAAAAAGCTTTATATTAAGTTTTAATCTCTCTCAAACTAATTTTAAGGGCTCATAAATAATCTAGAAATTACAGTCAAAACATGTTACATAAGTTTGCAGCTTTTATTCCACCATCTTAAACGAAAGAATTCTATTAATATCTGACGTTCCTGCTACTCAAAGAGCAAATCTATTATATTAATTCTACGACAACAAAGGCAGAAAAGCTCTCAAACATATTTCAGACACTAAGTCACTCAATGAACAAAAATAATTTAACGGAATTCGGTGAACTGGTGACATCATTTGCATACGTGACAGATATGTATAATCAGCTTCTAATTTAAGGAGGTAAAGAGTTGTCCAATAATCCCTTTCGTATTCCTCTTTGTGTTGTTGAATAAAGTAATGAATTATGCAGTACGTTTGGGGATTCCCATTTGACTATTTAACAGTGACATGAAGTTTTGCTTCTGAGTAATGAACACCCATTTGAACGATAAGATAAAAAATAATTATTGTAGTAACCTTTATTATTTTAAAATACATTGTATGAATGATCTTCAACATGGTACTAGAAGTAATTTCAATTTACTATAATGGTACTTTTTTTGTCGTTAGATGAATGAACTGAAGATATTTTATAAATTTTTTGGTGTTCTGATTTTCTGCGACTGGGAAGAACGTAAACCTTCACACATGAAATACGTATATTATCTTCATCTTTATTACTTGACTATCATTTGAATGTGATGTTACGTTTTGGGATGTTATATATTTTATAAGAGAGTCAACCTATTTAATTACTTAAAACTGGCAGTTAACTCTTCAGAGAAAGACTTCTGTTCTTGTTCTTTATTTTTACTGTTTATACTTTACAACTGACACTGTAGATATAACACACTTTATTTTGTTTTTAATAAAAATATATCAAACTGTTGAGGTTTAAAACACTTTAATTGTTTTCCGGGAATACATGTTAAAAGGAATTCCTGATTTTAGAAATTTGTATTTAATTGATTGCAATAACCACCTTATTATTATACAAGATTTAACCGTATCTATTATGAATCCAATCATAGTAACTTTCGAAGAGCATTCGATAGAAATTGCTATTCATTTAGCTTTCACTAAAAGATTATTTCTTTAAGTGCCCCTAAAGTTAAAATGATGAAAGATGTACTACGGAAATAGCTGGTGTAAGAATCACGTAAACAGCTTGATCAATTTTCTTAGTCAACCTCAGATGACATTATTAGAAATGTTAAGGATTGGTAAAAACGTCCGTCAAGACATATCAAGCTGTTCGTTTGCTTTTGAGAGTAATTCAGGAAGAATTATTTCTCTCTCTCGGATTTCATAAAAGTGATCCCAGAAGTTAAATGAATCAAATATTGTGATATTAAATATATAAATATCTGCAAATATTGTGAAGTTAACACTGTAAATAGTTTTTATGAAAATCCTGTCAGTTATACGTTTGAACAAGTTGTGAGGGGCAAAATGAAGGGACACGAGATGTGTTTAATGTCTGTTACTGAACATTCTAATTCTATCGATGGCTGCGTTTACCAATGTATTCGATATATGAATTTTGGCAAATACTGTCAATAACGTGCATGGAAGTCAAATAATATTGTTTTATTTCTTTTGTTAATAAATATAATTCAACAAGTTACCAAATGAACAAACTTTTCTGCCGTGTACATCCTATGTGTAACATATATACTTCTGTCTTTCCAAGAGTTATTTACTAGAAGTGCCTTTATTCAGCACCAATGAAATTTAATCCTAAACTGGTTTTGGGTAAAAATATATATGTTAGATGATAAATTGTTTATCTTTGCCTTTAATGCTTTTAATTTTTAAGTTGCTTTGAAATGTTTTATATGACATACTTAAAAATGAAATATATTAATTGCTTATTTCAGTTGGAATAAAGTAACATTCTTTAAGATATGAAACTTATTTAAAACAACATAACGACTTCTTATCGTTGAAGTTAATTTTATTTTCATATTCTTATTATTTTGATACGCATGTAACAGAAGATACAAAAGTAATTTCGAAAATTTTCAATTAAATACTTTTATTGTTTAAGAAAATTTAAATTACCGATCGATATAAACGAAAGAAAAGGAAAAAGAAAAAAAACATTTGATAGATCAAAGGAAATATATCACGGTAAAAGATAATTAAAGATCAAAAGATCGAATCTTATGTAGAAAAATAAGCAGGGAAAAAGTATGTATATTTTAATGAACTATACATGTCATTAATGTATACATGTCATTATACATGTCATTTTTCTCTTCCAATTATTTCTTTACTTATAATTTTTTCTAAATAATTTACTTTTAAAATGACAAATTATACAGATATGAATCATATAGAATTTACATTATTTACTCATAGTTTAAATTTATTAAAAGATTTATTTATTGAATTCAATTCCTTACATTATAAAAGACTTGTCACTTAAGAATAACATTTTACTTATCGTTAGAATAATGCTGTAGTATTAAGGATTATGAGTGAGAAAAATTGAGTGCGAAAAATTGTTCGAACACTATAATTAAAAATAATATATTTTCTTCATTGATAATGGAATAAAATTTTTAAAAAATCAGGAAAAGTTTTCAATTTTATTTCGTTGAGTTCACTTAACATTCAGTCGTCTGGTCCAACAGAATAAACATTTCAATTGGATCTTTTCCATTTTAGTGAAATGATTTTTGTATGATTTTGGTTTCGGACATTATCCTTCCCACCATATGAGACCACGGTTTTCCTTGCCACTTTTCTGGGAGCACCGTATAGGTAGACCAACATTAATCTCTCCATGGGCCGGTCCCGTAATTTTGAACTGAGTCAAGTGACGAGTCCGGAACACTTGACCCCGCACCTCCAGAGGTAAATTTAAGAACTTGGAGGAAATTGCAGCCACGATACATTTTAAGTCCCCCGGCCACCATTAGTGAACACGGCAGTGGATTTATCAGCGACCGGCATCGAACCAGAGACGTTTAGACCACTGGCTCGCTGCCTTTGCTAACTGGGCCATCGCGTCCTTTGTTTGATTATAAAGGCACCGAAAAAAATACTTGATGAAATTGTATGTATTATAGTAGCATGATATTTATTTCTCTTCCAATTATTTCTTTACTTATAATTTTTTCTAAATAATTTACTTTTAAAATGACAAATTATACAGATATGAATCATATAGAATTTACATTATTTACTCATAGTTTAAATTTATTAAAAGATTTATTTATTGAATTCAATTCCTTACATTATAAAAGATAAAATTTAATTATTTTATTCTCAAAAAATTCTTGTAGTAGTACGATAAAATTAACTTGAAATTTTCAAACTATATGAAATTAATTTTGTAAAAGTACTCTCGGATCTGTCAAAGGATAAAACCACAGAATTGAATTACATTTTCAGGATGAGAGTTTTGATACTTTTTTTCGCACAAGCAAAAATTAAAAGAATAAATATTAATTCCAATTAGTTCATGAATAGTTGATTGATAATTATTTAAATTAATACTACACAAAAGTGGTGACATTATTTGATAAAGCTGTTACATTTACAAAGAATGAGAATACATTTTTTTGAGAATCAATTACTTCGATTTGTTGATGAAGCAGAAGAGCAAGATATTCACGTATATGAATGCCATGTTATCTTTTTTACCCTCCACATCTTCCCACTAATTTAGTACTTAGACTGACGTAGAAACTCATTGCATAATTTCAATAACTGATAGTAAGGGCGAGTGCTTTTGTAAGGGTTTCAATGCAAACGAAGATCGTTGGAGTTTTGATCAGTAACTGTCTCAGGCAAACGAACAAAACAGTTCATACTTTAGCTTTAACCTTGCTTAAATTTCCTTGCTGGAAACTGTTCCTTCATGGTCTGTTCGATAATCTATCAATGTTTGTCATTTTTACCAGTGGTGGGATTCAAATAAATTAACAACATGGTCTATGCACTAATCACCATTTTGAGTATACAAAAAATATACCGAAATGTAATTTAATAATTCATGAATTAATTACTCAAATAAAAACAATAAATGAGGCACTCAAAACTAGATTATGTTTTCAGAAAGAGCTTTTAAATATTAAATGCCTGACAAGCTATTATTGAAGATATTTACATATTGCTGTTTTATTGGCATCCTCACTTGCAGTTTTCTTTGCTTTTATCATAGGCTATGTGATTTCTTCTTAACAATCTTTGCACTTTAAGAGTAGGATTCCATTCCTTTCCCATTAGAGTGGACCGTCCGCCCGGTGTAGGGTAGGTTTATTTAAAAAAAAAAATGTTTGTCCTGGGAACGATGCAGCTGGCGCTCATTAGCAAATTAGGTATCGGTTCTAAAGAACCGGTGCGAACCGGCTGAATCCCACCACTGATCTTTATTGGAGTTAAGTATGGTATTAAGGCAAGGGGTGATTCATTGAGGATCTACATTTGATACAGGGTACGGCAGAATGCACTTCCAACTTTCATAGGATAATAAAACGCAAAAGAAAAAAATTGCAGAGATTTTACTTCATATAATAAACCAATTTAACTTACATTTTCGAAAAGTATTAACAATATATTTCCACTAGGTTTTGAAAATAACATCACTCAGGTGATTCTCGTTATTTGTGATGCCCAACCGAAGTCGTTTACCGGAAGTTTTCCATCGTTCTGTTAGTCGTCTTAGTAAGAATGACGGAAACGTCCTCACGAATAGCGGACTCACAGACTCGTCGCACATTTTCAGGTGCACTAATGTTCCGAGAATGATCCCTTGGTTTCCTTGGTAACGCAGACCCATTTGCTCTCACGTCTGAAACCCGCCTCAGGAAAGTTTTTCTATCAGGAACGACATCAGTTGCATAGATCCCGAAAACCCTAAATGTCCCCGGATCCTAATCCCCGGATACCAAATGTCCCCTGTGTCACTGTTACAATCGTTGTTTCTAAAGAACACCTCGATAACGAAATTTCGATGTTCACCGGACCAACTCATGGTGTCTGCTGACAACTAGAAAATCACACCGGACTGCTGCCAACTCCCGCGCAAACCTTAACCCACCACTCCCTTACCAGGGACCTTCAGATATATGGACATCCACTCTGCCGCATCCTGTAAGTTTTAGATGCATAGCAACGATTGTCCTTTTTTTATTAGCATTATGTTAGTGTTTTTTCCCATTGTGCTTCAATCTTGGAGTATGCCCGTCCTTTGAAAGTAACCTTCTCGTTTGTATACTGATAGATGCGATTAATGGCTTCAGAAAATTGCCAAGATTTACCAAGGAGACTAGATTGACTAATGACGCTGTAGTACAGATAACTGATATAATCCTTTTATTTTTTCAAAGCACATAAGCTACGCAAGCTGAAAGATCTCATTTAGCTTTAAAAAGGGTATCGATTGAGGGATTGAAAAGGTAAAAGGCCATGCAAATTTCTGTTTTGAAAGTATCATCATAATCAATTGACAGAGTAAAGCATTAGAACATTAAAATATTAATTTAGAAAGTGGTTGAATAGATTTTTTTCAATTTATGTGCCTATTAATGGTTATTCTAAACATAGTCTTTATAACCTTTGAAAAGAGATCGTCTAAATACTGTTGAAAGGTACGTTGAATCACTCCCTGAAATTTCATTTTAGAACATATATTTAATATTCAAGAAGTTAAATATTCCAATTCAAAGCAAAACTATATTTAGGAATTTAATTTTAAGTAAGACAATTATATAGTGTAAAAATGCCGAAATTAGTAATTCGAAGCAACGATGGCATGCACTGATCTGTGCTGTATATCAGGGGTGGCCAACTTTTGTGTACATAAGATCTACTTTTTATCTTAAAAATGTGTCGCGATCGACTTGTTGCCATAGTCGTAGTCAAAGTGGGGAGAGGGAGATGTGAAATACATACTATGTTTATACACTGTGTTTCAGTACGAGGTGCATTCTCGCGAGCTATGGGTAGATAAGCTAAATATATGTTCAAACATACGTATCCACCTACGTGAAAAACAACATAATTATTTAACGGGTCAAAAAGGTCACGTCCAGGGGAATTGAAACAACATGAGCAATTATTGACAAGATTAATTCAAATTAGCTATAGATAAAAACGGATTTATTATTTATTTTATTACCTCAACATTAATGTGAGGACTGAGTTTGTATTTCTCTAACCAAGGAATCATAATTAGGTATATATCCTGACAAAGATAATAATAATGAGTCTTCAGTATGGGAATCAGTCAGGACAGAGCGTCTAGTCTTCGTTAACTTTAAGTATGAAAATGCCGATTCACACAAGTGTGAATTTCCAAAACAAGAATAAATATATTTGCTACATTTGGTGATACTGGGTTATTTTTCTCGGCTGACGTATTTCCAAAAATCTTCTTCAAATTTTCTGGCTTGTAAGATTAAATCAGTTTGCAAAATTATAATTTCATTTTCTAATGACTTTTGCTCCATATGAAATATGTCTGAAATTTTTTGGCTAATGCGTTTCACTATTAAATCTTTCTTAAAAGGAAAAGATATAAATTCCACAATTTAATTTTTTTTAAATCTTGGAGTATTAACTCAAAATCTTCAATTAATTTTTGGATTTCCACGACGTATTTTTCGATCTTATAATTAATATTTTTATGTTTTTGTAGGTTATGAGTCATATTTGGAAAATGATTCAGATTTTTTGTTGCAGATCTTCTATTGGCAAAATAAATTTTGTTTTATTTACATCTATGCAGCTGATCATATCAATTACAGTTATATTTTTACTTCGTAATTCTAAATTTAACTGACTCAATATTAGAGTAAAATCGGTAAGAAATGCTAAGGCACTAAACTAAGTTTCATCATTTAAATTTTCGCATTTTACATCTTGATTACGAAGAAAATCTGTTATTTTAGGCAATAAATCACGAAATCATTCCAGAAATTTATCTCTGCTTAGCCATCTTCCATCGGTATGTAGTAATAATTCAGGTTGGTCTTCATCTAGCTGCAGAACTTCCTCGAATTGAATTAACTATTTTAAACGCTATGTCCGTTACTTCTTTTGTGTTCAGACTTTTGCTGGCTAACGATGGTGAATTATGCTGTGGCATAATTTAGCTCAAAATGTCTGGGGATTCATCTTCGTTTTGACATAGGACTATAAATCCATTATGCGAACTACACTTGCAGCTGCGTCATCCGTTTTTATTGAAACTAATTTAAAAAGTGGTACTTTCAAATCATTGAGCAATTTTTTAAAGGCTTTGAATATATCTACACCTCTAGTCTTTTCTTTCAAGGAAATCATACCCAACAATTCTTCATAAGATGTAAAATTCTCAAAAACCATACGAATGAAAACAAGTAATTGTGCTGTATAACTCATGTCTGTCGATTAATCACATTGAAGGGAAAACACGAACATCTATTAATATTGTTATATAACTTATCTTTTACATTTTCACTCATCTTCTCAATTCGCCATATCACAGTGTTTAGAGACAGTTGTAGATCTTGAATTGCAGCAATAATTTCCCTCTTGTTCTTAAAATCATTAAACAGTGAATCTGACATTTCCAAGAAAATTTCCTTTACAAATTCACTATCGGAAAATGGTTTAAATTTTTTTTTTTGGGGGGGGAGGGGACTAAGAGATAGCTTACTTTGAATGATGTAGTAGTTACTGCTTGTGACTTAGCTTACTTTGTGACTTCAACATTGGCTTTTTAAAAACATTTTGTTGATTTGTAAATTGAGTTTTAAGATCCCTAACTTTACGTTTTCTTAATTTGGTGGATAATCTGTTTGATACTTGTTATGTAAAGCTAAAAAATATCTCTCCAGATTACCTTTTTTAGCAATGGCTATCGAGGTAAGGCATATTGAGCAACAACATTTATCATTCACCATTATAAAAAAAAGTAATCGAGTTCCCATTCTTCATTGAAATGATAAGTTTTCAATTTTTTTGGTTTACTACTCCTGTTCAGGGGTATACTGAAATGCAAAATAAATGCAACAATTTAAATAATAAATATCGAATTAAATATTTTACTAGAACATTAAAAAACGCATGATTATTTACGCCTAGAACATTATTATTACGCCTAGAACATTAAAAATGCAGGTCATTAACTCCGTTAATGACCCGTTTAGAGGTCTGTTGCCAAGAACGCTCATGTATGAAGTAAATAGATGAGCAAGAAAAGCCACAATTTAATTTAAAACATAAAGAAAGGGTACTTACATTTTAAACAGAAGAAAAATTGAATCTCAGTGTTGTCACCATGGATAAACAATATTGATAAATAATAATAATATTGTTAATATAAGCACTCTGCGTATTAAACTGTATTTCAAAAGAACGGATAATTTCTTCATATATTTTAACAAGAGAAAAAGAGTAGCTTAATCGACAATTAGAACAAAATAATCCTTATTAGGTATATTTTAAGGAGCGCGATGCATCTTTGAGCATCTACATCTTTGAAGCGATATATGGAAATAAATCATTGTTTAAACATTCCACCCACCGAGGACTTTGTCCTCTGAATAAAAAAACATATTACAATAGACAGAAAAATAAATTTTAGCTATAAATAGGGAAAAAAATGGATTAGATACATTCCAAGATGGAGCAAGTATCTACAATGCCAATTTTCTGATACTTGGAAAGCACGGGTACCAACCATGGTATACGTTCGGTCTCAGACTGAATTACAGTCCCGGTCTAGTGCAGTGTAAACAGAACGCCCGTACTGCCGTCCTAACTAGGGTCCTAAATTAGTGCTCTATTTATCAAGAATTCTAATCGGTTTCTAAGTTAAGACATCGCGATCGATCGACCAAAATTGGCTTCGCGATCGACCGGTCGATCGCGATCAACTTGTTGGCCACCCCTGCTGTATATGATCTTCCTTATTTCTTATTAAGTAGTATAATAACTGCTGCACGTGATAATTGTTAATATTTAATTATTTACATGATACATACTGATATACGTAACACCCCGTAAGAAGGATTATATTCATACTATTTTTTGCAAAATATAGAGAAATTTTAATATATTATATCAGGGTTTATATTAATGCTATTTGTTTCTAAATATAGATAAATATTAATATATTATATTCCGTAGTAAGGCTTCCATGAACAAATTGCTTTAATAAATTCCATTGCTAAGGAAAATAATTCATAATGTTTTTGAGTTTTAAATGTAATATTCAAAACTGTGCATATACGTATGAACGTTATCTCTCATTTTATATCTGACCAATGTCAGACCAAAGCTTCTGAAATATGACTGAATTTTAAATGCCAAATAATCAAAGCCTTACGTTCGACTAGCTCAAACATTATTCCGCATTCGAAGCTAAACATTATGGGCTCTTGAAATATGACTGACTGAGCATCGTACAAAAGGGATGGCTAAGCGTTATGGTGGGTAGATGATTTACGACGTGTAGAAATGGAAGAGATTAATCACATATATGTACAATGCAAGAATTTTTTAACGGTGCGTTGTGATTTACAGAAAGTATTTTTAAGCGCGTGCCTGTGAGCGAGCTAAATAGTTTTATTGATCTAACTTTAATTCGAATTTTTAAAATATTATGCATTTGGAAATAGTGAAACAGCTATTCTTAATATATTCATTTTCTGGATGTATTTGGTAAAAAAGATATTATTAAATCTAAACATTGTGTTATAAACTGCATAGTACTTCGTAGTTTCAATAAATTGTGATATGCATGCGAGAACCGTTCTGAAATTACGTGATAATGCTTATTAGCTATAGGTAACTTTTCAGGCTTTTATAAATGAAGAATGACGGAAAATTATATAGAAATCTTTTGAGAATCATTGAGTATGAATTAAGTTAATTTACTGACCCATAAAATATGCTTTAAAAAATTATGTCAGTTGAAAAATACTAAGTTAGGATATTTTCCGAGGTTTAATCTATGAAAGAATTAGGTCAAAATATACTGAATTAGTGTAATTAATTTGAATTTGTGTGCTTTTAGACTGGCATCTTGAACAAGAACATGAGTATAGTTAATTAGAAATAGTTAAAAAGATATAGAATTTGTGAGATTTTTATTTTAACATACATTAACCACTTACTTTGTAAAGATTAATGACTCTTATATCTGACAAATGCTGAATGCAATTTAATCTTTTACTGGGTTTTTGAGAAAAATAAAAGATTTTAAAGTAAGTATCCCTTCGGAACTGGGTTGTGAAAAATTGTTTATGTCAAGCAATAGAAAATTACGGTCTTAATTTAAAAACCTGATATATTTTGATAGCATTTTCTTCAAAACTTGAACGATGTGACGAGTCTAATTATGATTAATGAAGTTGTAAAGCCTTGCTAAAACATGAAACGTAACAAAAATATCAGAACGAGTTAAACAGTTTTTTTTTAAAATTTTGAATAAATGTGAGGAACTCTTAAAAAACTATAGTACGTGTTGACGTAAAGTGTAAGGTAACTTTTCTAAATTTAAGTGCTAAAATATATAAATATGCTGTTACGAGAGTTATTTAAGACGATCGTTCACTGTATATATATCGTGATGCAAGTCATTAGTATAATAATTTAATGAGGTCTCAGACAAACATTTTATATTACGAAAAATGCCTTTATTAATTAGGGATGGTTAACATGAAAAGGAAGTTTTCAGAATCTAAATTAAAAGTGAGTCTCGATAGACTATCCACTTATTTTGCATGTTGACAAGTGACTACAAATGTCAGTACAACATAAGATTTAGTTGGTTCTTTAACGTGAAAAAATCTTAAGAGCATTTGTTTTGGCATGAGACTTCACTGGGAAAAAATGTCCATGAAAAATGAATTTGCTAATTTTGAAACGTAAAATTTTGTTTATAAACTGAAGGAATTTTCAGCAAGTTATTTAAAACTTAGTGATGCTACGGACCTAATTATTATTAATATTATAAAAAGTTTGACAAATATAAGAAACCTAATAAAAATTGCAGTCTGAGTTGGAGAACCACAATTTCTGTTAATTTTGATATGTTGCGACAAATCCAAAATGTTCATTCCATTAAACATCCCAACCAACCGACCAAAATGTTCAAGCCTTACTGTGGGGAAATATGTAAATATATAAGGTGTTTAGAGAGTTCTAAAAACCTCTTGAGAAGTAATGAGGATTATTTCATTTAATTTCATAAACCTTGAAAAATTCTCCAATCAACTTTACATTGACTAAAAATGTAAAGTAATACTTGAGAGAAGCGATATCAAAAATTTGTAAATCTATTAAAAACATTAAAACGGTATATTACTCTACATGATTTGACGATATAATTCTGAAAACACGGTATTGATGTGTGTGAATATCTTTATTTCCATATTTAACGGGGATATGCAAATAAATAACTTAAAGAAAATGGAAATGTATATATTACGTATATAATGTAAAAATATAACGTTCAAATTTCTTTTGAAATCTAGAGAGATGATATAGTATGATGATTCATGCAATAGTTAAACATTTATAGGAACTGATTAGATAGAATAGATAAAGAATAATGGCTATACTACCTACATTATAAGTGATATAAATAAAACAGTGAATGTTGGATCCACTTCATATTTGTCCAGGGTCACCAGTACCCATTTTCCAGGGGTCACTAGATCGAAAATAATTTATTCTGTTAATACTGCAAGACATTTACGACATAAATTTAAGCATAAAGCAACTTAATTAATTCTCACATCAAAATATCTCTCCTTATATACAAATTTTGTTATACAACTGTGAAATATGTAGCGTACAATTTATTCACTCAGACACGTCTAAATACGACTACTATTTAGTAAAGAGTTAAAAAATAATGTGATTTGAATTAATAACACACATGTGAAAAATGTAGCCTACAATCTATGCACAAATACATGTCTAAATACAACTATTTAGTAGGGAATTAAAATACAAATTAAGGTAATTTAAATCAATAACACACATGTGAAATATGTAGAGTACAACTTAAGCACTAAAACATGTATAAATACGACAATTTAGTAGGGAATTAAAAAAATTAAGGTAATTTGAATGAGTAACACGCATGTGAAATATGTAGTGTACCACTTATGCACTAATATCTGTCTAAATACGACTACTTAGTAGGGAATTAAAAAAAAATTAAGATAATTTAAATCAATAACACACATATGAAATATGTAGCGTACAAAGTATGCACTAATACATGTCTAAATACGACTATTTAGTAAGGAATTAAAAAAAAATAAGGCAATTTAGATCAATAACACACATGTGGAATATGTAGCGTACAACTTATGCACCACTACATGTCTAAATACCACTATTTAGTAAGGAATTAAAAAAAATTAAGGTAATTTATATCAATAATACACATGTGAAATATGTAGCGTACAACTTATGCACAAATACATGTCTCAATACAACTATTTAGTAGGGAATTAAAATAAAAATTATGGTAATTTAAAACAATCACACGCATGTGAAATATGTAGTGTACCACTTATGCACTAATATCTGTCTAAATATGACTACTTAGTAGGGAATTTAAAAAAAAAATTAAGGTAATTTAAATCAATAACACACATATGAAATATGTAGCGTACAAAGTATGCACTAATACATGTCTAAATATGACTATTTAGTAGGAATTAAAAAAAATTAAGGTAATAATATCAATAATACACATCTGATCTATTTAGTGTACAACTTATGCACGAATACATGTCTAAATACGACTATTTAGTAAGGAAGTAAAAAAAATTAAGGCAATTTACATAAATAACACACATGTGAAATATGTAGCGTACAACTTATGCCCTAAAACATGTCGAGATACGACAATTTAGTAGGAACTAGGAAAAAATTAAAGTAATTTAAATCAATAACACACATTAAACTAACACATTCGAGCATAAAGTTACAAATTTGTTTTCTCATGTCAGACGTTATTAATTGAGTGAACTCATTAGCGAGGTGTTTTCCTGGGGAGCACGGACAAAACTTGGGGAAAAGAAATACACCGCGCCTAATTAGCGATTGTTAAAACTGGGAAAACGGCGAGCATCTACCTCGGAAATTACATTGCTGGAAACGTCTTATCTGCCTGAGATGGTGATAGATGATTAGCTTGCGAAGAGAAATTTCGTTTCTTCTATTCCCTCAAGCTTAGGAATGTTTGAGCAGTTTGTTGCGAAAGAGGAAGGAGAGGAATTCGTTTGCTTAAATATAATGAATTAGCTGATTGATAATGATTGATAAATCATTGTTTTTTTAAATGATAAATGCGTTTGCTGTATTTCAGAAGGTAAACCGAAAAATGAAATACAATGACAGCTGTGAAAGTATTTCGATAATTTCATGTTAAATTAAATCTTCAAAGCAAGAAATACTAAAAGTTTCATAGAATGACGTTCAAATTGTTTTAGCCCCAAAATATTAATATGGTTCATTTTAATATTTTAGTTAAGTGGCAATAGTCAGTGCTAAGGTTTTGAAGAAGAATATCTTCGTGTCATCTCGTTTTCTCTGGGGTGTAAACTTTTAACTGAATATTTATGAAGTCTATATTATAATTGATGAAATTACGGTTTCGAGTTATTTGTGAATAGTGTGTGATTGAAATATGTCATCTAAATTGCGACTTTACACATTTTCAGATGTAATATTTTGATGTGATTTGAGGATAGTAAGACCACTCAATATAAACTGGAATATTTTGTCCGATTTTAAAAATTGCTATATATTCAAGTATCATTTACACGATCAATAGATTTATGTTACCAACGAACCATTATGGTTTAATGTCCAGAGGAGTGCTAAAATAATAAAGTTAGGATGACTCAAAATGATAACGTCTTATCCGATAAAATTATCCATATAACGACATTTATTTCATTTCTCTGTATGAAATACCTACGATAGGGCAAAGAAAAAGATGCTTATCCTAACTAGAGAAAATAAAGTACATGATAGATGTGATGAAGCATTTACACACTGGACGGTAGCCAAGTGGTTTTCTTTAGGAAAATCTTCAGTTTGTTGTAAAATAAAAACGCATTATTTTGCTATAAATATCAAATATGACCCATTCGCAAAATACAATTTTATAAGACATGAGGAATGTAGGAGAAAGGAATTTAACAAATAGACCTCACAACAAATCACTTTCAAAAGAATGCTTTATATTTAAAATATAGAGAGATATATAGTATTTCATACACATCATGAATAAAAATTTGTCCAAAATTTTGCCGAAATTCGGGATCTATGATTTGTCTGCATATGAGCTCAAGTGTCAGGTGACAGAGTGTAATGAGGCTGAAAGAAAAATATCAAGATATATATATATATATATATATATATATATATATATATATATATATATATATATATACATACATACATATATATACACACACACACATAGATATATATGTAATAATATTACTAATTACCTATAATGGCCTATTCTGTACTTCATCTCTGCCATGGTAACCCGTCCTTCTTGTCTTGGCGTAAACGCTTCGCCTTCCCACATACTAACTTCCTCCGCCAATTCTGGCAACCTCTCTGACCTAAATCTATTTTGGCGCGCTTTGCGAGAGACGCTGGACTGGCTCGAAGCGAGTAAGATGTGTTGCTTTACTCTTTGATAAATTAGTTTGTTCCTGAAGCTGATTTTATTATTTTCCGGCCACGATGTATGCTCCTATTTCATGAGATGTCCATCCGGACATTTCATATATATATATATATTCGATTGAAGTTTATTTTAGTGTGAAGGATTATTTACAGAATCAAAAAGCAAATTAACTGTACGATGTACAATGAATTCCAGAAAAATCATGAAATCTCTGTTTCTGTATTGCGCAAGACTACAAAATTTCTCTTTTTTTTTGTATATACAACTTATAGAATAATCATAATATTTTGTAAATGTAATCTCCATATCACAGTGTATTGAATTTAGAAGACTCAGGCACTTATTTTATAAGTTTATTACCCACTTCTACGTAACAAAATTCACTTATTTAAAATAGAAAATATTTTTTTCTATTTAATGACATCAAAATTTTTTACCAGGAATAAGTCATTTGTTAAATTTTCTTACGCAGTTTAAAATGTTACTCAAACGAACGAATTTACAAGCTAAATGTTACGATGCAAAAATATATCCAAAATTTAATGAATATACACTGAAATGCCACTGAATTAGGGATAGCAAAGCCTATGCAAATTGTGTAGCGCTGCGCATCATGTATGCGCAAGTGAGGGCGCTGTGGTAACTGCATATATAGCTCGTACTGTGGTTGTTCTGAATTAGTTTTTGGAATTGCCAGTATGGGTAAACTGCCTGATTTAGACGCCTTCGATCGCGGACAGATCGTAGGTGCGCGACGCATGAGCCATTCAATTTCCGAAATCGTCAGACAGCTAGGATTTTCAAGGTCGACAGTGTCAAGAGTATACCAAGAATACATGGATGGTGGAAAAAAACTAGCGATCGGGCAAACTGCAAAGGACAATTAGCCTTGACAGTGCGTGGTGAGAGACGGCTCAGGCGTATTGTACGTAGCCAGCGAAACCAAATTACCACCCAGTTTAATGACGGTGCCAGTCGTACAGTCAGTAAACGGACTGTGCAACGCTCGCTTCACCGTATGGGTTTCGGGAGACGTCGACCTACGAGAGTACCATTGCTCTAAACTCGCCATCGGGCTGCACGTCTTGCCTGGGCAAGAGAGCACAGAGACTGGAGTGTAGAGGACTGGAAACGAGTAGCATGGAGTAATGAGTCTCGATTCCGACTACTTAACGCCGACGGGAGGCTGAGAATATGGCGTCAGGCTCAGGCAGCCATGGATCCTGCATGCCTGGCTGGAACTGTACAAGGGCATGGTGGCTCAATCATGGTCTGGGGTGTTTTTTCGTGGCACAGTTTGGGATCTTTGGTGCGTGTACCAACCTCCCTCAATGCAATTCGGTACGTAGAGTTGCTGGGTGATCACCTCCATCCGTTTATGCTGTTCTGTTATCCGCACGGTAATGGAGTTTTCCAGCAAGACAACTGTACCTCTCACAAGTACCGGTTGGCTACTGGCTGGTTGGATGAGCATTCTTCTGACTTCTCTGTCATGAATTGGCCACCTAGAAGCCCAGACTTAAATCCTATTGAGCATCTTTGGGATGTTTTGGAACAAGGTGTGAAAGGCCATCACACAGCACCAAAGAACCTTACTGAATTATGGACAGCTTTAGCCAATATTTGGCAAGCCATTCCCGTGGAACGTTTCCAGAAACTTGTTGAATCTATGCCTCGTCGTGTGGCAGCCGTTATCAAGACCAGAGGAGGCCCAACTCGCTACTATGTAGGTATCCCTAATTCAGTGGCACTTCAGTGTATTTAGTAAACACAATGCCATTGTGGAAATTTTTGATTTCGTCGTCGCATGCAATTCAAATTCTCAAAGGGGAACGTTAGTTACTCAGATATGTCTTGATCTGGCGCATTATAGCTCTAAGGACATTAGAGGTAATTAAGACGCTTTTTTACAAGTATTCAGCGAGAACATGAAGTAATTACGTTTAATTTTGTGGACTTAAATCCTTCTAATAAATTTTGAGAAAGAAATAACCGAAATTTACTAAAAATAAAAAGTACATTAACAAAGGAGTAGTTTGACTCTTATGGGTGTTCCTTTTTAAATGAGATAAAAATACAGTCTAAAGTTTGTAAAAATAGTCTGAGTCAAAACTAAAAATTTTCGAAAGTACAAGATAACGTCTTAGCCTATAAGACAAAAATAATTGTTTTACTTAAGAACTTAAAGATACATTTCAGGATATTTAAAATTTCTTGATTGAATTGTTTGTAAAATGAACTCCACTCGTCAGTTCAATGAATGAAAGTTACTGAAGTTTACCGACAATGAGATTCGTGAAAGAAATCAAACGATAGAACCTCGAAAGTACAGTGATCCAAGGGGTACGTTTTTCCCACGACGGGGATGGAACGGTTGAATTCAACTCTAATTTCATGAGTTTCATTATTGATTTTTATTCGATAATTTTCATTGTAGAGATATTCTCTACAGTTATCTTTAATAATGAAAGTTGTACTCGATACTCATAAATGCGTGTATTTCCATATGTATAAACCAAAAGGAACGTGCACTACAGTCAAAAACCATGGCTAGAGAAATTTATTTCTAGAACAACTAAAACACTGGTCTTCACACGTAAATACGTGATTAAAATTCTTTTAATATTGAATTATCCTCAAAAACATGGTCAGACATTTGGGAGCCTTTATTGTCTATAGCTCTGTATCGACCTGCGATAGACCTACACAGAGATAAGAAGTGGTCTACAGTTAAAAATCAGGGGGTCGAAAATGTAAATAGAAGAGGGGTAATAGAAGTGGTCGTGTTAAAAACAAGCTGAGTTGAAGACAATCTAAAATTTTTATTTTAGCTTAAGTGCTAAAATTGTTCTGCGGAAGGCTGAGTAAAAACATTTTCGACCTCAAATATCTTATTAAAATCATACATTTTGATATTTTCGAGTAGAATTTAGCATAATTTCCACTCCATTATGCTATAACTATTTACACGTAATGATGAAAGATTTGAGTTGTATTTTCATTCATACATCAACAAATATGTCTTCTCAATAACATAAAATACTTCAGTATAATTATCCCTGTCTAAAATCATTCACAAGCTTTGACTTTTCACGTATTCCATCATTATGAAAAGCATGTACGGCATCGGGCAATTTTGACTCAAAAGCAGAAACTTGACATTATGATGTCGTTCATTAGTGACGAAGCTCGTTCATGTGCAGTGCAAACGGAGGAAACAGAGATCACTGGATATATTGTGCGAGTTAGAGATCCAAATTAGATGAAGCAGGACAGAAAGGGAGTTGTTTCAAAATAATACTTATGAAATTATTTTCTTTTGAGTCTGGAAAGTATATTATACCATTTCATTTATAGCGTCATTAAAATAACTTACTTTGAAAGGAATGCTTCATATACAAAAATTATTACAATGGGAAAACTGGAAGTATCTTAATTATCTGAAAAGCTTCTATATAAAATTTGATAAATTACACGAAAAAGATGAAAGCATTCTTTGAAATGATAAACTTTCTTCAACCAGACTTCTACAATTTATCATTCCTGAACCCGTGTGTCGCAAGAGGTTAATTTTTATCGAAAATGTTTCGTTTCTGAGGCGAGATGATTTATTTTTCTTACTTTACCGAAGAAAAACAAAAGCAGTTTGGTTCATTGACACATTGAGTAAATATATATTTAATCAATATTATCCTTCATGTTAGTATACTGTATAAACAAAACTTTTGCAGTCTCTTCAAAAAACTTTGTACAACTATCATGTGCTGGGACTCATTTTATAAAATGCCCTATCAAATATTATTAAAATATATTTAATAACTGAAACTTCTTCCATTATTTTTGAACGTGACTGTATATCCTCTACGATGTTTAAGTAACTAATTACATTCTAGAGCATAAAAGGCTTTACGTAATTATACTTCAATATAATATTGTAAAATTCAGCTTACGTTTGTAAGATGAATTTTACGGTAATGACGAACCTTATACTAGATAATTTTCTGACACGATATTTCCTGTGCTTTTAGATTATCAGAAAATTAATCTGAAATTGGCTTGTAGTTCTCGGATACTAAAACACAAGTCATGAGGTTACGTTTCGTAGTTATTGATGTCTCTCTACGTCTCTGTGGAAATGTTTGTTTTCAAAAGTGTTTGGCGAAAAATCTGCAATCTCGACAGAAAGATTGAAACTCGCGTCTCTGTACATCAGAGTCATGACCACTAGATAAGGAAACAATAAGGAAAATGATTAGATAAGGATCTCATCGAGGAAATGATAAGGATCTCATCTCTCATATTCTTCCTTACCCTTTTTTGAATGATTTCCTGTATAGAAAATTGGTGAAGTAATTATTAATGATTGTGCTTTATATGTAGAGAGTATATTTATTTCTATGAATGAATAGCTTCAGTATTTGGCATAATAATATATCGTGATAATGTGTCTTTATAGGTATTCAGAATAATTTTAGGATCATTTTTATGTATGTTACATTCTGTTTCCATTTGTTACAATATTGTTTGACTAAGACGAATGAAAAAACGAAATATGATGTTATATTTATAATTCAATGAAATATGAGAGAATTTTCCTACCTGAAGTTAACTAACTAGAACAAAATGTTTGCGTCAACCTGAAATTAGATACGAAATCCGTCATATAATAAGAATTAGTCCAACATTGTATGTTTCCCCTACTTTCCTCAAGATCTAGGTATTAACGGGTACAGCATATCCGTTTATCGACACAGGAAGGTTTATATTTTGTCATTTTTTTCCCAACTAACAACAAAAATGGTTTGGACCAATACAGTAATCATCTACTATCATTGTGCGTGAAAGAAAAATAGTGACAGGTTCTCATCTGAAAGTTCACTATTGGAGGCCGATAATATAGACTTGTCCTATAAAAATCTTATTTTTTGTTATGAATTCGCATTTATAAAAATAATAACGTGTTTCTAAAATTTATGTGAGTGATGTTTTTTATTTAATAAATAATCAAGAATGGAGTGTTTAAAAAATATAATTACATGCGTTATAACTAAAATTAAAAACTATGGAATTGAGGTCACAGAAAAAAACCGAGCATGCAAAGAAGAATTGAGTGGAATTGAGTTGAAGATAATAATATAGTTAGTTTTCTGTCACTGCAATTGTTTATATTACATGAGTTTTTCTTTTTAAAAAAATTTGTTTTAAATTCTCAGGCTCAATAGAGTTGCCCGGTATCAATTTTAGGATTTATTATCAAAATGACACTGAACATATCTCCGTATCCTTAATTTCTAGAGTTTAAAGACAAATAAATATTACCTTACTAAAATAAGGCAACAAAAATTTAGCATTAAGTGATTGTGAAATGTTGATGTTTGCATTGACACGTATCGTAGCCCTGTTGTAGCTTCGTTGAAAATAGAAATGTTTGTTTCGGGCTCTTTTCTGGGACATTACATAGCGATGAGACTATCATCGCACCATGACAACGGCATATCATAAGATAATACACAGAAACGGTAATTCTTTAAGAGGGGAACAATGTGATTTGAAATTTTCTTGTAACACTGCAATACTATAAAGAGTTTTTACATTTGAACATCGACTTCGTAATGTCGTGTAAATGCCCCAGGGTGATTTAATGAGGACTGAGCGTTTCTTCATCACAACTTTTACGTGACGTTCATGATGCGCTACTACGTTTCTGTCAACATACTCGCTATCAATTTAAGAATTAAAATTAAGTGGACTAATTATCGCAGTTAAGGATAGTTTTGTTTTATTTACAATATTAGTAACGATCCTTATTAGAAGGAGAAAAGATGGAGTAAAATTTACTCTCTATTTTCTTGTATATCGTAATGTCACAAACGGTATTATCTACGTATTTTCTAAATTTATATTGTCGTATTCGGAAAAAATCACTTTTACATCTCAATTCCACACAAATGCCTGTCATGAAGAAACACCAAAAAAAAATAGCTTAAGTAAGTTAATCTAAGTAATTGTTATGTTTGAAAACGTTTCTAAGGATAAACCCGATCTTTTTTGTTATTTCTTGTTAGTTTTTATTTCTTACATAAAAGCAATTAAAACCTACTTGTTCTCTTTTAACGTAGTTTATTTTATAAAGCACAAAATTCTAAAAGAATCAAATTCAAACAGTTTTATACACATATTAGATACATGTAAGGAGAAAAAACAAGGGAAATAATTAGACAAGTTAAAAAAAAGAATATAAGAAAAAGAATAAACAGAATCAAGCGTAAGCATTGCTTTTCGATAAAGAATCAGACATAGAAAACCAAAAAAAGTTTAAATCCCCTTCCTAAGAATAAACCATTAATATTTTTGACATTTTTTTTATTAAATTATAGTGACAGAAAATACTTCCAATAAACTATCTAGCTACAAAGATTAAGTCAATATTTCATTGCGTCGCTGCCTTTCCGTTGAAAGTTATACCTACCGAAGCAATATAAATGTCATTACACTACCTAGACTGGAACGTCAAGGAAAAAAAAATTCTGAAACTTCGTTAAGGGGTGAAGTAAATGATGTCACAGAGAGAACAAATTTTGCCAAGAGGAAAAGTTGATTGGAGTTACAGTACAACAACAAAAAAATAAATAAATAAACCACAAGAAAATTAACGTAATCGAAAATAACGAAATAAAGCATTTTCAGAGAAGATGTAAGGAGAACATTAAGCATTTATTTCCTGTAAATAATAGATGTCTTTTAGAATAATCGTATTTATATATTTTAAATTTGCATTCTTACAAATACTCTTGTATATTCGTTATTCATACAATAACAGAATAATTTATACAAAATATAAAATAAATATACCAAATAACGGTGAATGAAATTGGAATGCCTGCATTTTTGTTAACAATAAAACTTTTGTATATTTTTTACTGAATAAATTAATAAACCACAAGAAAATGAACGTAATAGAAACTAACGAAATAAAGCATTTTCAGAGAAGATGTAAGGAGAACATTAAGCATTTATTTCCTGTAAATAATAGATGTCTTTTAGAATAATCGTATTTATATATTTTAAATTTGCATTCTTACAAATACTCTTGTATATTCGTGATTCATACAATAACAGAATAATTTATACAAAATATAAAATAAATATACCAAATAACGGTGAATGAAATTGGAATGCCTGCATTTTTGTTAACAATAAAGCTTTTGTATATTTTTTACTGAATAAATTAATAAACCACAAGAAAATGAACGTAATAGAAAATAACGAAATAAAGCATTTTCAGAGAAGATGTAAGGAGAACATTAAGCATTTATTTCCTGTAAATAATAGATGTCTTTTAGAATAATCGCATTTATATATTTTAAATTTGTATTCTTACAAATACTCTTGTATATTCGTTATTCATACAATAACAGAATAATTTATACAAAATACAAAATAAATATACCAAATAACGGTGAATGAAATTGGAATGCCTGCATTTTTGTTAACAATAAAGCTTTTGTATATTTTTTTACTGAATAAATTAAAGGATTATGCTGAAAAGAAATTAATTAAAATTTCATGGATGTACTACGTGTTAGACAAGGAGAAATATACTCCTATCATAACAGATAAAAAGAGAGATTACAGATGAGGCAAGAAAATTTGCAATTTATAAACTGTCTTTTCCTCTTTAATTCAAATTTAAACAGTCCAAGTATTGTTCATTCATTTCATTCATGAGGTGTTCAACAAATGTAGTTAATAAATGCATAAATTACTCTAAGGTATAAAATCTTTTTCAATAACATGTTTAAATGAAATAACTATTCCATCTTGATTTATATATCTGTATAAAGTGATTTTTTACAAATTAAAAAGTAAATTTATCTTCAAGAATTTATTGTGAATTTATAGTTTATATACATACATACATACATACACACACACACACACACATATATATATATATATATATATATATATATATATATATATATATATATATAATATTCAATGTGTGTTTGTATATATTTATAAACATAGTATTCATAAATTAAACTTATTCAAAAATAGTATTTATTGAATATTTATTATCCCTAAGTATCTAATATCTCTTAGGATAAATGTATTTTCAAGAATTTATTTTGAATTTATAGTTTAATATATATATATACATACATACATACGTACATATACATATATATATATATATAATATTCAGTGTGTGTGTTTGTATATATTTATAAACATAGTATTCATAAATTAAACTTATTCAAAAATAGTATTTATTGAATATTTATTATCCCTAAGTATCTAATATCTCTTAGGATAAATGAATTTATATGACTGAAACATAATATTTATATATTCATACAAGTACGCATAACTGAGTAGAGAACAAAATATAAACACATACAAAACTTAAATGAATGTAATTTTTCGTTCATGTATTTTGTTTTAACAGAAAAGTGTCATAATATTTTGTTCCCAGTTTTTGCGGTAAAATAAATAGATTATGTAGATAATAATTATACAGATTTTTCTCGACAAATTTATAAAATTACTGCACGGGGGACAATTTGAAATAGACAATTCATGAGAAATATTGCGTTACACATAAAGCAGAATGAATTTACCATTTATGAATTATCTTCTATTGAATTCAAAATCAAAAAAGTCTAGGTATTGCTTAGCATTTTATTGTGTGACCTGTTTAATAAATGTTAATAAATTGCATGAAATAAAACGAATTTATCTTTTCAGTATGATATTTGAATAAAAAATATATTATACCTTCACATCCTAGATTTATAATTCTGCATACGTTTTTATTTTCGAGAATTAAATTAGTTTTTATATGTATTTTTGGGATAACAGCATTTTATTATTATGCTAATACAACTACTAACTGAATAATGTAGAAAATAGGAAAACCATAGATAATAAGAAGAGAGATGGTATTTTAAATTACCTGCATTTTTTAAAGAATAAATTTCAATAAAATTTTGTTCCTCATCTTTGCTGGCTAAATTGAGAGGTAATACAGATAAAAGTGTTTATTACCAATTTCTGACAGTCTATGTAAAGAAAAAGTTTAATATTACAAATAATACAGAATGCACTCGTAGTTAATTATTGCCTTTCCATAAAATTGAAAAGTTAAAATGGTCTATGTGTCTGTTTAAATTGAACCCAGACGGTTGCGCTACGTTACTACGTTGGCTCCGAGATTGTTGATATGACCTGTGATTGGGTTGACATATCAACGAATTGAGCTCTGTGATTGGGTGAAATGTTTTAGGCTGACGCTACGTAATGCTTCGAATTCAGTATAAATAGGCCTTTAGTATTAATTTTATGATTCATTCATGTACTCTTTCTTGAGTGTAGTTAATAAATTCATAAACTGGAATGAGCTTGACAATTTTTTTTAGTCTCAGTGAACTAAATTCACCACTGAATTAAATCAACCTTTCTATGTTTCTTGGATTTAAAATGGCTACATATGTTGTTTTCTTTGTAAGTAAAAAAATATTTTTGTCACTGACGCTACTGACAATACTTCTTTCAACAATTTTAAAATTTATATGTTAAAGCACTGAAATGATCATGAATTTTAAATATAGTAAAAACTCAATTTATTCAACGGCATTAGAAATTTTAAACATTCAAGTACTATTTCCATTGCATGTTACATTTCTTTTGCACGCTATTTATTTCAATTGTTCTATCTATTTACTACACTTAAAAGACACAGTGTTTAATGTGTCTTGAAATTCCGTCTGAGAGAGAAAAAAGTCTTTCAGCTTCATCAAACTCTGCGTTAGCAGTTACAGTGTAAAGAAAATTACCTTTAAAATGTCATCAAAGAAAAGCAAAACAGGCGGTCTGATTTTTGTGTGTTTTCCTTGGTGATTAAACTCCTTCAAGACATCGAGATTTTAAAAGACTGCTTGAAAAGGAGTAAAAGAAAGTAGAGAAAGGAAGCCAGAAATGTTATTTCTTGTTGGTTATTCGGATATAATTTAGGATCTTATAGAAAATTCTTTAAAAAGTACATCATAACAGATTTTAAACTCAAATAGGGATGCAATATTTCTCTCTGGTTATGCTCTATCTGTTATACTTTAGGATGTGTAACATTTATCGATAACTGAATGTTATTTTAGCGAAAATAACTGTATTTCAATAAGAGACACAATGGGACTTCAATTGATGGATTTTATCTCGTCCAATAAAAATGCACGGGGATTCATATAAAATATTTCTTCTATATACAAGAAATATTAATATTCATCATATTACTAATTATTAATTTACCCTCATATTACCAGTTAGATGAATTCTGATGACCTTGTATCTTTAGTACAGTGGTTCCAATAGTGTAATCCTAAAGATTCATTGTTCGTAAGATAACAGCTATAGGTCTGGAGGTCATAAAGTCGTGTTTCAACGAGGATCTTCAAAAACTTTGCGACGTCCAGTATACGTACATAGTTTTAATTTTCTGCCTGGGGAAGTTTTTCTTTTCTATTAAGTTAATTCCGGTATTTCTATTTTCTCTTTCTAGCTTAGGTAGTCAGGGTACTAAAGGAGATGGTGGACATTACAAAGCAATTTTTGACATTTTTACCTCAGAGATATGAAATTTTGCATATATATTCATTAAAGTCTAACTATATCAAACACCTTATAAAATTTTAGAAATATTTAATTTTTTTATATTTTAAAAATTGAATTTTTTATTATACTCTTTAAAATACTCCTTGCGATCAAATTTTTAACCTCTCCCTCTTAATTTTGCATTTATATTGCTTATAAATACATTTTAAAAATAGTTATGTATTATTTTGTGCTTTCGTTGAATAGTTGATTTTTAGGAAATATTTTTATACTTGTACTCTGAATTTTCGTGAAATGTTCGTACTTTTCTACACAAAAATTTCAAGAAAGCCACCAAGATTTCCTTTTACGTTTAAGTACATATTTTAAATGCATTTTATTTCAATATTTACATATTTTTAAAATACTAATACACCCCCAAAAAATTCCAATTTTTGTTCGATTTTTGGTAATTTGAAAGTCCACCATCCCCAAAATTGAATAAAATCTGTGGTAGCAAGTAGAATGGATGAGACTACAGGGTTGCAAGGACTCTGAAGGACTGTTGTTGCTGTTGTTTTAAATTATCAGTAAATAAACTGTGGAAAACTGTGCACGGCCTTCTGACAAAATCATCTTATAAATCAGTTTACAGTTATACCTCGTGTCTCATTCGTTTCTTAAAGAAGCCCGCAAATATCTTATTTGAGGAGATATGGTACCCTTTCAACTTTTTTTTTGTTTTAAGTTTTACGGTGAAAGTTTTTGTTGTATAATACTTTAATATTAATTTATAAACAAAATTTTAAAAAAAATTGAAAAATCTTCATTTTTAATTAAAATTTTAACTTTTTTGAAAAATTTCATTTTTTAAAAATCTCTACTACTTCTTTAATTTTTGATATTTATGATCCAATTTTTTTATACATTCCTTAAAATATATTACATAAAATTGTGTATGCATTTATTTAGATGCTTCTGTTTTTAGATTTGATATAATTTTTTTGCTGTCATGTATAGTGAAAGACGAGAAAATCTTCGCAATTCTAAGTTTGAACATTTTAAAAAAAATAACTGTAAATCCTAATGGAAATTCCTATGAAAATTTTATCAAACACATAATCAAAATTATGTAAAAAAAATTTAAAACCTCCATCTTAATTTAAAAAAAAAAAGCCTTAGCAATTTTAATTCATCAAAGTCGAGAAAAAATGAACATGGAGAAAAACCAATAAAGTTTTCATTTGTAAAAATGACAATTTAAGAGCATATATGTGCTGTAAATTCCATTTATAGTCACATCTGATATATAGAAGAAAGTATTTTTTAAATATTTAATGCATCTTACTCCAACAGAAATTATTCTATTAGTTTTAAAAACACCAAAGTCAAATCACCAAAGGCAAAATATGTAGTACTCGGAAGTTCAAAAACAGCTATTTAAAAAGAATTTTAACTAAATAACAGCGAAACGAAAACAAGAACGTTGTAAACAATACTAGCCGGTTACAGTGAATCGTCACTTCTCTTCACTCTTGGTTTGTAGCGAAATAAAATAAAATAATGTGATATTTCTTTTGGCTGTGATGCTAATATTTACATCCATGGACACTGAGCTGTCCCTTTAAATGTCTGTCATCATGCAGAAAAACTTTAATAACTTCTTAAATAATGAAGATACTGCTTTGAAATTTTGAAAGTATATTTAGAAATGGTATATAAATAATTTGAGACAATAAAAAATTCTATATTTTGATGATATTTAGGGTACTGTATACCCTTGAGAACGCGAAAGACCTTATAACTTTTTTTGTTGTTCTAAGAAAATGTTACAAACTTAAATTACTCTATCTGATGTTGTGATGGATATTTAAAAAAATATTGTATAATTTCTTTAATGCTGGTTCTTTCCCTAAAAATTTGACGTAACTCCAAATATTTCCCTATATATGATGATAATAATAATAGGGAATATAATAACAATGATATATAATTCCCTATATATTCCCTATATTTATATTTTGACGTAACACTTCAAGAATCCTCAGGGAAGCACAATAGGAGGGATTATTTAACATGAGACCGAAAGGGAAACAAGAAGATAAAGCTTGATTCCTGATCCCTTATGGAATGAAACAATATTTACGGTAAAAAATGACTACTTCCCAAAAGTGCATATATACAAGTTATCGTGTGATGCTGCTTATGTGATCCTTTCAAACAAAACTTTCTTTCTGATTATCAGATATATTTATTCAGAGCTGCCAGATAAGTCTCAGCAGTATTTATGTCACTTTCGTTCAACATACCACTCCAAACATCTTGATTAGATGTTTCATTAAATAAAAAATATAAAACACGATGAAATATAAATCTCATGAAAGTGGAACATAAGTTGAGTTCAACATGTTGAATATTGATACTTACTTGGTTGGTATTGAAGTCAAGAAATATCACACAATTGCCGTGAAAAAGCAGATAATTGAAGGCCTTATTTGAATAGTGGTCTAACTTCCCTTTTTAAAAAAAAATGGAGTTAGCCTCACTTTCATGTTCATACAAGTCATTTCTATCTTATTTTTAAACTGGTGCACCTCCAGCTAATTTCTGCTGTCAACAGAGGGCATTAAAAATCAGACTTCAGCAGTCATTTCTCAGCTCTCCTTAGACTTTAAGGCTCAAATCTTTAAGGCTTTATCTCAAAATGAACATGAATGGGGTTGGACCAATATTCAAATAAGGCCTTCAATTATTTTTTACTTATAAGATATATTTATAACTTTTTAATGACAAAGTTAATAAGCAGATTTGTATAGTTGCTAATTATTATCACAATTTACTCAAAACTTATAAAAACTCCCAGCTGAAAGTGTCCAAGAAACATTTTTTATGCAAGAAGGGTTCCGATGCTTTCAAGGCTTTACCATTTTTTTAAGAATATTGCCAGGTATTAAAAAAAATTGCGCTGTACTGTCGTACATTCCTTACTCTAAAACTATAATTAAGTGCATTAGTGTTAGAACGGAATTCCTGGCAAGGCATCTTTACGAAACGTTGCACCCTTTTCTTCTATTTTCATTAAAGTGTTCACAGAATTTTTATATTAGGGTAAGAATTGTGAAAATATTTTCCACTAAGCAAAAACTATCTTGAAAAAGTGTTCTTTTTTACTCTTTTGAATGATTGAATTAATTAATAAATTTTTTAGAAATTCTAAAATCAATTTATTTTGAAACTTTACCGTGAACAATATCAAAAATAATTATTTAAATAGAACTATTAATTTAGTAGCTACATCAAAACAAACATCATTTAATGTTAAATTATGCAATTCCTTAAAACAAAATTTAAAACTGCTCATGGTTTTTATACATGCATACTTTTCTTTTTATATCATTCGAAGAAATAAAATACAGAATGCATTAAGAAATAAAATAAATAATATTTTACACCCAAGCCCCATTAAACCTTAAATGCTGTATTTCATTTAAGCATTAATAAAAGAGAATTTTATGAGAAAAAGAATGCTTATTCCTTTAGCCATAAACTTGGATTTCATAATAGGGTCTAATATAGTGGTTCTGGAAAAATTCAAATAATAGAAGTATTTCTGCAATTACGAACTTTTATCTGTTCTCTTTTATATAACTGTTAATAAAAAACAATATATCTTTAGATTAAAAATAAAGTTCTTTCTAAATTTAACTTTATTAAACTTATTTCCAATTATAATATAGTTGATTCGCGACTGCAAAAGAACCCATTTAAAATGCAGTTATGCGTATAATAATTTTATTCAGACGCAGTGCGACGATTTTTTCTTAAAATATTCGCAGTGTCAGGTTCCATTTATAAACCCACCAAATTTTAAGTCTTATGAAATCTTTCGATTTCATTGCTTTAATAAAATATAAAATTTGCTCTTAAATATTATATCTCAGATATATTTATTTAATCATTATTAAAGAAGAAAATATCTTAATCTTAACAAAGGCTCTTTTTATATTTAAAGTTGTAAAAATTCATTTATAATTATAAAATAGTATTTTACAAACAACAATGGTACCGTTGAAAATTAAATTATGCTTAAAGTAAGTTTTTTTTTTCAGCGGCAATCCGATGATTTTATCTTACAAGATTTGCAATGTCAGGTTCAGTTTTTGACAAAATGATTTCAGTTCATATGAACACATTAGAATTCGTTGGTTTATAACAATTATAATTTTCATTAAATCTTATAATCCAAACGCTTAAGGTTCCTCTGTCCACATTACTGGAGCCACTGCTCTTATGAAATATACAACCCCATTTATATTTAAATTCTTATTGAAGCCTTATAGACGACTAGATAGTTCTTCCGGAAACTTTCAGGAAACTCCCTTGGTAGCGGACACTCATTTGGAGCGAAATGCAAAAAATAAAATAAAATAAAAGGTAATGCCCCATAAATGAAACAAAATAATGATGTCTTAGCTTAGCTGTGATCAATACCTAATTGAAGTTAAGAAATAGGATTATAGTAGCTTAACATTTCTTCTCATACTGTCCTGTCCTTACTCATCATTGCACCCGAATCTGTGGTTAAAAGCTGGCTGGTCGATAATATCTGAAGCATAAATTGAATGGATCGAGAGCATTTCACTTAGTTCTGTGAGTGAAGTAAGAACTGAATGACTTCGTATGAGGTGTAGAGAAGATGTCGATAACAATGGACCATCTACAGATCTTCTAAACGTAGGATTACGTTCCTCCTTAACGGTCCTCTGGAAAGGAAAATTTCAGACGCTAAAACAATCCGTCCGTCCGTACCTGGTGAGTTATAATTTTAGCAGCGCGCCAAACCCAGTCTGTATCACCTGGACAAGCAGTAAACAGTTAAACAGAAAAGTACCAAAATGCGTCAAAATTTTGACATACATATATGTATATATATACATATGTACATATATATAGATACATATATACATAACGCATATATACATACATACATATATACATATATACATACATACATACATACATACATATATACATAACACATACATACATACATATATACATAACACATACATACATATATACATATATACATACATACATACATACATACATACATATATACATAACACATACATACATACATGCATATATACATCCAAAAGAAGTAAGCAACGATAAGTCCTCCTACGTTAATATCCCGCGGTAGTTTCGTTAGAAGAGACTACCTGAAATGTTTTTCCCTCCTTCAAAGCTAGCGATTCATTCCCTAATCAACAGTCGCGAGAAAAGTGTCGTAGATCTACAAATGAATATTCCAGAAAGTGAAGAATAGTCACGAAATACTAAAATAAATCATCAGATATTACGCTTTATCATCCTGTTATTAAAACTGATTTTGTTGTTGTCGTTTCTAATGCCCCTGGCCGTAAGTATTCCAGACGAGGTCCATATAGGCTATCGGGCTGAGAGGTACGGATCCAGTTTATAATGGCACCACAATGGTCGGAGTCTGATTTAGCCAGTGCCACTTCAATTTTGACCGATCACCCTCAGGGGCGACATCTGGGGGAGCATACCCTCTCCGCCCTCTCTGACCTCATAGAAGGACTTTCCGGTCTACAAATTTAACTTGGTCATGCGGGCGCAGGGGTCCAGTTGGCAAGAGCAGTGGGCTAGTGATTTGAAAGTCCCTGGATCGATGCTCGTTGCTGACAAATCCACTGCCGTGTATACTAATGGCGGCTGATGCATGTAAAATCTGTCGGGGCTGCAATGTCCTCAAAGTTCTCAGATTTACCTCTAGAGGTGCGGGGTCAAGTGTTCTGGTCTCGTCACTTCACACGATTCAAAATTACGGGACTGGTCCTTTGGCCAAGTCGAACTTCGACCCTTGTGGTGGCAGTCAAAACAGGAGCCGCACCTTCATCGCCCATAGCCTTAGGGACTTGATCTAATGTTGCTTTCTATCAAGTGGCAAAAGAAACAACAATAAAAAAAACTTGGCCATATCTGGCCTAGACACGGAGGTATTAAATGGCTTTGTTGGGATTCGATCCAAGCACCCTCAGCACCGAAAGCCGACGCGATACCATTCGGCTACCTCGAGTCCTAAAACTGTTTTTTTATTAAACCTGAGGCTGTAATCGAAATAAATAATTTGAATAAAAATATCTGTAATGATAACAATGTGCCTCTAAAATAAAAATGCGTTTTAATTGTTTAAACTTAGTTTTTTTTTAAAGATATTGGCTAAAAAACTAATTACACCAAAAGACATATTATGAATTATTTTGTTTTTCCATTTTCTATACAATTGGGATCTGATAAAATTATTTTAGTATTAAAAGGATTTTTTTTACATTCATCTCGATAGAACGATTACGCAAAGGAGAATGTTAATGTGTTAGAAACTATGTACTTTACAAACACTTCTTGAGCAAGATAAAATTGCTGAAGAAATGTTTGTAAAGTTTATTTCATAATAGTTAGAAAGCTCCCTGATATTGTCATCTGTAGACAATAATCTCAATTCCTTGTCTAAAAAATTCTCCAGGAGTTCATGTTGTATGGAAAAAACGTAACATCATTTCAGAAAACATGTATTTCCAGTTGATCTTGAGAATCATATCTAAACGTCCTTTTATCACTGTCCTAGATAGGTATTCTACAATACCGAGTTTAGCGATTGGTTTTTACGTTATTTAAAATTCCTTCAAAACAACTTTTACAATCAATGAAAAGAAAGACTCGTCATAGAAGTAAAAGTGATGACAATAATTGAAAGATTTTGCCGGTATTACTGTAAAATGATTTGTTGTAATAAAACTGACTATTACCTGAGTAAGTTATAAGAAAATATGCAAAACCTACCATGATATGAAAATTGTACTATCTCAATTATTTGGTAGCTAATATCCTACCACTCGAAAATCATAAGAATGAAACTGAAGTAATTATGTGTCTGGAAAATTCAAATAATTATGATTCACTATTATAACGAATCAACGAAGTTCAAGATGTCTTTAACTTTAAACAGACAAAATATGCTCCCATACTTCAAACTGTCTATTCTGCATGAAAAGTCTGCATTATTTAATGAACTCCAAATTAGATTTGCAAATGAAGCACCCGTTGCTCAATTCTCGTTGTACCTCAAAATTCACTTATTTTCCTAAAAATTACTGCTATTCCCTTGGGACTAATTATTTTACAAGAGTTCAGGTTTCATGCAATGAAAACAACAAAACATATTTTAGAGCTATTATTCTCAAGTGTTCATTTAAATTTTATAAGCGGTTATATTTCATTTGGAACTTTGTGTATGCTTAGAAACTATAAAACGGAATTAATGAATTATTCAAGCAGTATGAAATTGCTCAAGTGCTTGATATACCTTAATTTAAACTTCTCAGTAAAAATGGTTTATTTCCTAAACAAATGGTAATGGAGATTTTTAACATTATGTTTGCGATTAGATCGCCAACAGGGGTAATGCTGGTCGCCTTTACGGTGCTCCCTTCAATGAATGGCCAGCAGTCTCGCGGTGTGAATTAGGACGTCCGACAGGTTCACTTGGTACAGGTATTTTTGTTACTTCCATATTTCAGAATGATGACGTCACACACTATTCGAGTATTTAACTGTGACCTTAAAGGAAAGATAAAGGCTTCTTTAGCTAAGATAGATTTTGAAGTATGCTCTCCTCTAATCGTAATGGCTCCTATTGTGATCTGCTGTTCATAAGTTTAGCATGAAAGCGGAAAAATAAGTTATATGTGACCATAGAGCAGTGGTTATTAACTGGTTGTACGTGAAAACCCAAGTAGTGGTCCACGAATTCAACAGTGATTAAAAAAAATGGTTTCATTGGTCCGAAACGGCCACGAATTTAGTATTTTTTTTTAAATTGGGATACAAAAATTTTTTCCGAATTTTTTGTTCAAATTCTAAAAATTCCTGTACTTCTTTCGAAACCTGACATCTCAAGTACGAAATAATCCATGTTCTGCAAAAAATCCTTATGCAAAATATCCTCCTGCAAAATATTCTCTGTGACGCAGAGTCGCAGCGTCCCAGCAATTTGACATCTAGAAATGCAATTGCTAACATTAAAAATCTCTTTCATTTTTAAGTTTTCATAGACTTTTATGATAACAATTAAGTTTGCGTTTACGTTTAATATGGTATTGTCATTTAGTTTTTATGTAACTTTTTATGACAGTTATTTACCATCAATAACTTGTTTATTCCCAAAATTAGACCCATTTTTGTTGGTAAGAGTTGAGAGAAGGGTCTCCGACGAATTTTAAAAGAGTCGGTTGAGAGAGGGTATCCACGACGAATTTATTTTACGATAAATTGTCCTTGGACAACAAAAATTACACAAAAAATGCCATAGCGGTATTGTTGGGATGGAAATATTTAAGAATGAATGTAGCTGCATTACTGAATTGTCCTCATGTTAAAAATAGTTGAAAGTTATTTACTAATAACTTTCAACTTAATTTTTTTTCCAATTAGACTTAACTTTTTTTTTGCCCTGGCAATTTTGCCCTGGCAAGTGCGAAAAAAAATTATAAAGGCAAAAATTAAAAAGGCCAAATACTATAAAGGCCAAATATTATAAAAGCCAAAAAATTATAAAGACCAAAATTATAAAGGCCAAAAAATTATAAAGGCCAAAATTATAAAGGCCATAAAAATTATAAATGGCCAAAATTATAAAGGCCATAAAAATTATAAAGGCCATAATTATAAAGGCCAAAAAACTATAAAGGCCCAAATTAATGTTCTACGAATAAGTTAATTTCAGCAGTGGTCATCATCACGAATAATTGTTCAAGTTAATGTGTCATAAATGAAGCATTGAACGCTATAAGCTTCATAAAAAAAATTGAATAATGAATAATGCTTGATTTTGTTTTGGAGTTGGTAGCACGAAATAATTCAATACACATCAAATGTGATATGTATATACTTTGTAGAATCTAAAATTTCTAGTTCAGCTGAAAATAGATTAAGTCATTTGCCAGAGAAAAAATCAATGAATTTCAAGGATTTCTAGCCGTGCATCCTATCGCATACAGAATTTACAAATTTAAAAATTGCAAGCTCACATGCCGTGACTTATTTAGACTTTGTAGGACATAAAATAATGAACCTATTACAATTTCGAAGAAAGAAGAAATATATCGCTCAGCATTTGCAATTGGAAATGGCATTACACCGAATGTTTCTTGGAGCGATGAGGGCTTTTTGAAGATTAACGTTCTCTGCATTTCCCATTTTGAAGATAATAGGTATAAATACATTCAGATGAAGTAAGTGTCTTGTCTATTGAAGGAAATTTGTAAATTGGAAAGAGATTATTTTGAAATCACCAGCGGCGAATTCTTTTAATCTTCTTAAATTAAACTTACGTTATTAATTTTCTTTCAATATGATCAGTCGACGGCTAATAAAAGGCATGTCATTTACTGATATTATTTAACTTAAAATTTTTTTCAGATTTTTTCACTTTTAAATATTTTACTAGTGAGGCCAGAGACAGCTTTCAACAAATATAAAAACTGGGTTCTGTAAAGCGCTGCTAGTGACAGGTCGAAAATATGTTTAATTTTTATTCTTGCCTAGTTAATTAGTTTCTCCAGGAAGCCTGCGTATATGCTAATAAATTGAAGTTGTACCTGTCAAAAGATTGTTTAATAATCTCAACAAAACGAGGTAAATTTGATTTCTCATTTTGCTAAAATCGTAAGTATTTGACTTTCTGTCTATTATTTTCTTTACCTCGTTATAAATTTTAAAAATATATTTAGAAATATGGATGCTATGTGATTATAATAACACTTCTGTTATATGCTCACTTCTGTCAGTTTGCTCATTTCTTAAAGGGGCCTTCGTAGTTTATCAAATGGCAGTTTTCTCTTGATTGGATTCTATAAACATTTTTTCGTTTAACGCAAATACATTTTATCGGGTTATTTATTTAATTCATTGTTGAATAGAGGAACTTTTCGAGCTAAAATAAAAATTTGCTAATGTATGGGAAATAGAGATGAATTTTCTTCATATTGCAAAAATAAATTTTATCGGTTAATTTCCTGTGTCCATTCATGAATAGATGAAAGCTTTCATAATACGTAAACAATTTTTATCGGTCGGTTTGTTCTATTAATAGTTGAATTGATTATTTCTTGTCATAATACATAAATATTTTTTATCGATAAATTTAGTTTTCCATTGTTGATCTCATGGATGGGGAACAATAATTCGATCTATGTTGCTTTTTTTGTCGATCTCATTCTCAAAAAGATATTGAGCTTTCAATTTGTCATCATTTTGAATCTCGATAATTTTTCATTTTAATTGATTGTTTTCTGAATTTTGTTATGATTATCTTCAAACAGTTGAACAATTCACGGAACTAAAAATTATCACGTATGTTAACACAGATGACGCTAAAGTATGCTTATAAAGCTAATGTACGAGGATTTAATGCAAATAATAGACGAAATTATTGAACAGTTAAATTTTTTTTAAACGAAACTCATTTCATTCTACAGTGGAAAATTAAATGAAACGCATCATTTTGAAACTTACTCGGTAACTTAAAAATCATATGATTAATAAGAATGTATTTAAAATTTTAAAAAAAACTAGTAAAACAAGCATGCCTTCATGAGCTTTTCTCTCGCAAACACACATTTAATGATAAGAATTTCTGTGACGTTTATTATTAGAAAAATATAAAATTGTGTACTTCCAGTCGATTCATTTTACAAAGAAAATCAGATTGCTACCACTGCGGTATACCGGGTAACGAGCGAGCTGATTATCTTGCTAAAGAGGGTTGTAGGTTACCACAACCCGTGTACTCTTTCCCTTATCTCCGAGCTTGTGCTCAGGTAGACAAAAGTTTTCAGGTAGTGTCTTCTAACGAAACTACCGCGGGTTTTTAACGTAGGATTACTTATCGTTTCTCACCTCTTTTGTATGTATATATGTATGTATGTGTTATGTAAAAATCTATCTATCTATACGTACGTATGAATATATCTATCTATCTATCTATCTATCTATATATATATATATATATATATATATATATATATATATATATATATATATATACATATATATATATACATACATGTATAAATATATGTATGTCAAAATTTTGACGCATTTTGGCAATTTTCTGTTTAAATGTTTACTGCTTGTCAGAGCGATACAGACAGGGTTTGGTGCGCTGCCAAAATTATAACTCACGAGGTACGGACGGACGGTTTTAGCGTCTGAAATTTCGCTTTTCGGAGGACCGTTATGGAGAAACGTAATCCTACGTTTAAAATTTCATGGATATAAGTTGGCTATATACATAAACTGCAGCCCGCGGGTAAGACTTGGACTGATCTGCTGTAATATCCCATCTCTCCCCCAGGACCTCCCAAGACACATCGCTGTTGCAAATTTTAGAATAGTGATACCTCATGACTTTTTACGTGGACATGTGCATTGCATCGACCTTGCATCTTCTCCTGACTGCTCCCTTTGTTCTGCTGGGGAACATATGGATTTTAACCAGCTTTTAATGTGTTCTTCTCTTCAATACAAGCGCTCTTCAGTAGCATACTTTTTTAATAGAGCTGACCTCTACTGGGTTGCCCTTGGGGAATTATGGTCATTGTACTCGGTAGACACTGTCTCTTTTTCACCGACGTAGGGAAAAAGAGACAATGAAAATCAATCGCAGCAACTGACAAATTAGCCATCCGTGATTAACAGTATACATTTATTACTGTTTATTTATACATTTCCAGCACTGAAATATAAACACTTTATAAAAGTTTGTTTTCTGGTATCTGGTATCTGGTTTGTTATCTGAAGTTGAATATAATTTAAAAATTTGTAAAAAGTTCATGTACTCAGATTGTAATAACATACGGTCCCTAAAAATTTGATACAATAATATGTTATAAATAATGATTTCTTCAATAAAAAATTCAGCCATCCGATATTACTAGGAAAGAAATAAAAATAGAAAATTACTATTTTTTTTATTAACTAACGCAAAATGTATTTTTGTAAGTTATAACACTCATTTTAATTTTAAAAATATTATAAAAATAAAAAGTAGTACTCAAAACTTTAAATATGTAACAATAGTGATTAATTTAATTATTGTCAAAGTTAGTTAAATGAAACTGTTTAGTTACTAACTTATATATATTCTTATATATATTCTTATATTTAGTTTAATGAAACTGTTTAGTTATTAACTTATATATTCTAACAAATAATGTAAAACATCGTAGAATGTACATGAAATAAAAATAGTCTTTTAATATTAACGAAATACTTTTACCAAAAATAGAGAAGAAAAATGTTAATGAAGAACTGAAAAAAAAGTCTTTAAGTAAATTTGTTATGTTAAATTTGTTTGATTGTCTGTGTATAAAATTAAAGATATGGATCAATTTGTTCGTAGTACATACTTAGAGCATTAACAGTGTCTGCAGACCTGTACTTTTATTGTATTAAACATTACAGTAAAAGTTTTTATCTTTATAGTTAAGGATTGACCTCTCTATATACACTTGTTATCAAAAATTAAGGAAAAATCACAAAAAGAGAGATAACACGTTCAAAACTAGGCCAATCTGTTTAAAATTTGAATATGTTGTTAAGTAAAAAGTGATGAACAATACTACATTATTCAAAATAGTGACGCTGCATTCGGAATACGTCATTTGAGAGGACCATAAAAGTGCATGTTTGAGAGCAAGGCGGCAATTGTCGCTGCGAGGCTGAGATTAGACATATGGCATAGCCAAATTGTAACAATGACCTCCAGACATCCTTTGACAGAAGAACTGCGATGGCAAGCTATTGGGAGACTAGAGGCAGGACAAAGTCAGACAGAATTGGCCAGATGTCTAAATGTGAGTCCCTCTGTGGTTCATAGACTTTGGCAACAATTTCTTACCATGATTAGACATCCAGGATGTTCAGCCAAGAACGGCCATACGCCATGACGACTGCCGATGACCGATATTTGTCATTATGGAACAAGGAATAGAACTGCATTATCGAATAAGGAAAAGAACCGCAACTCCGTCTGAACTAGATCCTCCCTCTCTGAAATCTCCGGAAGGACGTCCGGACGTCCGGAATCTACGTAAACCGTGTGTAGGAGGCTTCACGAAGGTGGTTTTTTTGCGAGGCGACCAGCCATTTGCGTCCCGCTCACGTCACGTCATAAGCGGGAACGTTTGCAGTGGGCACGTCAACATGTTCACTGGACGCGTGATCAATGAAGGGTTGTTCTCTTTACGGATGAGTCCAGGTTTAGCCTCCAAAGCAATAGTAGGCGTATTTTGATTTGGAGAGAACCTGGAACTCGTTTTCATCCACCACACATCCGTAAAAGAGATGCATCCGGATGAGGCAGTATCTGTGTTTGGGCTGGTATCTCTTTGGGTGGACGCACAGACCTCCATGTCTTTCCCCGTGGAAATATGAATTCTCACACCTATAGAGATGACATCCTTGATGCTTATGAGCGCACTTATGCCGGGGCAATAGGTGATGCTTTTGTGCTACAGGACGATAACGCGAGACCGCACAGGGCTCGCATCGTGGATGCTTATCTTGAGCACGAAACAATTCAGCGCATGGAGTGGCCAGCTCGATCACCGGACCTGAGTCCTATCGAGCATCTTTGGGACACTTTAGGGCGATGTATGGCTGCTCTCAATCCTCCTCCTAGGACCCTAGCCCCGCTTTTAACTGCTTTGCAAGATCAATGGCTGTCACTTCCTATCAAACTGACAGACCGCATAATTGACAGCATCACACATCGCTGTATGTGCTGTATTGATTCTCGGGGGGATCATACGCTATATTAAAGGTACTTTTCATATACCAAACTGACACGTCCGATATGTTCATTACATACATATGCTATTTTCTATAATACCATAATTGGCTGGCGATTTCTTTTTATGCTATTTTATACTTATCTATGCGCTGTATAATGTGTATAAGTTTTATTGAATTCTACGCGTAACTTTTTGAGTAATCTCTATTTTCTTTACTTTTCCTTAATTTTTGATAACCAGTGTATATACTACATATCCTCTTTTTTTTTAATTTGAACTTAATGGTGCTGGCGTAGCAAATTAATTAGAGAAATAAATCTGTTAAAATATTATTTAACTTCCGTAATCAGAAAGTTCATAAAAAAGAAACCAATGCAGTTTTTTGCATTTATTTATTAGCATGCCATGAATATAATACTATATTTTTAATTTCACGATTTAAAATTTTAGAAATATATAAGTTAAATTACTTACAGACTCGGTAAGATAGGTGGCCGACCGTATAACGAATTTTGTTAAGTTTCCATTTATTTCCCTCTTAACACATTGTGGACCAGTAGAGTAAACTCGCTTATTTTTTCCTGCAAATGTTGAAGACAATTTAGGACAAAGGAAAATCATATTGGAGAAACTTTTGATCAACTGAACCTTGCTTTACTTGAAAACTACCATTACCATTAACGGAATGAGTTTCAGGCAAATCTTCATATTTTATCATTTAAATTGTGAATCTCAGACCCCCACATATAATGAAAACAGATTTCAGAAAATAAAAATGCCGTACTTTATACCAAAATTTCAGCCTTTGCCGGTGACTTGTTTATATATTTAAATTAAATTGCCAGTCAATAATGTGTTGAATGTTTTTTTATTATTTTTTAATCTGTTTATAGCAGAGCTGCCAAAGCTTTCTATGAGGAATGAAAAGAGTGTTTTGATAGCCTATCATATGTTATTATTAAAATGAAACCTAACTTTTAGTTTCAAAATTAATTGTGTTTTCGAATTTCAGAAAACTGAATCCTTCAAAATTTTGAGACTGTAGAAAATACACAATTTTTTTTTAATATCATCTATATATTTTCTTCGTGATTATTCGTCAATTACATAGGTTGCGACTCATCACGGACTGGCTTGTGATTTGAGTCAGTTATCAGTTTCTTTTGAGTTGCTCCGTGTGCAGACGGCCTTATGCATGACTGTCTTTACGCCTATTTCTACCTACTTCCGTTGGTGGATAGTCCTGTCTTCCCCCTTTGCCGCAGTAGTGCGACGACGGATGCTGAACAACGCCTCGTCTGTCCAGCTCATACAAAGAATTGCTCCATTGTCTTTGCTCTTTTGCGTATTTAATCTCTGTATAGAGTTAGGATGATGTCCAAACCGCCTACTGCATAGAAAAAAAATAAACTTTCCTGATACTCTTTAAATTTACTTTTTAAGTATTTGCTAATTTTGAACATTTTGTATGATATTTTATGATATTTTTATCTATGTTGTACAGAAGAATGAAATTTAAATATTTTGTTTATAGATTAGTCGAGTTTTTACAAATAAATTCACGTTTTACACACTTAAGCTACAATATCTTTGTATTCATATAATAAAAAAACTATTTTGAACCTTATAAAAATAAGAGTATACCCCACCCGAAAAAACAGTAAAAACATCTTATCGTGAAGAAATTGTTTCATTTCACTATTTTTAAGAAATGTGGTAAGTGCTTCTTTTTACGAAAGCAGGACCCTATATATGTGAGAATGAACATACAAAAGCCTTATTTTCAATTCTACCTTCTTATAAACAAAAACTCTCCTTAATTAATATATGATCTATATCATGTCTGCAAAAAGAAATTCCTCTGAAGCGTAGTTTTTTAGGAATTAAAACCTACCCTATTTTGGATCATTTTTAGAAGACATTTTAAAACTTTCAGTCGCAAAAAATTGTACAAAATTTAACAGAAAGAAGAATTTTAAAATTGCCTTGTGTATTTTAAATTTTATAATAAAAAATATAATTTACGAAAGAAATCTTCAGGATTTTTTCTGTATTGATTATTCTCCGGAATATTATATTTTATATATATATATATATTATTTTCTGGAAGAGTTTAAGCCTATCTGGGGCACCTTAGGATTTTAAGTGCAATTTTTATAATGCATATTTGTGAAAATATTGTCCGTTTCCTATAAAATAATATTTCTATTAGGTTATTAATAATATTATCATGCAGTATACTTAAAAAAAGTCTTAGTACGGTTCCGATACTTTAGTCTTTAATTTGATCTTCAAGTTTACATTTGTTGTTTATGCTGGGTTGCATGCCGGCGTTTAAGTGTCTCGCTGGCGCCTGAGAAAAGCCTCAATTTTGCTGAAAAGGTTAAGATAAAACTGATCTTGAAATGTCTAGGCGTGCTACGAATCTTAATAAAATCTGCCCCGTATTGATTGCAAAACCTTAGAGAGCTTGACTTTGTAAAAATATATTTTTATTTTTCAAGTAAATCGGTGCTAGTGTATTTGAGGTACAGCGAGTGGATCCTCTAGTGAAATATATAATTAACTGTAAATTGCATTTAATCGTACTCTGTTGAGGTTTCTGCAATAATGTGCTCTCTTTAAAATAAATCTTTTGCTAGCATGAGATTAATTTAAAAACTGTTTAACTATACGAAGAGATGCAAGATAAAAGATCCATTATAAATGCGTTTAATGTCGTGGAAGGAAAAATTTAAAGATTTCTTATTTAAATATTTATAAGCTTTATACTCTTATAATCATATAATAGAGAAAAGAGTAAATCATCTTACATGTATATTGAAGAGCCCAAGAAACTGGTACAGGCGTGCATATGCAAATAATGGCGATGTGCAGCCAATCAGCGTAACGCGGTGCGGTCGGCAGTGCCTATATAAGACAACAGATGTCTGGCGAAGCTGTTATATCGGTTCCTGCCACTACAATGGCAGGATATCATGATTTATGTTACTTTGAACTTGGTGTTATTCGGCGCACGATATATGGTACATAACATCTCCGACGTAGTGATGCAATTTGGATTTTAGCGCACTACCATTTTACGAGTGTACCTTGAATATCAGGTATCCGGTAAAACATCAAATCTTCGACAGCAGTGAGGCCGGAAAAATAACTTGAAAGAACGGGACCGTCGAAGACTGACGAGAAACCTTAAACGAGATAGACGTGCAACATTTCTTCCGATTGCTATGGTTTTCAATGCTGGGGAATCAACAAGTGTCAGCGCGCGAACTTTCAACGGACCGTCATTGATATGCACTTTCGGGGTCGCAGGCTCACTTGTGTACTGTTGTTGACTGCACGTCACAAAGCTTTACGCCTCACCTTGGCGTCCGCCAACACCTCCATTGGACTGTTGATAACTGGAAAAACGTTGTTTGGTCTGATGAGACTCGTTACTAATTGTATTGGGCGGATGGACGTGCATGGGTTTGGAGACAATCTCATGAATCTATGGACCGTACATGTCAACAGGGGACTGTTCAAGCTGGCGGAGCCTCTGTGATGGTATGGTGCGTGGGCAGTTGGTGTGATATGGGACCGCTGATACGTTTAGAGACGACTATGACAGGTGACGGGTACATAAGCATCCTGTCCGATCATCTACAGCTATTTATGTCCATTGTGCATTCTGAGAGACTTGGACAATTCCAACAGGACAGTTGGAGACGAGTGTGTCACTCCACACGTCAAGAGTTGCTCCTGAGTGGCTCCAGGATCACTCTTCTGACTTTAGACACTTCCATTGTCCACCTAAATCCCCAGAAATTATATTTGCATATATTTATCCACTGAAAAACTAAATAAAAAAAATACTTTTGTTAGGTGAGCACGAATCATTATCAATGGCACAATGCCGATGACTGAAAAAAATATAAAAAAAATTAGACATTGGAGCTCTTTGTTTTATGTATATGATTTACAACATGTGATAAAATGTGATAAATAAAAATTTTAAAATATAAATAAAATTACCAAGAATTAGATATAAATAATTAAAATGCGAGGAAATACGTTAAAAACATTAATTATTTTTCTCTGATAACAGTTGACAAAGGGTGACTTGTGCGTTCTTTAATCTCATGTAATAAACATGTGTGAATAAATAAAAAGCTCAGAGAATCCTTCAGTCGTTACGGAAATACGGGTTTCTAAAGGAAAATCTATTAATGATTCCTTTGTGTCATGAACCACTTGCTAGCGACAGTTCTTAAGTTGCAGGCTTGTGGTGATTTCAATACCAAGGTCGTCAACAGTCATATCAAACATCAGGCATTTACTATAGCTATGTGTCAAAAAGAAATCTTTTTCTGGAACGCATGGCTTTGTATCCCTTTGGTTAAAACATACACATCAAAAAGGAAACAAAGTATTTTTTATGTCCTTGACTTTAAGCGACCTTTACATTTTATTCATCTGTATGTCCTGTGACATTTTACCAGTTTTTTACAACAAAAAAAATTATGGCAAAGCACTCTCATTTGTTGAAGCTTTTAAATCGCATTTATAGGAATCACGTGCACTTTTTTCTTCTTTTTTTTCATAGATGAAATGAAATTTCTGATAAAATTTAAAATAAATAAAAAAAGTATTGACAAAAAGATTTTAAAACGCATGATGGGTGGAAAATGTAACATTTATTTGTTTGGTCCAGTTGAAAGAATTTATTTTTTTTAAGTACGCGGATGTACTTTACCTACTTTATAACTAATTTTTGTGCACACATATATCAGGAAATTTTTTATATGTCCACTATCTGTCAAGCTATTTATCTCTAAATATGAGGTTTGTTTGATAAGTGTAGAAGTGGAATGGTAAAATTCCCCGCGGTGTGTGGCCAAGAACAAATCTATTGTAAAGTCTGCAGAGGTAGGGGTAAATAAGGGCTTATACACCAGGAGGAAATAGAAGAATAGCTGTCGCTGTGATCATTGATAGCGATCAAAAGTCTATAAATATTGCAAGATAGATGGTCGTTATTTTATGGCCCTCACTAAAACCTTCAGATGATAATGGTCAAAGTGATATTGCAAATGAAAATTATGGTGGGGAGGTACTTCGTAGACTATGGACAGGGACAGTATAATAAGGAACCAATTGGAGCAGGAACTACTGAGAGAGAAACAGCCCACTTCCCAATGAAAAACAAATGGGCGGACCAGGATGCCCCCCCCCCGTAAATGGACAACAGCCCATCCAAGTAAGAAAGAAAAAGCAGAGAAGGTTCAGAATTTGCTCCGGCTGCTGTTTTTCCTAGAGCTCATATCATACAGAGTCTCGACTGCCTCAGAGTGTAAGAGTAGTGCCGGTAACCCGCCAAGATCATCCGGTATATGACGTGATTTGGGGCCCCTGTCGTCAATGCCATCTTTCATCGCTGCATACTGCAACTGTAGTAAGTGCCTCCTCATATACTATAAAAAACTATTACCTTGACCAGATAGTTTGCCTCTGCTTCTGAGTCCTCGTATGTAAAATGTTTATATGAACGGGAATATTGTGCTAGTAGCAATTACACTTTAAATGAATTTTGTGATTTATTAAATAAATGTATGTTAAAGGCCAAGGCTCTGTCTTCCTTGCTTGCCCCAACACACGTATGCATCCATTGTTTTAAGGCTATTTAACTACCTATAATAAGCCGAGTAAAAATAATGAAAATTACAATTTTCCCCCAAAAAAAGTTTTTATTTATTTTCTTACATAATTTTCATTAAGTTCGATACATTTGGTCGAATTACTTTCAAGGTATTTTATTCCCTTGATGAAGTAAGACTTGTCTAAATCTGCAAAGTAAGGGTTTGTTTCACTAATCACTTCGGAATTTGATGGAAATTTCTGTCCTGCAATATTTTTTCAAATTAGGAATTAATATTTGTTCGTAGGTTTCAAATCTGGATAATACGCAGAGTGGAGAACAATATCGTAGCATAATTCTAACAGTTTTACCTCTAAAATCGCAGATAAATGGACCAGAGTATTGCATTGATGAAACAGGCCATTTAGTTTTTCGCTAAATGTCTTAATTTCTGAATTTAAACACCAGCATCTATTGTTCGTTACGTTTACTTGTTAATTCGTTCACTGTTTTTAACCACACTTTTATGTTTGTTTTATCACATTTTCTGTCATTGTTTTTTGTTTTTATCATGTTTAAGCAGGATTGTGGTTTTATATTTCTTACCTATATGTTTTTGGGGTTTTAAAATGTGTTTGGCGCAGCATGTCCTCTCTAGACCTTGCGCCATTAAACCCCAAACAACCAACCAACTGAATTTAAACTATCCGGTAAGTATCATGAATAGTACTTTTCAGGGATTATTTTAACTTAAAAAAAAATAGTCACTAAAGGTTATACCATAGGCGTCCCAAAACAGTTACCATAAACTTTCCTCTTGAGAAATCCGCTTACGCCCTTTTTTTAATGCAGTTTCACTTGCTTCAGCCCTTATTTTAACTGTTCTTTCGTCCCTGTATGGTAATGATGTATCCATGTTTTATTAATTGCTAGAAAACGACGTAAAAATTTACCTGGATTTATTTGAAACAGCTCCAGATTGTGTTCCGAAGTGTTCACTCGTTCCCACTTTGGATCGATTTTTAGGAAACGCGGAAACCACCTTGCCGGCGGCTTTATCACATATCCAAATATGCATGCGAAATATTATGTTTGAGCTCTGATGAGATGCCAACAGCCTGAGATATCTCACGCGCATTAATCTTTTATTCATTATCACCATATCGTGGAATTTTTCAATAATTTCTGGGGTAGTCACCTCAGAAGGGTGACAGGACCTTCAGCGTTACTAGTGCTCATTTGGACGCAACGAAAATCAACAAAAGACTTGTAAATTAATTATTCTAAGAGATGGTGAAGACCCGCTATATTATTTAATCAAGCCTCGTTTAGTTTCTACCGCCGATTTTGTCTCTTAAAAAGCAATGTTTTATTAGCGAAACTTACACGGTTTGATCCATTATATGAGTAATAACAAGAATTGACCTACAAAATTGGCTGTCAATCGCAGACTAAGGGTCGGATTCGTCTGCAATTTGGCATGCATGCTATTGAAGCATGCTAAATGTGAGATCAACAACAGTTTCGACTGCAGTGGCACAATTTCTCGGTTTTTGCACGGACATCAAATGATTCGTATGTGTGTATAACGAGCGAGAAAGTGTTATTACGGACAGTCATGAAACTACGTTTTGTTTTGTTAAACAGTAAAATTAATCAAAGACTATAGGGAGACATTTGTAGACACTTTTGGTATTAACACGTTTATTTAGAATTTCCATGTGAATAAAAACTGACGCATGTATAGAAAATAACTTAACCATTTAAATATAAAGATTTATATCAATAACTACTCTAAAGTGTAGAATAGGTTACACTCTTTAGAGGAAATATTGTCTGGCAAACAGGAATAGAAATTTAGTAAGCGGTATGAAAGTCATACAGAAAAGTTTATTATAAATAAATACCTATATTTTGATGTGGAAAGTTAATCTGCTTATATTCCCTAGATATCCGCCGATAAATAGCGTCAAGATCTAAACTAAATGAACTGAGTGTGAATTGTAATTTGAGATGAAAAACGGCATCTAAGTTTATCGTAGTTAGTCTGGAATAGTTAAATGCAGCGAATCTCCTTCTAATTTGGATCGATTTTGTTCCTAATGACTACTTCTAACCTACACGATGCTTAATTGTTGTTTTGTGATGAATTTTCATCAGTCATCTAATCGTTTTAAGTAAATGGTTCTCTAAATTGCATTAATGATCATAAAAAATAGATAATTATCAGGAAATACTTATTTTCAGAGACATCAAAATATGTTTTCTGTCCAATTTTCCATCAACAAAGTGCCCGAAAGCGATGAATTTTCCATCAACAAAGTGCCCGAAAGCGATGATGAAGTATATGAAATTGGTAATGAATATGAATATATATATATATATATACAGAGAGAGAGAGAGAGAGTTAGGGTTACTTTTTGAAAGTGATAATTTTACTTATTTGTAAAAAAGGAAGATTACTTTACTGGTAAAAAAAAATACATGGTAGTGTTTAAAATAATCCCCCATCTCTTCCTTTTCGAATGCGAAACGTAAAGGAAAATAGATTTCTCGAAATTTTTAAAGAGAATTGGACTTTAATTAATATATATATATTTATTATATATATACTGTATATATATATATATATGTTTGTATGTATGTATGCACACGTTTAAAAAAATAAGTATAACACATTATCTGAATGCTAAAATTATGAATTAAAATTTCTCTCGCAACAAAGAATATTAAGTAAATAATGTTGAATGAATCATATTATTTTAACATGCATTTACTATAAACAAAACAATAAAATTTTCATTACGTTTTTAATTTATCGTACTTGAAAAGACACATATAGATAAAGTTCTGGTAATTTTTGTCTATATAGTAAAAAATTATTTTTTCTCTTATAATATTTCTAGTAATATTTGTCACACAACAAGTCATTACAAATGTAATTCTTTGATTTAACAATTCAGTGTCTTGCTTCATGATTGTTTTGCTTGGTTCTATTGCGCCAATGCTAGAGCAGATAATTTGCATGATAAATTTATATATATAAAACATTCTGTGTCTGCAGTTAATGATTGCAGACAAAGAGTCAGATGCTTTCAAATGAGCATATGCATCAGTACAAACCCTAATGCTATTAATTTCCATAATAGAATCATTGAACAAACTGTTTAAACACAAACTTGAAATGAACTAATGAGTTTTATCGCAGTCCATTTCACAATTCAGCTGTTCGCACCACATCCATGAAAGCATTATTAACTTAATATTTTCTCATTCTTTATCCATTAAAGGAGGAATAACAAGTTAAAGGTAATCGGAGGAAATCTAATTGGGGACCAAAAGAAAACTTAATTGTCCTTGTAGTTGCAGAATTGATTTAAAATCTACACATTTACGGGGATAAATTTTCATTTGCAGTTTACAACTTGAGTTCTTGGTTTAATAAAAGAAATTCTTTACCGATAGATGTGCAATATCGATTTGCAATACTTTTCTTCTAACGTAATAAAATTTTCATTATGAAAAAAAATGTGGCTGAAGTTTTAGAAAACTGCAATTTTTATCTTCGATGGGATGGTTTTGAGTCCGTTTTTCATTTTGGTAGAATTAGTTTATGCATATTTATTTAGACCGAAAATGTTGTTTTTCATTTAAGGAGAAATTCATAGTTGACAGAATTGGCAGACACGCAAGAAAGATAAAAATAAAACTTAGTTTTCATGACGCCCCTGGTTCAGTCTTTATGCCTAACTTTTGTACTGCTTAACGTTATTTTAATTATAAAAAAACCCAGTTAGTATTATAGAGATGGATAGCTTGTCCTGCTAGATAGAAGGTGAGGGCTCTTGTCGTTATAAATAAGTTTACAATTCGGCAAATGTGTATAGAGGCGTAAAACACATTATTTTAAGGTGGAAATAAACTTGTACATAAATACTATATATTTGTTTGAATATTCTTTTATTCTTTGCTGTACATTACATGCTATTGAAATTTAAACGAGCCCAATGAAAAATAAGCTTACATAGAATTCTGCCTAGACCCGGAGTTATTTAATGGCGATTGTCGGGATTCGAGCTGAGCACCCTCGACGCCGAAAGCTGAGAATGGAACCCCATTATTTTTACGGTTCCCCCATTATTTTGTTCATTACCCCATTATTTTGTTTACGGTTAACAACGATGACGTCAGAAACTAAGATTTGAGGCTTGAAGGCACATTTAAAGAGAGCTTATCATCATCGCTATCTAATCCTTTTACCACCTTGATCATTCTATAAAGTCACTTGAGATGATATTCAGTACGGTACTTATCAAGAACACGTTTAATAATATTTTAACGTACCACGGTGCAAAAATTAGTTACATTTCCTAAAGCGTACAGTTTACCTCACTCCAAACATTTAAGGAAAAAATTTAATTTAAACACTTAAGAAAATTAAGTTTTGCTTTTTCCAAGTCGAAAAAAATAGCAATATATCGAATTTACGCTTAACTCATTAAAGTTTAGTTGAAATGTATCATAGCATTATTCATAATCGAGGCGTCCCGGGATTTGAATTTGCATATGACTGAGTAAAACGTGTAACCAAGAAGTGTATAAATGTCGTTGTACACCAATTACGTTTTTCAAATCAGAGCTGCGTCTAGGTGCCAGAAAACATTTTTACTAAATTATAGACACTTATATTTTTGTTTTTAACTGCGTAAAATATCTACCTTATTGATGTAATTTTTCAAAATTTAAAATAGCTTACGAATCTTACCTTAAATATAACTATCATTTGAGACAGTTAATTGGTGAGGCTAATTGTTAGTAACGTTGATACTTGGGAATACCCAACCCAGGAAATTTTCATTGTTATAAACGATTACGCAAAAGTGGTTACAGTATAGACATTAATTTATTACCACATAGATGTAAAGCTATTGTAACAAAGCAACACCATCCAAAATTGAGTTGTTAAGTGTAATAGGCATTCAAAAGATATATATTTATGAGACGTCTGTTCGCATAATTATGCACTAATAATTTGAAGGAATTTAAATATTTTTGCACTGAAAAAAATTAATGAATATTTAATAAATCACACATGTTTATAGATAGTAAACTCCCACGGGTATAATTCAATAAAATATGGTGATAAAAGAAATTTCAAAAAGAAAATGAACTAAGCTTCTTCTACTTAATAGTCAAAGATCAATGCAACATGATAAATCCTTCGTTTTTCAAGGGAATATAAAATACTGAAATATATCAATTTCTCTTTAAATCAAAGAACCCCATGTACCAAGCATATTATTGGTGATCAATAAGATTTTCTATATTTTCTTATTTCGAAAAAAATTATTCAAAATCTAAAAACAGACCTTTTTGAATACCTTAAAACAGAATAAAAAGCTAATTTGGCGTAAGATAAGAAAATGTTTTATTAGTAAAAATGAGACTTAAGTTTAAAAAAAAAACGAACTGGCTTTATTATTTACTTAGTTACGATAGTATAGTTATAACATTAATTACCATGCAAGATAAATAATTTCTCATTATTAATGTCAGAAAACAGCCTATTTCTGATTAAATTAGGCTCTCATTTCAATGGAAAAAATACTAATTAGCAATGATGTTGTACTACTGAATTAACATTAAAAAAGCTGTAGATGCTTTTCAAAAAATCATCATAAATTTCGACTGCAAAATTGAAGCGTTTGTTATGAAAAGTTCCAGGAACTGATTTAATTGATTTTCCAGTTACAATTGTGTTGTATATTAAAGCATTTACCTCCACCAAAAAGAAAAGAAAAAGAAAACTTTCTAAAAGTTTCTATTTCCAATTAAATTTAATGTCATATCATAAGGAATGTAGATTTGGCGTTATCTTCTTAAAGTTTCGTACATAAAATATATGACTGAATTCCTTGCCATACTTTGCCGCAGATACTTAAAAAAAACTTAGTCAACCTGGCTACGAAACTCAAGAGTTACTGCTTTTCCGGCATTTGTGATATGCTATTGCATCATTGTGCCAAATCAAAAAAATCCCTTATGTACCTCTGATGTTGTTTTCATTTTTGTTTTTAGCACGCAAGCTGTTTTTGGCATACGAATTGGTCTAATTGAAATATTAAGCACCAATAACCGAAGACAGGTTCTAAGATGTAAAAATGAATTTAACAGTTTGTAATCAATACGGATTGCAACTGCTATGATCGAATATTGCGTGACAAATTTCAAATATTATGCTCTCTTTCATCTGAAAAAGGAAACTTTTTTCCCTTCTAAAAACGAATTCAAAAACTTGTATGTAAACATGTACGGAACAATTCTGAATGATGCATGTTGTGTTTGTTTATTGCAAAAGTAACCATGCAATGATTGGGTGATAGAAATCAATGACGTCTAGCTCTTATTTCTAGTTGGCAAATTGTTGAAATAAAATTTCTGTCTGTGTCCTGAATTTATTCATTGAGATTTATTTAATGCAGAGAGAAATGAGGAAAACATCATGGTTCCCACTAGTTTTCTTTTCAGATTTTAGCTTTTATAAAGTAGCAATACATCTTTTTGTTAGTCTCGCTTCCATTGCCATTATGAACTATGATTCAATAGACAAAGGAAGCTATTGAAAGGATTTGAAATGCAGGGTTTAAGCTCTCCAGCTCAAAATTACGTACATAAAGATTTTAGATGTTTTGTTTTGACTTCAATTGTATCATTTATATCGGCAAAGACATTACTCATCCTTGTTAAAAATTAACAGATTTTTGGCAGGACTGTCACATAAAATATTCGTTTTATTAAAACTGTCTATGAAATGTTTTAGTCTGAAATATATTTTAAGGTAGTTTTAATATGCAGTTTTGATGACTTCTACGAAATTTAGCTATAACTGAAAAAAATTGACTTGGTCGTTAAACAATTCTTTATGAATACTGAACGGCATCAGGAAATAACTCAAGCATTTTTTTATTTTGCAATGGCTCAACATGATTTAATACTATCTGTTGTTTGGTATTAGTTAACCATCCTTTCTCCGAAAATAAAATATCCGGAATATTTTGAGCCCAAATATGACATGATAAGAGGAAAATTTAGTCCCAGTTTAGATTATCATGTTATCACTAGGCATATGTAAAAGATTTCACCGTTCGATACTTATTTGGAAAAAGTGTAAAAATAATTGCTTGTAAGCAGCATATAAATAAGAAGCCACATATGATGACGATATATATTATATATGGATTGACAACAAGGACAGACGAATTTCCCCCATATCGTTATGATGCGTCAGAGCGTACCAACTTCTGTACGGGCATTTCTTATGTGGAAGTTAGTTTGACAAACATCTAATGATATTACATGTTAAGGAGGTACTCATCCTGTAATATGATTACATGTTAGCTAAACAAGGCCGTTATATACCCTATTTAACACAAAATATACCATCATTAGGGTTTTGAAGGTCATCCGAAATTTAAAAAAAATAATTTTTAGAGGGTAAGGAAAAAGTGCATACATGACAGCTTGAAACGATGTTCATAAACTGATATGAAGACCTTAAAAGATTAAATTTCTCGAATTTTGGCTGTATAACCAGAACACTTTCTTCTGTGCTTGACTTCGCTGCGTTTGAAGGGAATACGCAGCACTGGATATCTGAATATGTATACCCACACTCTATACATTCAGATATTCCCTTCAGATTCTCTGAAGGGAATACGCAGCACTGATATCTATCTACACACACTGGATACTGATAGGATATACAGTGTGTACATAAATGAATATCCCCACTTTTCAGGGCTATTGAAAGAAAACTAAAAAAAAGTACAAACTTTTTTTTTCTGGGGCTACATCAAACATCAGATGTTTGTTCCACCGCTACCATATGACGTTGACGAACCTAAGACAAGCATATTTGCAGGCTTTCAAACCGTCACACCAGACATGCTGAAAAGAGTGTGGGATGAGTTATCGTACCACCTCGATATCCTTCGTGTTACTAAAAGGGATTACATTGAGCACTTATAACTGCCTCAAATTTAAACTTTCAACTGTTTTTTTAAATTTCTTATGAAAAGCAAGTACTTTGTTTAGTATTCTTTCAATAGCATTACAAAGTTGGGATATTCATTTATGTACAGACTGTACATTAGTGTCCCTACACTGGATAGAGTAGAAGGACTTGTTTAGTTGCCAGGAATTTTGTTACTTATGTATTTATTAAATGTGAGGCATGACCATAAGTCGATCTCCTCCTTTATATACGAGACATTTGTATGACTAAGTTTGTAGTTCTTGTTTCTAATGCCCCCTGGTCGGATTGTGTTCCAGACCATATCCATATTGGCTAGCTGGTTGAAGGGCGCGGCTTCGGGTTACATGGAACCATAAGGGTCGGAGTCCAATTTAGTCAAGTGCTACCTCAATTTTGACCGAACAACCCCCAGGGGCGACGTCTTGGGGCAATAATTCTTTATGAATAAGGTAAGCGTCCCAAATATCGCCTACCCAAACTTTTTTTGACATTTCCTCCACTTTTTAGTTTCTGATTAGGCTGGAAACTCAAGGAACATTTCTAAGAACTATTTCCTTTGGTATCCTGAGATGAACCAGCTTCAAAACCAGTGCCTGTTTAAGTTATGTAGCTAAACTGGAAAAATTGAAAATTCCAGTGAAATCCAGAGCGGTTCCTAATATCGCCTACCTCTGTTCCTCTTACCGTCTACCAGGCGAAATTAGGAGCATCTGTTAAAAGGCATTGCTAGCAATGTCTCTGTATAATGCACTATGAAGACGTGACCCATAGCGACCTAAAACAAACTTGATGAAACAAGTCAAAACACGAAACGGAATAATTCGAGAAGGAAACTTGCTTACATATCTACAAAAGGTTTTATTAAACCTTAATATTTACAAAACAATTATTTATTACAATAATTTCCCTGGCTAACACAAGCCAAAAATCATTATCCACGGTCTCTGTTCCAACCAGAGCAAACCCGTGCAATTTCTCAAGAGATTAATAGGCTTTCCGCCGTCACAGACCCGACGCACTCCAGCGCTGTCGGTCTAACAAATCGATGAGCTAAAGGTCGTCCAGACCAGGAAGGGGAGTCCTTTTATCCTTTGTCCAATTTTTCCAGAAGCATCCAGAAGACTCCACAAATTGCTGGAATCTTCTTTACTTCCGGGGCCGATGGCGGTCACTTCCGCCCGTGCCGACCCTTTCAAGAATACCTGACATCCATTTGGCCCGGGACATACTTCATTGTTATCTGTTGCTGATCTGCAACATACGTGCTGACTGCGGGGAGAAGAAAAAGAAGGTTATTTGGCGACTTTTGCACATTAGTTCCTTTTGATGTGCCTGCAACACATGTGGAAAACTCATCAATTCCCCCGGCTGTGTCGAATAAGAGGAGTCCCGATGTCAACGACGTGACAGCACTTTCAAATGGTATAAGCAAAATTATAATTTGGATACACCTACCTGGTCATTCACTGGATTCTGATTCTTTAGAGTCAAAGCTTACGAATGCAACAGCCAAATCAACTTCAGACGCCATATTGTTTCTGTTGTCAGTGATAAGAGCGTTATCGCTATCGCCGCTGTTAGTACGAACCCAGAATTAAGAAGTTACTACATTTTCTCATACATAGCGCAAATCATACTTTAGAAACACGAGTAGGCGATATTAGGCACAAGGGCGATATTTGGGATACTCATCCTATTGAAATGCATGAGGAAATAACTTAAGCATTTTTAAAATTTTTATATTGCAGTGTCTCAACATGATTTAATGGTATCTGTAGTTTGGTATAGGTTGACAATCCTTTCTCAGAAAATAAAATATCCACTCCCACCCTCTTTGGCCTCATACAGGTGACAAAGTTTATAACAATTTCAAGATAAAAAAGAACTTTTTATATACCATGTTTTTAAATTTTCTGTTGAATCATATAAATTTGACAATTCTATGTATTAATAAATACTTTTTAAAAATTTTTTGATGAATTATCCCATCAACTTGAAAGAAAATGAAGTTAATTGGAAGTTAACTTGTATTTAACTTTTCGTTCCCGCCCCGGCCAATAGACGACTGCACCAGTCTACAAAACAAAATTAACTGAAAATAACTGAAAATGAATTTAATTCTGCTTAGTATTGACTAAAAGTATTAAAATAATGCATTGTCATCGTGTTCTGAGCTATTATAAAAGTTTCAAATGTCTAGCTAGTCGGGAAGTAATTGCAAGATTTGTACGGGATAAACACACAAACACACAAACGCACAAACAAACAAGAAAGCGAGTTAATAAAAACATGGTAAAAAGTGAATAACATAATGTGGATGCTGAGACAGAAAAGTTTGAAATTGAATTGTGTTATAATAAAGCAAGATGGTTTAAATTTTTATGAGGATTTAATTTTGGGATCCGTAACATATTTGTCCATAATACGAACTTTAATTCCTAACCTAAGTTGTAACCATAGTTTTATTTTTTAATTCACGAGTCACGTTAACAGGCTTCGTAAAGCTCTTATCAATGAACTTGCCGTTGTTCAGGTAACGCATTTATTTTATTCACTGCCTTGAAATCATAACCGTGAATGAAAACTTCTAGATTAACTTATATAATGTGTAGGAGAAAAGAACCTAATAAACCTTCATTTAATTGCAAGCGATATTTAATGAAATTCCTTTAAACAATTATGATACTCGTCAGGAAACTTGTTTTTTAATAATAATATATGCTCATCAATTGTTATCCCATATCCTAATATTTGAATGTTAATATATACTTCTATTTCCTTTTATAAAACAAATAAAGGAGAACATGAGACTTAAACATTATTAAATTTGTAGAATTCCCTTATATTCTCCTTAATGTAATAAGCAAATGTTTTATTATCTAGACTAAAGAGAAAGTAAAAAAAAATATTAAACCCCATGTTCTTACACTGATAAAAAAGTTTCTCTGAGTTCGTGTATATAGTGAAAGAAGTAGTACATAAAGTTTTTTAATTTTTTACTTTATATTAAAAGACGAGAAACTTTTTAAATATTTTATTTGAAAATTATTTCCCCCTTGAAAATTATTTCCAAGCATAGGTCAGTAATAACTGTCCCGTGCATTCGAGGGAGAAATTTTTAAACAGGGAATTTCGTGTGCAGGAATAAAGTGTATCTTAAATCTAGAGACGGATTTTTTTCTTGATATTAAAATGTTTTTCTCTTTGTTAATGTAGCAATTAAAACCCCTTTTTCATATCCTATTATGGTCATAAACGACTATACATGCCAAAAATATAAACGGTTTTGCTACTAGAAACTCGCCTTTTGCGACACGGATGTGTAAAAAACTAATTAAAGAAACTTAATTTTGCTAAAAAGATTTCCGAGATTTCTTATCGACATTTTTGTTAACCTGAGTAAGTATGATGATTTAAAGTTGGACTGTTCTCAGCTGCATGAAATGTATAATTTGTTGATGTGTGGTGCGGTAATAAAATATAAATATAATACTACACACATTTTATTGACACACATTAAGAACAAGAATAACACCCAGGCGCACAGACAGATACATTACAAAAACTATAACGGAGCATACCGTTTCAGCCTTTAGTCGGCGTTAACAGATTGATCACTTGGGTATTGGCAACTTGGCGATTACAATTCTACCGCCAAAAATCCCCCTCAATACACAGGTTATTAATCATTTAATACGCAAGTATCGTCAATACCCAAAATATTTAAACAGTTGAAATGCTTTTTCATGAAAATATCGGCACCCATTTTTTAAGTAGGTACGTAACTTGCGTTTACTAGTTCATCCTTTAAAGCTTGTCGGACGACATGATGTCGTAAGTCTATGTGCTTTGACCGATTGCGCTGTATAGGATTCTCTGCCAATTTAAGCACGCCAGCATTATCTGTGAACAAATTTACATTTGCTAAATCTTTTAAATCTAACTCTGTCAATATCTTACGAAGATAAATCTCCTCTTTAACGTCTTCAGTTAAGGACATATATTCCCCCTCAGTTGAGGAAAGAGCTACCGTTCTCTGCTTTTCTGATTCCCAATAAATCGCACTTCCACTTAAAATAAAGCAGTAGCCGGTGTAAGATCTTTTGTCTTCTACACAATTTCCCCATTCGCCGTCAGTATAACCAATCAAATTATCCTCAGTATATCTAAAATTTAGTCTATAATTGATCGTACCCTTCAAATAACGTAATACACTTTTTGCTGAAATCCAGTGGATTTTATCATAACATGACAAAAACTGACTTAGTTTACTGACTGTATAAGCTATATTTGGCCTGGTACTTACTGCTAAATATATAAGTCCTCCGATTAATTCACGATAAGCGTTAATTATTTCCTGTTGGGGTGGCGCTTTTCTCCAATTTAACATTTATGTCCATGGGAGTTGAAGCGGGATTGGCTTCGGCCACATAATATCTCTCTAATAAATCTCTGAGGTCACCCTGTTGACTAATTGTAATAATTTCTTCCTCTTGTTCGAAATCCATCCCTAAACAATGTTTTACTAATCCTACATATTTAACATCTAATTCCTTTCTAGATGTTTTCTCAATTTAGGAATCAATTCAAGATCTTCCGACACAATTAACCCCTTGCGCACCAAGTTGACTTACCATTAAATACACTGAAAACCAGATTTCTTCGATTTTCTTGAAACTGAAATTTTGGATGTATTTGAATTCAGAATACATGAGTAATATGTAAATTAGGAAAATGATACATTATTTGTACTTCAAAGCTATTATAATTATCTTGTTTACAAAGATCTGAAAAACTTGCAAAATACTGAAAAATCTACGTTTTAGTAAAAAATATAGAAGCAAAATTTTATAGCAAATACATAACGGAAAATAAATGTATGAAATTGAGAACATCATACAGCTCACATTACCAAACCACAATTTTCATGCATAGCGTAATAACCAAGCAACAATTACAGTGAATGGGCTGAAAAACAAAATGACGTACAAATGTACGTCATGGTTTTGGGTCACAGAATTTTATGATGCACGCATGTAAGTCATGGTGCGCAAGGAGTTAAAATATCGTCTACATAAATTGATAGTAACGTTAATTTCTTATTTTGCTTCAAAAAATATACACACGAATCTGAACTGGTATTTTTAGCTCCAAAATCTTTTAGAATTTCGTCAGTTTTCAAAACTTTTCGGTAAACTGTACAGGACCATAACGGATAACAATTCTTCATCGATGATAATGTTCATTTCATTCAGTCTGTCCACTATGTCGAAAAATTCATGCAGGTGCTTCTGTGTTTGTTCCGATTCCACAATCTTCAAACGGATAACCAATTTTAATAGAGTTGCTTTTCTTGCGGGACCTTTCCATTGAAAACTGTCACTCAGTTTATTCCAAACGTCTTTTGCAGTTTCGCAGTACTTGATTTGTTTCAGTTCTGAGGGTTCAATACATAAAATAATATCAGACTTAGCTTTTTCATCTCCTATTTTCCATTTTTCATATTCTTCCCTGCAAGTTTCGGGATCAGGTACATCCTTTATTATACGTCCATTCGTCATTTTTGATAAGCAGGGCTTTCATCTGAATCCTCCACGTTTCAACATTCTGCTTATTCAAAGCTTCAATTTTCGTGAAGACATTTTTCACCAATTTCGATTGAAACACAGTTCGTCATAATTTAAATAATGTCCATTAAAACATTTCGCATGCTGCTTATGGCACTTAGATAGGTGCCTGGGCCCATAACCTGTTGATGTGTCATGCGGTAATAAAATATAAATATAATACTACACACATTTTTTTGGCACACATTAAGAACAAGAATAACATCCAGGAACACAGACAGATACATTACAAAAACTATAACGGAACATACCATTTCAGCCTTTTGGCGGCGTTAACAGATTGATCACGTGGGTATTGGCAACTTAGCGATTACAATTCTAGAGCCGACATAATTTAGGAGATTTGATGTGTTGATAAATGATATGGAGCATATGAATGAAATCATAAAACATCATCGTTAATTTTAAGTGTTAAAACACCACTTTAATCATAATGAATCGTCCGTCGATTATTAATAAAAATTATTACAAAATGATTGTTAGAATTTTTTTTGATAATTTCTTTTTTTTCTTCTTTTTTTGCAAAGTTCTTAGATTTATATTCATTAATCCAACAAATACATAAGTAGGTGTTGCATAAAGTCAGAGCAAAAGAATATAGCAAAGTATAAAGGAAAATCAAAATGAGTCCAGCAACTGCATTTGTACGCTAGCTTTCCCATATGTAACATGGATATCCACCCCCGACCTTTGTTGAAATCGAATAGTCAATTTAAGAAACCGTTTACAATACCTAATTTTAACAATATTTCAAAACAAAATTACGTGAGACCAGGCAGTTAAAATAAATTTAAACTGAGTAAAAGAAAATAGTTTTAACACATAACATCAGTGTTAAATAACCATGTGATATATGCACTCACCACACTTGCATTAAAGGGATTCTTCATTAGTTACGCATCGTAGAAAAGAGATTGACTTCAGTGATCATGTACATGGCTAGACTTCATGGGGTCATTCTTCGGCATCATTAGATCGCTCTACTGAGTTATGCAGGAGTTTGCCTACAAAGGTAAGCAAATTCTCAAAAACTAGAAACTTTAAAAACGTCATAATAGCTAACATCTTTGTTGACAATTTTGACTTTTCCCGATTATAGTGCGATTCAGTGCACCGAAAATGGTCCAAGATGCAAATAATTTTCAAGTAGACAGAACTTAGACAAGAAAACCATATTCCCTGCAACACAAGTTCTGCGAAATATGGCTTTCTACTACCACCTATATGCAAGTAATAACTGGATATATAACGTATGGACTACTGAACCGATGAAATTAAAGAATGTTTTTTTAGCTAAATTCTATTAATTACAGCTTTATTGGTTACTAGTTATTAGTAATATACTGCGTCTGACGCAATGTAGAACCAAATACATCTCGATTCCTGTTTCGCCATTAAGGGAAAAAATCAAGATACAATGCAAACGTTGCTTTTATTCTTTTGTTTGTCATTATTACAGGCTTAAGTAGGCTTCGTAAAGATGTATGGGGATTTCATATCCCATTTTGGGTCATCAAAATTCAAAAAGTCCATTTCGGAGTGTAGCTACTGACTCAATCCAAACATCCAGGGTCACCATCTAGCACAAGCACACCTTTTACAGAACTATACTTCATGAGACAACTTTCTTTAGGATACAGAATGGTTCTAAGAGTTAGAAAACGAGTTTGGTGTTTTGGTTTTTTTTTCTCTTAGTTTTGAAACTTGCATATCTCCGATTTTATATTTTAGAGTCTGTTTTCCGATGTTTAAAGCTTTTGCGGACTTCTGTAATCAAGGAATTGGAAGTGAACAAATGTACTAACGAAAGGAATTCAGAAACTTCCTTAATGTAAACATCGGCAAAACTAGTGAAGATTTATTGAGCATTTAAAGGTTATTCCTAACAGACAGAGCACGAACACACACGCATCCCCCCATGTATATATATATATATATATATATATATATATATATATGTGAGATTTGATGAGAAACACCAGTGACGTAGTTGATGACGTCACGCGTTGCCAAACGCGAGAAGAGAACCTAGATTAGATTCGAAGAGGAGCCCTTGACTGTTGGCGCGTAAATGATGATGTTAACGAAGTTTTAAGTTCTTTAAATGTTTGCGTGTAATTGTCCTTAATGTCTTATTAAACGTGTGTTTGTCAAGTTCGACTCTTCATTGGAAGTTTCAAGCAGTGTGGTTCTTTACATATATATATATATATATATATATATATATATATATATATATATATATATATATATATATATATATATATATATATATATAATAAGAATAAAAAAATTAGGCTTTATATAAAGCAAACTAAGCTAGAATCCCTTTGTGAAATCTACCGTATTCAAGTGGAGATATCAAATTCATTTTCTTTATTTCCATTTAAGGTAGCAGCGTGCCTAAGTTTCATTAGTACAATTTTTCTACATAAAGTGATTTTATTTTTATATCCATATCACTTTATTAGCTGGTCATTTGCCAACACTAAGTTATATTCCGTACTGTTTAACTTAAAAAGGACATAGACGCATTAAGTATTACTGAAAATCCAATTGTAGATAAAATGTTTTTCTGGTATAGCTTCATATAAGGTGGATCTTACATTTAATCACTTTTATTCTTTTTTTGTAACGTTACATGGAGAATAAATGAATAAAAAAGAATATATAAAATGGTTTTCAAACCAAGCAATGAAATATTTTACATGCAATAAATTATATTTAAAGAAGATTTATGGATTTGTCTTAAATTTTACATTTACCACCATATGTTTGTAAGAATTGCACTATAAGAAAAGCAATGTTCTTCTTTATTAGACTACACCTGAACTTAATTTAACGAAGTTTTTGTTAATGGTTTAGTCGTTTTAATAACCGTCAGACATTTCGAGGATAGTGGATTCTGTTCCGTCCACTTTTAGAGTTCATTGTAAAGAGAGAAAAACATATATGATTGTGGTTGAAAGTATGTGATTGATGTAGCAGAAAACTTAAATAAGTCAGTCACATTTATGACAGAATTTGCGAGTTGAGATTTTGATATTTTTGGAGAATGTGATCGAAGTTATGAATGTATATTTCCGTGATGAAAATTTTTTTATAAACATATCTTTTCATTGAAAAAACTCCAATAAAACATGTTGTAAAACATGTTGTCTTATTTCTACCCGCACAAAATTAAAATTAAAATACACAAAACTTTATATCTAATTTACGATTTTATGAAGATTTCTATACAATACATTATTTACCCCGTTTGAAATTACTTTAAGACATTTAAATAGAATCCAATTTATTTTCTAAAAGTTGTGTTTAGGTAAATTTAAGATGGGAAATGAAAAAAAAAAGAGAAAAATTTTCAAACGTACGATATTTATTATTTGAAATTATTAGGCTTACGAAAATATGAATGGATTCTATTTATAGAAACAGTAGTATTAACTTTTTCTCCTAATTTCCTTAAAAATATATACTAATTCCACTGTTAATAATTAATGATAGAGGTTTAAAATATTTCCTTTTTTACCCATGACTGGATTATACGGAAAATTAAGTGGAATTACTCAAATTTCACAATAATATTTTGATTTCATATTTTTTATCTATTTTAGTTATGTATTAAATAAATATTGAAAAAACATATTTTTCCCCGTTATTCAGAAAAAAGATAATTATCAAAATCTATGACGCATTTACCTTAAGCTAAATTTTTTTTATGGGGATACAGGATCTGACATTTATCTTTTAATATCTTGAAAATGGCTTGATTATCATAAACACGAAATTCGCGTAGTCTTATTTATTACGGAAATTTAACAAAGCTTATTGCTGTTGAATTTCCATAACCTCTTGAGCCTCTGAAGAATATAGAAGTCATAAATAAGACGACCTGCTTAAGTTTTTTGAATGGTTTATTGGGTACTTACGTATTATAGCTGAAGCTTTGCGGTTTGGCGAAAAAGCGGCAATAAAGCGCCAATTATGCGCCCCATCCTTGTTGATAGTATTGTTTTCGCCATTCATTGCTTTTCGCCCACGTTCTAAGTTTCGTTTTGAAGATTTTCTTTATTTTTTTAGGTTATGAAAGTTATTTGACAAAGATCTTTTATAAAAGAAGTTTGACGAGAAATATGACAGTGTAATACCTCAACTTTGATAAAAGATAACTTTTATAAAAGTTGGGCTCTTCGTCAAATTTTTATAAAAGATTTCGGTGCCAGATGTTATAAACAACATTTCGAGCAATAGCATGTTAAAAAAATACAAATGTGTGGAAAACGCGGGAGATAAAGAACAAGATTTCGATTCGAAATAATTTTAGCTCTAATTAAAAATTGCGCACTAATGACAAAACAGAAATACACGAAAAATATTCAGAATGAGTATGTTAAAAACGAAAATCTTTCGAAGGAAAAGTCTTAGGATTCTGAAATTTTGCATGGTGGTTACTGAGCTCTACATGCCCACTAAGAAAAATTTAAAAAAAAATACAAATTTTAAGGGGTTTAAAAGGGGCTTAACCCCCTCCCCCACTGAAAAAAAACCTATTGTATCTCTGAAACCATAGGACCCAGGAAGCTGAAATTTCGTATGGTGGTTCCGCTTAAGCCCTAGGTACCCACTAAAAAAATCTCTTTGGAAAATGCAAATTTTAAGGTAGTTAAAAGGGGCTTAACCCCCCTAAAAAACCCATTGTATCTCTAGAACCATAAGGCCTAGAAAGCTGAAATTTTGCATGGTGGTTCCCCTTAAGGCCTAGGTACACACCAATAAAATCTTTTTTAAGAGCTTGAATTTTAAGGGGTTTAGTCCCCTCCCCCCTAAAAATTCCCACTCTATCTATGGAACCATAAGGCCTAGAAATCTGAAAGTTTGCATGGTACTTCCCCTTAAGCCCTAGGTACACACCAATAAATCTTTATTAAGAGCTCGAATTTTAAGGGATTTAGCCGCCTTAGATAGAAATAACTTTTATAAAAGATTTTTGTCAAAGAACTTTGATAGTGTAATAGGGGTATTTTGAAGTTATAGCATTTCTTTTATGTATAAAAGATACAAATGTTATGAAAGATTCAAATAACTTTTAAAAAATATCTTTGTCAAAGAACTTTTATAGTGTAATATAGGCCAAAAGGAAGAAGATGCAGTGTCTTTTTTCCAGATCCGTGGAATTTTGCCCAGTCAGCGTGTATGCCCGAACTTTCACAACATGCGTGCCTATTTTAATCGACCAGTAGCTGGAGATGTAATATTAAAGATTGCGGCAAAACAGTCAGAATTCACAAGGAAAACTGGTTCTACGGTTCCCGATTGCCATTACTTTAAAATCCCGATTGCCAAACTTTAAATATTTGCATTTTCCGTCGAAACCTGTATGCATATCAATTTGTCTCCAATTTGCATTACCCCTTCTTGGCGCGTGGCTTTTTTTGGTCTAAGAGTGTATTCCTATTTTGTCTTTAATTTGAAATTTTTAATTAGATCTAAAATTATCTACAGCGAAATCTTGTTCTTCAGCTGCTTTTTTTAAAAAACTTTTCCATGTGTTTTCCAAATACTTTTTTAATCATGCTGCTGCTCAAATTGATGATGCATGTTTAATAACTGCTTTCATATATTTAATACAAGTGCTTCGCCACAGATTACACGAGTGCCATGAATTATGTCATTTGGTTAATGTAATTTCAATTAACTTTAGCAGTAAGGGGGGGTCATTTCTCATAAGGAGTTCATCGCAGAATTTAACGACAGTGATCCGAATTTAAATACGAGTTTTGGATATTTCATTTTTATTTTGGGGATTTAAAACCACTTTACAACCTCCTAAAAAGTTGCTTTTTAAACATCTTTCTTGGCCAGCACCTAGAGCCTAAGAGGAAACGCCATGCAAAATTTCAACTTCTTCGGCCTTATTGTTCCAGAGATACAGTGGGATATTTTTTTTTTGGGGGGGGGACTAAACCCCTTAAAATTTGAACTAAAAAAGGAAAAAATTATTGGTGTGCACCTAGGGCTTAAGTAAAACGAACCAACCAACCAAATTTCAGCATCCCAGGCCGTATGGTTCCAGAGATACCGTGGGTTTCTTTTTTTTTTTCGGGGGGGGGGGCTAAACCCCTTAAAATTTGAACTTAAAAAAAAAGATTTATTGGTGTGCACCTAGGGCTTAAGGGAAACCAACCAACCAAATTTCAGCTTCCCAGGCTTTATGGTTCCAGAGATACAGTGGGTTTATTTATTATTTTTTTTTGGAGGGGAGCTAAACCCCTTAAAATTTGAACTAAAAAAATTATTAGTGTGCACCTAGGGCTTAAGGGAAACCAAACAAACAAATTTCAGCTTCCCAGGCCTTATGGTTCCAGAGATACAGTGGGTTATTTAGGGGGAGGGGGGGCTAAACCCCTTAAAATCCGAACTTTAAAAAGATATTTATAGGTGTGCCCCTAGGGCTTAAGAGGAACCACCATGCAAAATTTCAGCTTCCTAGGCCTTATGGTTCCAGAGATACAGTAGGATTTTTTGGGGGGAAGAGGGGGCAAAGCCCCTTCAATTTCAAGCGTTCAAAATGATTTATTGGTATCCACCTAGAGCTTAAGAGGAACCACCATAGGAAATTTCAGCTTCCTAGGCCTTGTGGTTCCAGAGATACAGTGGGTGTTTTTAGAGGGGGCAGGGGGTGAAGCTCTTTTTAACCCCCTTAAAATTTACAATTTCCAAAAAAAGATTTCCTAGAAGGCACCTAGGGATTATGGGGAACCACCATACGAAATTTCAACTTCCTAGGCCCTATGGTTCCAAAGATACAATGGGTGTTTTTAGAGGGGGGCAGGGGGTTAAGCTCTTTTTAACCCCCTTAAAATTTACAGTTTCCAAAAAAAGATTTCTTAGAAGGCACCTAGGGATTATGGGGAACCACCATACGAAATTTCAACTTCTTAGGCCCTATGGTTCCAAAGATACAGTGGGTGATTTTAGATGGGGGCAGGGGGTTATGCCCTTTTTAACCCCCTTAAAATTTGTATTTAATTAAAAATATCTTATTGGGCACGTAGAGCTTGGGAGTAACCACGTTTTCCACACATTTGTATTATTTTAACATGCTTCTGCTCGAAATGTTTATAATTTCCGGGCAGGAAATAGGTTGCCACTGTGAAGTTAGGTGTTGGCGAGCAGATATTACGCCAAGGGTTAAAGGCTGCCAAGCTTCAGCTATAATACGTAAGTACCGTTTATTGTTAATGGTTTAATGGTCATAATAACCACCAGGCTTTTCAAGGATCAGTTTGAAATAATGGTGTTTAATGAGAGACGGACAATACAGATTGGTGGAAAAGACATAGTGATGTGTGTTTCCTCACCTTAGACCATCAAACTGTTTTAATGGATTTCCAAATTTTTCCTAAATCAAAGCACGTTACTCCCTCGTTTTGAGACTGGAGTGAGAAATTTCTCTAGCATAGTTGACATATGGAGTCGAAATATCCTTTTTATAATCTGCCTTTTAAGCGCCTTCATAGATATTATTGATTTATTGCTCATTAAGTAGCTTTCATAATATGTTATCTTCCATAACGCAGTCTCTTACAGCAAGGTTATTGTACCGTGAAGGGAGTATAAAATTTCGCAATAATCATTGATTGAAAGCTAAATCATCATTGTTTCAATCTATCTTTAAAGCTTAATTTGAATTTCAGAAGGTTAAGAAGCTTTCTAGTCATCTTGTCAAATTATCTTATAGGGGTTTCTGGGACAAAGGCAACCCTGTCTACAGTTATTTTGTAAAATACACTGAAGTGCCACTGAATTAGGGATAGCAAAGCCTATGCAAATTGTGTAGCGCTGCGCAACATGTATGCGCAAGTGAGGTCGCTGTGGTAACTACATATATAGCGCGTACTGTGGTTGTTCTGAATTAGTTGTTGGAATTGCCAGTATGGGTAAACTGCCTGATTTAGACTCCTTCGATCGCGGACAAATAGTAGGTGCGCGACGCATGGGCCATTCAATTTCCGAAATCGTCAGACAGCTAGGATTTTCAAAGTCGACAGTGTCAAGAGTATACCAAGAATACATGGATGGTGGAAAAAAAACTAGCGATCGGGCAAACTGCAAAGGACAATTAGCCTTGACAGTGCGTGGTGAGAGACGGTTCAGGCGTATTGTACGTAGCCAGCGAAGCCAAACATTAGCTCAAATTACCACCCAGTTTAATGACGGTGCCAGTCGTACAGTCAGTAAACGGACTGTACAACGCTCGCTTCACCGTATGGGTTTCGGGAGCCATCGACCTACGAGAGTACCATTGCTCTATACTCGCCATCTGGCTGCACGTCTTGCCTGGGCAAGAGAGCACAGAGACTGGAGTGTAGAGGACTGGAAACGAGTAGCATGGAGTGATGAGTCTCGATTCCGACTACTTAACGCCGACGGTAGGCTGAGAATATGGCGTCAGGCTCATGAAGCCATGGATCCTGCATGCCTGGCTGGAACTGTACAAGGGCATGGTGGCTCAATCCTGGTCTGGGGTGATTTTTCGTGGCACAGTTTGGGAACTTTGGTGCGTGTACCAACCTCCCTCAATACAATTCGGTACGTAGAGTTGCTGGGTGATCACCTCTATCCGTTTATGCTGTTCTGTTATCCGCACGGTAATGGAGTTTTCCAGCAAGACAACTGTACCTCTCACAAGTCCCGGTTGGCTACTGGCTGGTTGGATGAGCATTCTTCTGACTTCTCTGTGATGAATTGGCCACCTAGAAGCCCAGACTTAAATCCTATTGAGCATCTTTGGGATGTTTTGGAACAAGGTGTGAAAGGCCATCACACAGCACCAAAGAACCTTACTGAATTATGGACAGCTTTAGCCAATATTTGGCAAGCCATTCCCGTGGAACGTTTCCAGAAACTTGTTGAATCTATGCCTCGTCGTGTGGCAGCCGTTATCAAGGCCAGAGGAGGCCCAACTCTTTAGTAGGTAGGTATCCCTAATTCAGTGGCTCTTCAGTGTAGTTTGAATAATCTGCCTATATAATAAATGGTATTGAAAACTTAAGTCCCGATTCTAGAAAATAATTTTTGTTCCTGAATAAAACAATAAGTATGATGTACATCTCGCCTCACCTAACGATGCAGGTATTTTCTGACTTAGAGAAGTTCGAAACCTTAATTAGGCTACGCGGTTCCTTGTTCACACCATCGGTACAGGATACGAATTAATTGCAAATTGTTTAGAGGATGTGATGGTAAACAGAAGATAGCACGTTTTCTTATAAGTTTAAACATTATGGTAATGTCTAGAGTTCAAAATCCTAAATGTATTTTGAAAACAGAAACAAAACACAAGTAAAAACTAATTAGCTAGTAGTAAAAAAAAAGCAATAGCTAAAATGTTCTAACTCCATACATTTGCTATATGTATAAAAAAAAAATTAATTTTTTGAAAACAAAGTAAATTACTTTAAAAATTTTTAATGGTATTTTGTAAAACGTAAAGAAATACTTTTTAAGGATGCTTTACTTTCACTGCGATCAAGTCTTTAACATAAGCAAGATTTAAAAACTAATTTAGCACCTAGAAATACAATTCTTGGAGAATGCGTCTGGAACGCCCTTCTACTTTAGTGTTTACATAATAAATTATTTATTTTCATTTTCATCCGATGCATTGTAATAATTAGTTTCATTTCGAGAAAAATCCAGGTTCATAGTTAAAATTATCTTAGACATTCGCAATTTCCTTTATTATATACATTTCAACCTGAGATGAACGCATACAAATTTCATTTCTTTGTATCGCACATAATTAATCGACTGAGCTCATTAGCTCAGTTTTCCCTTGAGTGAAGAAAATTTTCCATAAAAAGAATAAATGAGTACTGCGCTTAATTAGGGTAAATAAAAATGTAAAACAAATACAGGCAAGTTCTATGCAGTTTTACGACTGAATTTCTTTTTTAAAATTAGCTGTTTATTAGACTCCTGTAAAGACTTTCGGGCGGAAAACAATTTTGATGTCCTGTTTCAGATAAATGAAGTTTTCTGAAAGAAACCGACTAAATGATTTTTCTGGCCAATAGTTTTGCTTCGGATGTGAAACCCTCTATATTTTAATTAATTTGACACAATACATTCTTCAAAAATATATATTTGACAGATTGTCGTGAAATTTATTTCTTTAAATTTTTTGGTGAGTCATCATCAAGTTATTCATTTACTCAAATATTCATTAATATTTGTTTTCTTCGGGTAACTTTTTAAAGAGTTTTTTTATGATTTAGATAACCTCATTAAATAACAATTCTTGTTTAGGGAAATTCATTCCTTTAATTTTTTAGGCGAGTTATCATCAAATCATTCATTTACTCAAAAATTCATTAATATTTGTTTTCTTCCGGTAATTTGTTTTAAAATGATTTCTTCAGGGTTTAGATGAACTTATTAAATAATAATTCTTAGCATTTTTTCTGAGTAAAATATGACTAAAGACTCATAAGTAGAATTAATATTGGTATTTGAAATCCCTTTAACATATTCGCTAGTTTCAAGCTTACATTTTTGATAAAATACATTCTTCAAAAATATAGAGTTGACAGACTGTCATGAAAATTATTTCTTTAATTTTTTAGGTGAGTTATCATCAAGTTATTCATTTACTCAAGCATTCCTTCATATATGATTTCTTCTGGAAATTAAAAAGTATTTAGATTACCTCATTAAATAATAATTCTTAGCATTTTTCTGAAAAAAATATGACTAGAGGTTTATAAGGAAATTTCTTTTGGTATTTGAAACCCCGTTAACATATTCGCTAGTTTCAAGCTTACATTTTTGACAAAATACATTCTTCAAAAATACATATTTGACAGATTGTCATGAAAATTATTTCCTAAATTTTTTAGGCGAGTTATCATGAAGTTATTCATTGACTCAAATATTCAGTACTATTTGTTTTCTTCTGGTAATTTAAAAAATATTCTGATAAACCTCATTAAATAATAATTCTTAGCATTTTTTTCTGAAAAAAATATGACTAGAGACTCATAAGGAAAATTAACATTGTTATTTGAAATCCCGTTAACATATTCGTTAGTTTCTAGCTTACATTTTTATTTCCGTTAATTTTACGGGAACTGCACTGGTGGAAATGGAACGAAAAGAATTTTGACGTGATTAACGAAGAGCTTAGATAAGAAGATGTATATCGGGGAAAGAAATCAAAAAAGTGTTCACTTGCATTTGCGTGGACCGAAAGATAATGAAAATTAAATATCTGTTTTTCAACGTACAGCGCTAAGTGAAAATCTGATAAACTTTTTCACGAGAATGTTTATTATGAAAGTAAAAGCTTTCCAGATAATGTAACTTGTTGTTTCTAAAGAATATTTTTTTGTCTATTTTCTTTTCAGACAAAGGAATCAAAACATTTTAAATATATCAGTTTTTTTATTTAAAATTTAAAGTAAGGTATATATTGCTCAACTTTGCTTTTATTAAGAATGTTGAGCGACTCTTTATCTAGATTGCGATTGTTGTGCAATATCTGCGACTTTTTAATATTCAACTTCCTATTACATTCAAGGCTGCTGTGTACTAACCCTATTGGATTCGCTCACCTCAATATCAACCTATGTAGAAAATGTGTCCAAGAATTGTCGACTTGAGTTTAAAGATTTTTTAAAAATTGTACTTCGTAATAGAGAAATAAATTTTACACCTTGAAGAATTTTTCATTTAAAAAAAAATTCAGGTAGTCTCATCTAACGAAATCACGGGTTAACGTAGGATTACTTATCGTTGCTTACCTCTTTTGTATATATATATATATATATATATATATATATATATATATATATATATATATATATATATATATATATATATATATATATATATATATATATATATATATATATATATATATATATGTGTGTGTGTATGTATATATATATATACATATATATATATATATATGTATATATATGTGTATATATTTATATATATATATATATATATATATATATATATATATATATATATATATATATATATATATATATATATATATATATATATATATATATATATATATATATATATATATACACTCATGGACAAAAAAATTAGCGCACCAAGAAGGAGTCGTCAAAATGAAACGAAATTTTGCATACGTAATGACCACTTTGATATAAGTAAATGATAAGAAAATGAAAGAAAAAGGATAATTTATTTCAGAGAAAAAAGCAAAAGAACGGAGGAGTTAATACTCCGTTGGACCCCTCTAGCGCGAATGCACAATGCGATACGATCGGGTATTGAGTCATACAAGTTCTGTATGATGTCTTGAGACATTTCGTTCCATATTTGCTGTAACCTTGCCTCTAGTTCGTTCAAACTCGTGGGATGCCCAACTCGTCGTCCCAAATGATCCCAGATATGCTCGATTGGAGACAAATCTGGGGATCGGGCAGGCCAAGGAAGGGTAGTAACAGTGCGGAGACAGTCTTGTGACACCCTTGCCGTATGAGGCCGAGCATTGTCTTGTTGAAAAATGGCTCCTGGGAGCCGTTGCATGAGCGGCAACACATGTGGTTGCAGGATTTCATGAACATACCGCTGGGCTGTCATGGTGCCACGGAACAATACTAGGGGTGACCGTGTATTGTAGGCAATGGCACCCCATACCATCACACCAGCTGTGGGAGCGATGTGTCGCTGTACAGCAAAGGCAGGATTGAAGCGTTCACCACGGGCTCTCCACACACGAACACGATTGTCATCACTGCCGAGATTGAATTTGGATTCGTCGCTAAAGACGAAATGGTTCCATTCCGCTGCAGTCCAGTTTCCTCATGCGCGGCAAAACTCCAAACGGAGGCGTCGATGGGTGGGCGTCAAGGGCAGCACACGTGATGGGAGCCGCGATACCAACTGTCCTTCAGCCAGGCGCCTTCGTATGGTTCGAGAAGACACAGAGGCCCCTAGTGAAGGTGCTACCTGTGCCTGGATGGCGTCCGATGAAGCAGTTGGCTGTACGCGTGCATTTCTTACGATGTGGCGGTCTTCTCGACGACTGGTCTGTCGAGGGCGTCCTGAGCCTGGTCTTCGTGTACATGACATCTCTCGGGTCCACTGGTCCCAACACCTCCTCACAACACAATCAGAGCGGCCTAATTGACGAGCTACTCGCCTAGCTGACCACCCAGCTTCCATCATATCGACGATTCTCCCCCTCTCAAACTGCGACAACTGCTTATATTGTCTTCGAACACGGCGTAATGGCATGTCTATCTCAGCTCTTCCTTTGTAAATGATTCAGCACACTCAAACAAGCTTTGGTTACCTGTTTTATACTCCACAGAGTAAGATGTTCAACGCCCTCTACCGGCTATACGTAATGCGCAATCCCGCTGCATTTCTAATCATTTGCATATCTCCCCGACATGTACCTTCATTGCAAGTTTCGTTACGATCCCGCAATTATTTCTTGGTGCGCTAATTTTTTTGTCCATGAGTGTCCATGCGCTAATTTTGACATCTATATATATATATATATATATATATATATGTCAAAATTTTGACTCATTTTGGTACATTTCTGTTTAACTGTTTAGTGCTTGCCAAAGAGAAACAGACTGGGTTAGGAGCGCTGCCAGAATCACGACGCAGGACACCTGAAATTTTGCTTTCCAGAGGACCGTTATGGAGGAACGTAATCCTATGTTGAAAATGCAAATAGTGTTTTTAAATTTAAATTATTCGGCGAAAAAAAATCTGGTAAATGTGTTTTAAATGCTCATTAATTCCTTTAGTGGACGAAATTTATAAAATGAATCCTGTTGCAAGGTTCAAAAATGTTCAGGCTATCTGAAAATACAGTTTTTATTGGATTATCCGCATTTATGTTGCTGTAAATGGTAGATAAATTTTCTCCATAGGTTAACATTGCGGTGACCGAATCCAGTAGGGTTAGTACACAGAAGCCTAAAGTGTTCAGGATAGACAGTTAACGTGATATTAACAATGGAAAAATATATCGAGGAGGCATGTTATTATTCATTCATAAAAGTCTTGATTTTTCACCTTTTGACAAGCTGCTCATTTCATACTTGGTTCACTCTTTTTAAAACTGGATTACTCGAAGTACAGAATTTCTCCATTTTTTAACTTCTGGAATTATAAAATAAAGTCTTCTGATACTTTTTACAATGGAAAAGTAATGCCTAGGGATACGTAAATTTCACATAAAAATATCGAAATTTCGCAACAGAACAAATACAATACATGAAATTTCGCAACAAAACGAATACAATACAGAAAACTTTGCATTTATTTGCAAAAAAGAAATATAAATTCAAAATTTTCGTATTTACTAAAAAAATTACAATTTTACTTACTTTGATAGGTACGTATCAAAATTCTGAGTTGAAAGCTATTATTGTAGTAGTCTCCACATAATGTTCTATAAGTCTTTGCCATCTGTCATTAATTACTATGTTGTACATACTAAAATACATCAGCATTTATTCTGTTAGCGGGACTATAGAGGCTTTGCATAGCTGCCTCTACAAAGTTAAGATAGCAGCATTCGTTGCAATTAAAATCTGTATAACGTCAACAGGAGTCTCTTGGTTGACCTACGGTAAGAAGCTTTGGCGATCAAGAGACGCTCTAAAATCTACTAAATTGTTCCACAAAACTTCATAGTTGATTTTTAAACTTAGATTTTTAGTTTTGACTCCGGTACGGAAAATCTGTCTGGGTGAAATTCGGAGCAAATTCGAAGGAGAGTGAGATTTCTCAGTGAAAGACAGCGGATGTTCTTAGTTAAGAAATTATGTTGATAAACTATTACTATTATTACCTAATTTCGCCTAAAAAGCCGTTTATCAGCGTGTTTTTGGTCTATCAGTAGTAAAAAAATAATTTTCGCACTTATTCTTTTATATAGGCAAATTTCGCATTTATTCGCATCTATTTTGTAAATGCAAAAATTATGTATCCCTAGTAGTGCCTATTGACTAGTGCGTCAAACAGTATAAACAATCGTTTTATTTATTACTCTACACAATTTCGTGACAGATAAACTAAATATTTTGGGAATTTAACTATTTAGTATTCCACTTAAAGGGTAGTAGAAAATTTTCTGAAACAAATAGAGGTTTATTGATTATTCGTTAAACATTTACATGTTAAAAATACAGTTGGTATACCCATAAAAATTTTTGTTCAACACTGTCTCGTAACATTTTGAATTTTAAATTTTTAGTGGATTGTAGTTTTCCTTTTAATTAAGTTTAAATAGCTACCTACGGTACTCATAACACTTTTCCTCTAAATGTAAACGTTCTGGGAGAACTAATTGTTTCATTTCAATAGTAAATATTTTATAAGGAAGCTTTTAAAAAGAAGAGGAGAGAGAGAGAGAGAGAGAGAGAGGGTGCCTGGCAGTGAAAAAATTAAAATGAAATCTCTACGAATCAGAGCATTTTAATTTTTAAAGTTCCAAATAATACATTCTTATTGCATGTTTCTTTGAGAAAATGAATAAATATGTATTAAGTAATGAATAGAAAGGGATAAACTGAAGATTTCAAGATTTGTATTTTAATTAAACCATGAGAATGTAGAATAAATTAAGATATTTATTCATGTTCCTGATAATTCCCACATACATTCGCTAGAAATTAATATTAAACTGTAGTATATGCATTCATGTATGCCTTTATACACATACAAGAAGACAGACAGAGTGAACTTTACAAATTATCCAGGTAAGCCATATTTGAAAATAATAGGAGACATGATAGGAATAAATCTCATGATAAATTCTTCATTAGAACATAAAGTGGATTTTAATTTAATGGTTTATTTCCGTAACCGTTGCAGTTAAAGTTAACACCGAAGGGGTATTTCAAATTTATTTAATCTATAAATTATGTGCAAAAATATCTGTGTAACACAATTTTATGAAAATCCAACATTATTGTTTTCTCCCCCCCCAAAAAAACTGTTTTACATTTTTTTAAATATATATATATATATATATATATATATATATATATATATATATATATATATATATATATATATATGCATATATATATTTAATTCTAATACGTCCTACTCTCAGACCAGTATGTGTTTGTGTTTTAGAAACCGGAGAACACGACATTTTTCTTTAAGTAATAGACCATTGTTATGCCAGGAAAATAATAGTGTATTGTAGCGACGATTTATGAGCTTGCTCCGAGGTGAAATTAAAGAATCTTATATAATTTCTCAAACAATAAACCTCCGGGAAAAAATCTGCATTCATGAGAGTCTTGATCAATTTACTTCGAACGTTTCTCTGCATTTGTTTTCCATAAAACAAAGAAGGCTTCTTTCACTATTCTTGGATATAATGTTTATGCATAAGCAAGGCTTTGTTTTTAAAATTTACCCTAAAAGTTAGAGAAAATTAGATTGAAAGTGAAATAATCTGTTGTAAGTTTTGAAAAATAAAGTTTCATGGCAAGCAAAATATGTCGAAATAAAAATCCTTTTTCGTTGACGTACCAAGTGTTGAAGACATCCTGTCCTAAGGAGAAAGATATGTTTCAAGAAATACAGTAGTTATGTAAATTTCCCCATAAAATTATGCAAATTCAAATATATAAGTTTTATCAGGAATTGTAGATTCTTAATTAAAGATGTTAAAAAGAAATCTAAAAGAACATTTATTCATTTAATAGAAAAGCAAGTATTCTAGTTTTATACATACTTTTTCTTATATATTCGTTATAAATCACGAGAGAAAAATTTCAATTTTTACCTCAAGGTTAAAATTGTATTCCCATAAGAAATTCTTATTTTTGTTTTGTATGCTATAAGTGTTTTGGTCTTAAAGGTTGTTTTATTGGTTAGCTATGATTAATTTTAAGTAACGTTCAGGTTCAATGAAAATATGCATACGTGAATTAATAACCAACGGGGCCGAGGTAGCGTAATAGTAGCGCGTCTTCTTTCGGTTCCAAGTGTGCTCGGTTTGAATCTCGACCTAAGCGCCATTAAATAACTTCGTGTGTAGGCCGGATATGGACACGTTAGATCCGGAGACAGGAAGGTCCCTCTATGAAGTCAGAGACTGTGAAAAATGGCACGATATCCCTGTTGTCACGCCTAGGTGTGTGTGTGGAGGGGGGAGGGGTGCTCTGTCAAAATTATGGTGATTCCTACTTATCACGGTGTAGAAGTGAAAATGGTATAATCCCCCACGGTGTGTGGACAATAAAGAATGTATTATAAAGGATGCAGAGGCAGGAGTAAATACAGGGTTGTAAACCAATAAAAAAAATAGAAGAATAGCTGTCGGTTTGGCCAGTGATAGCGATCTGAAGTCTAAATTTTACAAGATGGATGGTCGCTATTTTATGGCCCACAGTAAAAACGTCAGATGAGAAGGATCAAAGTTGTTTGGCAAAATAAATGGATGTTGGGGGAGGTACTACATAGCCGATGGACAGAGGCGGTATAATAAAGAAACAATTAGGGGTAGGAACCACTGGAATAAAAACAGCCCACTGCCCAATGAAAGTGAGAGGCGTGCCAGAATGGCCCCCCTGTAAACGGACAACAGCTTCGCTAAGGACGGAAGGAATCGGAAAAGAAGGAGACGGATTTTAGATTGGGTTCCTGAGAGTTAGATGTCGGAGGCTCTCGTCTGCCCCATAGCCTTGGAGAAGTGCGATTATCCCGCCAAGGTGTTCCTACACTGGAGATGATACTGGGTCCCGGTCGTAGATGCTACGATCATCGCTGCATACATCCGTTATAGTAAGTGCCTCCCCGATAGACTCTAAAAATCATATTTGACTCTATAGTTTGCCTCTGCTTCTGGGTATCGTATGTCAAAATTGATAATATGAAACTGATTGTACTATTAATAGCTCTGACAAGTTAATTGAAATTTGGGTTATCAAATAAATGTATGTTTAAGGTCAATGCGTTGTATTCCTTGCTTGTTCCAACCCATGCATGCATCCATTGCTTCTAGGTAATTAACTCCTACAGACGGACTCCGACCCTTGTGGTGCTACTGTAAACCGAAGCCGCACCCTTCACTTCATGAAAGCCTATATGGACATGATCTGGAACACTTCCAGCGAAGAGGATCTAACAGCAACCACATTAATAATCACCACAGCTATTTCCCAACAACAGCTGAGAAAAAAAAATGAAACTTGGAATTCGTTGCACGAAACCAACCCAAAAATATAAATCAATATAAAGTTTTTATAAGCTCCATATGGAAGTTTTAAATTATGCAGTTGTAAAAAAAAATCAAGTTACTGATCCATAATTTAACTAAATAAAGTCTGAAGTTTCGTCCGCAATCTGATGCAGTTCTAAAGATGTATTCTGTCTCAAATCTCACGTCCATAAAATTTACTCTGGTGTTGGAAAGTACACATGGAAAAATATTTATACCACGAATAACAATGCATTTTGGAGGAGAATGCGAATTCCCATATGAAATTGAGACTTCGATCGAATGTATTCCTTTTTTTCCCTTTGAGACATGTCTGAAAGGCAGCAACCAAATAAATCCGAATGCATCTGTGTGTGCTCTTCTTATAAAATATTATTGTTCAAAAGGTTTTTCAGATGCTTAGTCACGTTCTTATATATGTTTTGGGTAAAACATGTAAATAATTTAGTATCCTTTCCTTTCTGACAATTCTATCGCGTGATGCGTTAGAGGGATTATTGCATTGTTAATAAAAGGATTTTTCTGAGATTTATTTTTTTGAAGTGAGATATTTGTAACATCTATATCATTGTTCCGCCACTTAATAGGGAAACTTTATAATGTTGTCTCGAGAATATGAGTATCACACTCTAGCTTTTGCTGATTCACTAAGAGGTAACTGTATCATCCATATATATATATATATATATATATATATATATATATATATATATATATATATATATATATATATATATATATATATATATATATGATTACATTACTACCGAAAACTCAATATTCCTTTCGTAATAATAATGATTCAAGCTCAGACAGAAATAGTGAAAATATTCATATATGTTTTCAATAATTTTATATTTATGCTTGCGAAAGGTACTGTTTTATGATACTGGGGATAAATATTCTAAAAATTTACTTTAGCATACGTTAACATGATGTAAAATATAACGTATATTTAACATGATTTCAAGTTGCACACATCATTCTAATTCATCTTAATTTAGATGGATGTGTTATACCGATATTATAACAATCTAACTAGTCTGTCCTTTTAAATAGCATGAACGAACCTGTTTCATGGTGAAGAAGGATTTTCTTAAAGTATGTTTTGATTAAATTCAAGCAATATCAATCAGCATTAAGAGCCCAATGTTATGAGTTTGTTAAACCTTTTCATCTTTTATAATTAAATAAATTTCAATCCCATTATTTTCTGTGAATTTCACATCATATCTTTATTTACGAAATCAATCGCTTTAATAACAAAGTGTGTTAATTAAATAAAATGTTGCCTTGCTCTGACCTATTCGTTGCTGAAACTATTAAAGAATATTTTTTACATGTTTCTGATGAAAACATTTTATCATACTTTGCTCCATCGATTAACAAAAAAAAACTAAACAGCAAAAATCTCCGTTTCATTTTACCAGCAAAGCATTTTCCGGAAGAAATAATGGTCCTTTTATCATTTACGTACATTAGCCAGTTTAGTCATCAATATTTCAATGTGTCATGTTGTTACACTACAAAGGAGTACGGAAAGTTTCGAGTAGCCTGATTGAATTTGCGAAAGCAACAAAAATGTTTCTCTTCGTTAAATCTGAAAATTCCTTTAAATACATGGGCTTCTCTAAGCCCTTTATTATTTTATCAAAAGTTAGAGAAACTTTTTCGTAGAAAATGTAAAAAAAATGTATACTTACCTATAGGATTTTAGATTGTTTGCGTCTTGTGTACAAAAAAGCATTGTTAGTTTTACAGATTCTTAAAATTTTTTATAAATACTACGATATCATGTATTAAATAAAAAATACCCTTTTTTAAAATATATTAGAATAAAAATTATTTCAAAGTATATAAACTAAATAAAATCTCCAGATGCAATTTTGCACATTTTCTAGTAAGTTGCTTTAAACTTATTTGCGCTTACGAAAGCTTGTAAGGTTTTATATCCTGTTACCCTTAGTTTTATATGATGTTACTCAAAGCCAGAAAAATTCAATGGATTGTGGGTGGGGGTGGACATCAGTGTGTGACGTAAATATAATTAACATAATTACGTCTGTTCTGGGTTAATACATTGGGATGATATATTAAAGACATGCGTCCTTGTTCTTAACTATGAACTAGACTAAATAAGCTATTCGATTGTGGTTAGTGAAATAAAGACACTGTGCGTACAGTCTAGCTCCACCCAATTACTCGCAGAGAGAAGATCAAAAGCTTTCAAAGTTACTATTAACTGTATATGGTGCATAAACGTATTTTTGTTACTTAAAATCTCCACGAGCGTGTATTTCATTTCAGTTGTAATTATTTTAAGTGTTACTTCATCTTTCATGTGTTATTAATTTGTTTGGCTGGTTAATTGGATTTTTTTGTGTGTGCTGGACCTGGTCAAGGCATTCTGAATCAAATAAACCTGTGTTATTTGGTGAGATTCAGTTTTTTTCACTTTGAACATGGAAATCTGTAAAAACATTCCGGTATAAATTAAAGAGGTTCGTTTCTTATCTTTAAACCATCCCGTATAGCAAAAGGTATCATGAAAAAAAAATTTCACTTCGACTATAGAACAAACCCATACTATCGAATCACTGAGATGTAAAAAAAATGAATTTAGCCATGTATTGCTTTTAAGAAATACAAATCTTTCAGCAATCTAAAATTAACGTATTAATGCCTTATAACGTTTTGCAACTTGTTATATTTTTTTTGGTAACATTAAACATGCATTGATAAGAAATGCAGTTTCAACAAATAGAATACGTTTCGTAAGGCATTGGCTTATACGTTTAGTTTCTGACCCGTGTTTTGTAAGTTTGATATGCTCCTAGACTTCTGGCAAAATCTTTCGCTAAGCTTCATGCGAACGTTTATGCATATGGTAAATTCAGATAGAGGCCTATAAAAAGAGACTTATAAGGTGGAAAAAAGATATTCTTCCTCTAGGATTTGCTGTGACAGGTTAAGTTGACGACGTCCTGAATAATATCTCGATGAAATAATAGTGAGCCAAGTTGCATGGGATTTATAGTGTTGGAGTTATATTTAAGATACTGGAGTGATCTCGTCAAATACTTTCTGAAATTTAAAAGCAATTTTAAAATATTATTATAATTATTTATTATCATCCCAATTTTTTTTTGAAATTTTACTTCATGTAGTTCATTCTGTTTGATTTTTACTCTTAGAATAGTGTACAAGTTAAATCACTTAGTATGAGCAAGTAAGAAAATACAGCTCTGCAGTTTGTACACTTTATATTATTTTTCATTTGAAAATATGGTTTGTTTTACGAAGCTTTGAAAAGCTCTTTTACAAGGATTAACTCTTTTTTTTTTGGTTTATTTTTTCCCTTGGAACCTTGGGGTAGTTTACTTAACTTTCAGATATAAGAAGTAAGATATTAAAACTCCACAGCTTAATACCTCGACATTTATTTTTATGAAAAAAAGGTTTCATTTGTTTATATAAAGTTTTAAAATTGATATTTGATTTTTCATGTAATACTTTTAGTTTTCGTTAAACTGATGCAATATATTGGATGGTATTTTCACATTCTACATTAAAAAATCTTGAATTATTTTAATAATCATGGGATAATGTTTTAGAAAAATAGTTTTTAAAGATTTTTAATAGATTTTATGTAGAAGATACGTTGAAAAAATTCCTAGAATTTCATCTGATTGTATATCTTTCTGCTTTTAACAGTTTATCTTTTCTCTTTCGAATCACCTTTTTCGCGTAATACGGAGACTGAACCTTACAGACTTATGCGAGTAATTTTGATTTCATTTGTTTTGTGCAAAACATTTCCTGGCACAGAAAAAATACAATTTTTAAAAAAATCATATAGTTGAAAAAAATCATATAGTTAAGGTTGAAATAAAAAAACATATAATTAAATCATATAGTTAAGGTGAAATCATATAGTTAAGGTTTCATGAAAAATATAATTATCAAAGAAAGGAAACTTAGGAAGCAAAAAATACCATTAATACAAAAATATTTTTTTTCTTTACCTCAGTAGCTTTAAATTATTCTCTGTGGTAACAACGGTGATTCAACAGTTTTCATTCTCATTCCCGAAATGAGTATCAGGAGGGTCTAATTAAGCCACGAATATCCCTTCGCTTCTTATCTATATCCTTGATCATCTTATTCTTATGATACCATACTTAGAAAATAAAGGAAACCAAGTTAAACATTTCTTTCTTTTTTTTTAGTTTGTGGGCAGAAAGTTTTTAATGAACCTTACTTTGAAACATCCAGTTTTGAAATAAATTTGTTGGGAGTAGCGAATTCAATAGGACTAAGGTTACGTATTTTGCGGAAAAAAAACAAACAAGTAAATATAACTGACAAGCACGATAAGAGTGTGATTTTTCATAAAGTAATCGCTTTTAACAATCCCAGATCCTTTATTTGACACACGGATCCGGGAAAATGGAGAGAGAGGATTTGAAAAATCATAACGCCCTCCATGATTCTGGCAGTACAAAGGCTTAATGAGCAACAGTTAGTAAATTTGTCCAATGCCATGTGATAAATAGGTAGAAAATTAAAAAATAATCCGATAATTTCCAGTAGTAATGACTCTTGTCGTAATAATAATGATGTCCTTAATGAGATGAAAATGTCTGAGAGAGAACAATTTCAATTAATAAAGAGGAAAGTTTTTTTTAACTGTATAACTTATTTACATTTGGAAATGAGGAAACTGTTTGCTTCGTAAAGAAAACTGGCAGTTCTTTGTGCAAAATTTAGTGTCTAATATAAATTTGAAAAATAAAATTGTTTTTGAAAAGCTATAATTGCAGAGAAGAAGACATTGCGAATGCTGTTCGTGCTAAATTCATTAGGGGCATTATATGTCTAGAAAACTCTACTTAAAATGTTCTGTAAAACAGATAACCGTTAAACTAGTTTTATATGAATGGTCGCAATGTATCTCCTGACGAAATTCTATGGGGTTTTTCTCCCAGGCTAAATCACAGAAAATCAATCATTGAAGTATTTGCTACGAATAGAGGAAGTTTCTAACGATCCCTCAACTTTTAGCTTCGTTTAAAGACATTCTCTGTTTATTTGCCCGTATAATCTACGCTTTATGATGACGCTCATAGGATAAAATCCATCTAATGCAGAAATGTCCAACCTTTTAACGTCTGAAACTTGGGGCAAACAAACTAGAATTTTAATTTTTTCAGTTTTTTTTCAATATTAAATTAAGTAGAATGTTTATCAGAAACATGTTAACTTAAAGTTCAAATAAATACTTTCTCCTTTAATGATTTAATCATTTATTGAAAGCTATAAGTAGAAAACGCCAGAATAGCATATATTAATACAGTTTCATGTGAGATTTATGATTGGGTATTTAGATAAAACTATACGTAGCAAATTTATACCAAAACAGTACAAAGATAACTATTTTTGCCTTGAGAATACACAATAGTCCATTATGCGGACAGTGGGAATTTTACATGATATTATTTTAAATTGATCCTGTTCTGTATGAAATATATTTGATGGTGACTGAAACTTAAGTTCATTATTGTTTCGAGAAATGCACATCTTATCTGGCCTTATTTAAGTCCAATCATAAGGACGTAAGAGATGAAATGTACGTCCATAACGTAGTTCATCCGTAGTCTTCAATTCATTAACACAGATATCAAAAGTAAAAGACTGAGAAGAGTTATTTTTTACAAATCTTGAAGAACAGCTGTACACTTAGAGGTTTTTTTTATATCTAATATAAAGAAATAGTGACTTGTAATATGATAAAATAAATTTCATCAAAAAGAACTCCCTAAAACTGAATTGAATATATTTTTTTTCATTTTACACAAAAACTTTGCTTTTTTAATGGACGATGTTGCTTGGCCGATGTTTCTTGTTGTAATCAAATAGTGTTTTACAAAATATCAGCAAGAAAATTATCCCAGAAAAGGTTTTCAAACTGTTGACAAGGGAAAAATATGTTTTAGATTAACAAACATTGTACAATGTTAGCCAAACATGCTTCATTTCATATATATTTTACAATTAATGATGTCATCGGAAGTTATAAATTAAAGAAAAATGTATAAAAGAGACTTTCTATTAAAACAGGCACTATCCTTAAGTTTTCTGTAGCTTATCCTAGTTAGTAAGTTGCCACGAAAAGAGTAGATTTAATAAGTTTTTCTTATTAAAAACGTGAACAGATATTTCCCGTGCTTTAGTTATATTAACTAAACTGAATAAATGAAAAGTTTTCAGCAAATTTCCAATATTGGACATTTACCCTTTAAGTAGGGATCTACAATCATATTTTGTAAGTTTAGAAGAAATAGGGAAATGAAAATTAGTTGAAGGGAGTACAATATTGTGAACCAAATCCGTATATCATAATGGTGAAGCAACTGTGATTTGCTAAAGTGTCACTATAGGATTTATAACTGTTTATAGCACTATTTCATAGGTTAAGATTGAAATTACGCCGTTATTTTCTCTACAACTGGGGTATAGAATTTAAAACTTCTGTTTTTTTTAAGGTGTGCTTACTGATTGTAGATCTTATAGAATACCTCATAAGTTTATAAACGGTCATATATTGCACGAAGTCGATCATACAAAAGGATACATAGTTGCACTTCAAAGCCCAACTTGAAAGTTCTTATAAGAATTAATAAACGCAAATTTGGTGAAAACATTATGAGAATTAATAAATATAATACTATTGTTGAATCGATTCCTATTCAGTCATCGATAAGGAGGGTATGCTAAGAGACGGCCACAGATGAACCGATTATCCACGAGAATAGGGTAGAAAATGATTGACAGGAATTCAAAGTCAATCAAGCATGAATTGGAAATGTGCGTGCCCTGAAACGCAAATGTTTCATATAGGAAGTTTGAGAGCACTTAATACGGTTTTGAGTAAGACAAATCACTCTGTATATAAATGATAAGGGTTGTGTGCAGAAGCGTTTTGCATAAAATAATGTTTAGCATTACGTAATTCTATGAGATTATAAATCTGACACCAGATCAGTCTTTTACAGGGAAGATTTATAAAAATAGCGGGAAGATTTATAAAATAAGATTTCATATAGAATGAAATTTTAAATAGTTGAAGAGGATACTATTATAAGTATTGAAAATATTAATAAAATATATAAAGGTTTGGATATTTCAACTACATTTATTACAAGGCGTTAGAAATATTAACGATATTATGAAGATGAGAATCACTCCAGAAAATCATATACAATAAGGAAAAAGATATTTTGTAATATTTTTCTTTAATTTTTGACATCTAAATCTGTGTTGCTAGTGATATAATATTCATTCGATCCATTTCTGGTAGCATTTACTTATTTTAAGTTGAACCCATTTTCAAAACAGTCTTGTTATCAACAAAAAGCAGAATTGAAATGTTTTAAAACGTTGCAAAAGTTTACGCAACCACCGAATAGTTTTTAGACAATCTCAAACTGTGTAAATAAATTTATGTAAATTAAAAATAGCAATGAGTGGTGAAGATTTTTAGTTTTATTTCCTTCAAAATATTGGTTATTAAAATTTTTCTTTTCAATTTACAACTATTAATGATAATCTTGTGATCAGTTGCTAAATATTTATTCTTCTATGAACAAAAAAAAGAACTCGACAGCGGGAAGATTGTACAAGAAAATACAAGAATATAGTTTGAACATTTTTAAACAATCACGCACGAGTGTGGTGGGAAAGATAGTGTTGTTACACAGTCGTAATATTGACTCATCAGACCAGTTTTTAATCTCTCAGTTCTCTATCGGTCAGTTCTTACTGGCATTTAGAAACTGCGACCTGATCTTTCTCTGGCTTGTGATTTAGATGTTAATTTCAGTAATAAATTTTAATCATACGGATAACATTTGACTTGGTGCTTGTTTTTGTTCGAGGGATAGTACTGTTGCCATCCAATTAAATTTCGATGTTATTTACATTATGATAATTTTTAGAGAGGTAAAAGGCAATGTGGGCTTGTCTACAGAGTCATAAATCCTCGAGAACGGACGCCCTGATTTTCGACCTGGGTTTTGAATAAGTAGATTGCAGACCCTCCTCCACCCCGACTGAAAAAACTCCAGCACAATAACTATGTTCAAGATTTTCCCCGTTTCTTCCGATCGAGGTAAAATCCCTTGTCCCTTTTGGGGTCAGCTACCTTTTAGAACCTAAGAGACTGGACAAATATATCCCTATTTTAAATCATCAGTACTTATGGAAATCATTTATTCAGGAATATGAAAATTTTACTGTGAGTTAAACACAATTTCTTCTTTATAAATAAGGCTCTTAATTTTTTCTAGCTTGAAGATAATTTTAAAAATTTTTAAAAATTTCAAACATTGTTTTTTTCTATGTTATGTCACTGCGTGCAACTTGCGCCCGTATACTAATGAATATGCATATTTTTAAATTTTAAAATTAAGTTGTATAATATATCTTTAAAATGACGAACTTTGAAATGAAAATTCTTAGTTCTTCATAGAGAAAAAACGGTTTTTTTTTTAATATTTTGAAAATTTCAGAAATTTGTTTGATAAATTTTACTGTACTTAAAATTTTTACAGTAGGAATAACATAATGGTTCGCCATTTTAATAAAGCACGTTTATATTGAACGTGCATAAAATTTCATGGTGTAATCTTGCCAATTGTTCTGGTGATATCATGTGCGCAATGACATAGCAATGAAAAAACAATGGTTAAAATTTTAAACAATTAAAAAATTCCTCTACAAGCTCAAAAAAATTGAGAGCCATATTTATAAAGAAGAAAGGGTGTTTAACTCACAGTAAAATTTTCATATTTCATAATATTTTGTTTTAGTAACTAATGATGATTGAAAATAGGGATATGTTTGTCGAGTCTCTTGGCCTTTAAAAGGTACATGACCCCTTAAAATAAAACATTTGTAAGAATAATTGTAATTCATATCTGGTGTCCATTGTCCTGGTTTCGAGGTTCGTGGTGAGCCTCGGTACTTAATTTTATTAAGATGGCAACGGGGAGAAATTCTAAAATACTAATAAAGTATGTAGCCCGTAACGAAAAACGCTTCAGAAATATTTGATAATATACATTTTAGTGAAGATTAATGGCCTTCAAAATATCTTGCGTTCGGTATTAATACCGAAGATATTTTCTTTGAAGATTTCTTCAATATAAAATATAATACTAAAAAATGACAAAAAAAAGACCCAACAAAAGTTGAGGATTCTTTCTTATTTTATTAATAAATACCCCTGAATTGTAGGAGAAGCATCAATGTGCTCTGCTATTGAACCTTTGAAAATGTTGGTTAATGACGCCATTAGAGAGATGATCTAGGATCGCACTTATATTCACCGATCACAGTTCACAGATCCCAAAGAATCGATGAATCTAAAATATATAGCAACGAGAACAAAACATGGCATATTTATCCAAGAGAAAAAGACAGGAAATTAAATATATGTTGGTTATATATGCCGGATGTACACGCTGCGAACAAAAATGTTTTAACGTCATTTTTTTTTTTGACGTTTAATAAAAGTCTCGTTTTTTGTGCTTGTCTGTTATTAAACTGGGACTGGACTTGAATTTATTCTACATATTTAAGAAGAAATTATTTATATTGACCAGTTTCTATCAAAACTCTAAAAACAGCCTCCCAACAATTAATTAATTTTTCTAAAAATATTCTTGAATCACTGCCTTTTATAGCGAAAACCATTAACTAGGTCCCTTCAAACTACTGCGTGTCTTCTTGGGTTATCATATTTGCAACATTTCCCTCGAATCTTGTTATAAGCTCTTGACACGTTTTAGGAGGAATTCCGAGCGATACACCAGAATCGGCAGTGTTAAATTGCAGCATCAGGGGAGCTATTATAAATGCAGATAATCTGATGTTCCAAAATACAGTATGGCATCCCATCGCCTTTTGTCACAGACATGTGCAATTTACCTGATGTAATTGCTTCTCTTTAAGCGATTATATAACTGATTACTGCATAATTGTTTCGCAGAGCATGAAATCAGCATATCCAATACTAGCTGAATACATGTGCTTCGCTAGGGAGTACATTCAAATTAAATTCAACGGTCAATGTATGCAATTAATGTCTACCCCCTTTTATATTTATAAAAGAATCGTAACGGATATTTTTATAGACAAAATAATGTAGAAGAAAATATTCAAATTAAATACAACGGTCAATGTATGCAATTAATTTGTATGTTTAATATCCATAAAACATACTAATTTGAATTAAATTCTTAAAAAACTTCCATCTCAATAAGTCTAGTGGTTAAGTTTTATCTTTTTCCGTATTTCGATACTTTTTTTTCAATTTATTTCGTTGTTAATTAATTTAAAGTATCACAAAAAGAAAAGAAACCACGTGATCAGTATTTAATAAATTAAATTCTAAAAATTAATATTTAAAAATTCCCCAAAAATCAGAAAATGGAGGTAAAGATTACAAAAAGATTTTATTTTAAAGGAATTTTCATGATCTTTCTTGTGATATAAATTTTATAACCCTCAAATTATTATTTTTAATTCAAACTTAAAAAAAGATACAAAAATAGCTTAAAAATTTAATTTTAAAAATTCTAAGAAGAATTTTTCAAAAATATTTCTTAGTGCACCCCTACACTATAAGAAGAATCGCCATACAAAATTTCAGCTCTATAGGTCCAGCTATTTGGTCTGTGCGTTATCTGTCAGTCAGTCAGTCAATCAGTCAGTCAGTTACGAAACTGTTTTATATATATAGACTAAACTAGTCTGGTACTACTATATCCCTGAGGTGATATGATTATATAGTTAATAAGCATCTAAGTCCGAAAAAGATCTTACTACAAATAGGACTAATTATGTACTAATTACGCACAGTAAATACGCGCACAAGCTGGAAATTTCAACGTTTAGCTTCTAAATATCTCTGTAAAGAATTTCTGCAGGCAAATTTTCTATGCTTTTTAAGTATTTTTAACGCTTTGCATTTGACATTTCAAGTAAAATAAAGACTCAACGTTTAATAAAAGTCTCGTTTACGGTATGTTAAAAAATTCTGAATTGCAAAGAGTATTTTCACGCTCAACAAAGTATTGTTCCTTGCATATTTCTTCACTGCCTCGCAGTTCGGAAAATTATACGTATACATCAAAGTAAAGCGTGAACGTCATGAGCTGCGGAAATATGCGGAGTAGAAAATTAGCCTGGAAAGTTTCGAGACAAAGTACTGAGGAGAATACATCAGAAAATTTGAATAATTTAAGGAATATATTCGGTTAGCAGTACCATTCGAAGAATATTATTATTTAAATATTTTGACTTTTTTTTACCGATTTATCATACTATTGTGATACCGTTTATTTGTCGTATTGATATTTCTACATCACCTTTATGTTTGGAAAATATTTCCTATATAATGTTTCTTCAGTGAAGTCGAATACTATAATTATGAATATCAATTATTCTTACACAAGTCTGAAATTGGTTGCCACAAATGAAAATCATAAAAACAAACGTATATTAAGCGGCAGAGGTACCATTGATTCAAAGAAAAATTATTATTTCCTCGTGTATGTCATTACACATTTTTATATACATCTAGCTGCAAGTCCTTTTTCTTGTTCACTGCTTGCATAAAAATAAAATAATTTTGTATCAGAAAACAATAGTCTATCTGAAGAATATATTTTTTTCTGAAACGGTTAAAGTTATTTTCGTTTTACTTTGCAGGAAAATCAATTCTCAAAATAACACGAAAAAATAAATTTTCGGAAATATCCCCTGAATTTAACCGCAGGATTCTAGTTTGCTTGCTTTTCCAAATTCTTTCGAGAAAAACCACTTAATAGCGTACATCCTCTGGGTTCGCAATAAACCTTAATAGCGACTTTAATGGCGGATTTTTTTTAAAGAACATCAGTGATCATAACCATGAAAGTGGCAAAAAATTAAATGGTTTTCTCCCTTAATCAATAACCGAATTCTTTCCCCAGACGGATAGTGATGAAAAAAATCTTCACATACTTCCAGTAATTTTGCTCGAGGCAAGGAATTTAGATCGATTCAAGAAGGTATGCTGCGAGAAATTTTTGATCTTTACTTCCTCTGTTAGACCTCTTTTCAATTAGAAACCGGGGAACTTAATGGTTCCGGAGTTCATTAAGAACGCGGAATTTTACGTTTGCAGTACTTGATTGAGATTATTGGTCTTCCGTATTGCATTTATAGAATCGGTGCTGTTTCGTGGTTTAGGGTTGTGTTAAACTAGAGGTAATTTTTTTTATTTATTCAAAATATAGGGAGGAAGGCATTACTCCCAGTTTTAGACCGATTATCAACTCACATGATTTTTAAGAACATTCATTACATTTTTAAAATCTTTATCAAATGAAAATTAGTTACTTTTAATGACTAAACATTACCTACTAGAAATCCAAAATAAGGTTTAGTGACTAAAAATGTCTATTTTAACATTGCTCAATAAATAAAGTAAGTTACTGTTAGTTATAAGTGAAATCCCCAAATTTCTGAAAATTTTTATTGAAAATATTTTACATGTCAAGAAAAAAATATTATATATACTATAAGGCCTATATATACATACATACATAATAATAATTGCAAACATAAGTAAGCTAAACATGGCCAGATGTATCTTTGAATAGAAAAAGACGAAAATGCAGTCGATTTAATTATTGGAACTTATAATTTTTCAGTAATACAGGTGTCAGTATATATTGCAGTCATTAACGTACTTGCATTTCTTGTATTCTCCGTGTTTTCTTGTATTTGCTTCTCTCCCGTTTATACTTTATCATCCACTTTTCTCGTTCATCTTTATCTGTAATCTTTTGGTATCTTCTTCTTAGTGCCCTAACTTGGCTCCTTTTCGCTTTTAATTTTTCATTCCACCATGGTGCTCTATATGTTGGGTTCTTTCTAACTTTTCTTTTATGTTTCTTACAAAGGTCTATTATTATCGCATTTAGCTTCTCAATACTCTCATCAATAGACATTTCAGAAATTACCACTTTCAGGCTCTCCAACTTTCTCCTAATGTCAATTCTAAATTCGAACCAATTTAAATCTTGGATTTTCCATCTAGTAACATAGCCACTAGTTCTATTTCCACTACTATCTACAATGTCAAATGTAATGGCATTATGATCTGCATTCTGATAATCATCTTTAACAGTCCAATTTAATTTTTTGTCCTCATCAATACCAAATGTAATTGTGACATCAGTCCAGCCTTGCCCGAACGGTCCGTCGAATGGTGGCCTACTATATGGATTATTTTTTATAATTCCATCATTTCTAATCACCATATTTACAATATCCAATCCCCTATTGTTAGTAGGTCTTTGGCGCCACAGGATAGATCTTGCATTTAGATCTCCCATTACTACTATCTTTTTGTTATTAAATTTTTCTATTATAGCGATAAGCTGCCCGCACTGTGGTTCCATACGTTCAACTTCTCCGCCTGCCGGCGGTAAATAGATGGTAATAAATCTGTACTCTGTTTCATGACTAAAACATTTTATAGCTATAATATGGTCCGTGACTAATATATTCTGATATCTAATTCTTCTTCTAAGAGCCATTTCTACTCTCGGATCCGTTTCATATTGTACAATTTGATAACTACTAGGAAAGCCAATTACCTCATGTTTGTTGCCCTTTTTAACATATGGCTCATTACTAGATATTATGTCGTATTCAAGTTTGCTGGTTAACTCTCTTACTGCGTTAATTGAATTGTTCAAATTAATATGTAAACACTTATATAAGATATTGAAGACGTTAGCCATAGTCCGTTCTATTGGAGATCCGCTCTACCTCCGTGCAATAACACCGGCACGTACGATCAGTAGGCATATGATTTGTAGCAATTTTAACATTACTTTTTGCATTAAAATAAGCACAATTAACGCACCGTATTTTGCCCTGACATTCTCCTTCGTGATCTTTACTCCCACATCCTCTACAGATTTTATCATTTTTGCAAAATTTTGCTATGTGTCCTAGTCTATAACAATTTTAATATATTATTGGCCTGATATATTCTCTGATGTTATATCTCCTCCAGCCCATTTTTATTTTATTTTCTTTCATTATTTTACTAAATGCCTGTCCATTCATTTCCAATATAATATTATCTCCTCCTCTAGCCTTGAAACTAGTTATGTATTGCACTTCTCCACCTATTAATTCTTCATTTTGTTCTTGTACACATTCACGTAACTCATCTCTTTCCATACTTTCAGTAATCCCATAAATAAAGATTTGTGGCTTTTCAATTTTATAATTTTTTACAATACTATCAGTGTTCTTAATCTCTTCAATTACCTTGTCTATTTCTTCTGCCGTGTCAGTCCCTATTAACACGCCCCCTCTGCCAATCCTTCGAAAGGCTCTTATTCCTACCTTTAATTTAACCGGGTCTATCTCTTTTTGGATATCAAGTCTTGTTGTTACAGATTCCTGAATTTCCTTTGGGATAATCGTCACTACGTGCACCCCACCTTCTGCTCTGCTTTTAGATCGAGATCTATTCCTAGATCTGCTTCTCGCAACTTTTTCAGCATAGGTGTCTCCATCTATCATAGGTGTCTCCATACCCCTAAGTAATCCTCTAAGGTACTGTGTATGGGCTTGGTGCTTTTTAAACATTTGATATAGTGTTCCAACATCTTTCAAGATTACCTCTCTTTCTTTTCCTGTAGGCTTAGATTTTTAAGCATCTATTATTCTATCTAAACATTCTTTAGCTGTGTATGTGTTACTATATATGCCCTCATAATCTTTGAATCCCATCCCCCTATCCTTTTCCTCCATTTCTTTAACTTCCTCTGTTGTCTCTGTTAGTGATTCTCTCGACGAAACAGACATCATAAAGGAGTTTATGGGAAAACAAATAAACCAGTTTTTACATACCCATTAATCACATACATGTAACTGCACCGATATCTATTTCAGTTACCTGTTTACTTTAATAGATTTATTCAGCTGCACATATACTTCTAGACAAATTCAGAACAATGATACTTTATAAATATGGCACCTAGGTTCAGAATAATGATCAATCTAAACTCCAAGAAACTCTGCTATGTACAAATACACAGAAATACAATATAAATATTTAGGTTTTTATCCTACCTATTCACAAAGAGCAACACCTCTATCAATGCGAATTCAACTTATTTCCCGTGATGTCCTTGACTTGCCCTTGGCACGCTCCAGCGTCTGTCCGCAGATAATCCATAGATGCCTGCCGGAAGGGAAGCTGAGCTCGCCGCAGCTCACTTTGCTCCTCACCGTACGTGCGGCCTAGGTCGAGCTTTGCAACTAAGATTATTTCTTGCAAATAATATTCAGCTCACACCAATAAAAGTTGTATCAATATGAAGCTCACCACTGTATCTTCAATATTATCCACAAATAAACTAAAAATAAACTGTTTTATCACAAAAAAAAAAAACATTTCAGATTCAAGAGCGTTGAAATATCCCACCTACACACTCGAACGCTGTGTTGCCACTAACTGGAAATAAAAGGGTGGAAGGGTCTGGAACGGGCGGCTTGTACCTTCAAAGAAGATAAGAACTTAATAGAAGATGGGTGGAACATTCTAGCTTGTCGGCAATTACCTTATTTACGTTGCTAAAGTGTTTTTATTCATCATGATAGCAAGTTACAGCAGTTAAAACGCACGCAACAGGCTCTCAACATACTCATTTCTAAAGGAACATTGAAATTGAACGTACATGTTAGAAATTCTATAACTTTTGATTGGTTGAAGATAAAGTGCAAAAGTGTATATGAAATTGAAGGAAATTTAATAATCTACAACTTTGTCTGGGACAATTTTTCTGAAAAACGATCATGGGAGGCACTAGAAGCAAATGTTTGACAAAAAGAGTGAGGTAAAAATGATTTTTTCGAAAATTATCGATTTTCAATGACGTATATCTCGAAACCTGTTGGGAATTCGACATATATGTATGTAACTATTTTATAGAAAATTGAATTAGCTTTCATTTTTATATTTAACATTTTTTTCTACAGTGCACCGTTTCCGAGATATAAGAAAAAAACCAAAAAATGGGACCTTTCCACCCCCCTCCTTCCTTTAGCTCACCCCCCAGGGGCGGGGCCTTTTAGTATGTTTACCTACTAACTACTCCTCACAAAGTCCTGAAGTCAAAAATTCTCGCATATTCAATGCATTCTAAACCCCTCTTTTTAGCACTCATTGACTGGACTATACATCTTTATATGACGGTGGTAATCCAAGAAGTGCCACCTGTACATGACCACAGGGCCTTATATAACTTTCATAGACGGCCTGCCATGTGACACTGCAAAAGTGGAATAATTGGGTGAGCCTGGTTCTCCGGGCTTGCAAAACTTATATGATGAAGAGGGATTATCTTCAAATGTACAGGGATCGTATAGTATCTGCCGAAATCAACTCCTTTGTTCTTAAAATGGAAGCGAACAACATAATTAATTTACGCACAAGAAAATTTAAAAAGAATTTAGAATTTTGAAAGGGTTTTGGGGTTTTATATGTTACATATATATATATATATATATATATATATATATATATATATACATACACACACACACACACCTATATATATATATATATATATATATATATATATATATACATATATATATATAAAGCATAATAAGCTTTACATTGATCTTCAAGGTAAATATAACTTTCCTATTTATCCTAAATTTTTTCTTTCAATTTCTAAACTTGATGCTTTCGCATACACTTTGATAAATAGGGAGACAAAAATATGTTAAATATATTTTTTTAATTTTAAAAGTATTCTTACGCTGAAAAATTTCAGGGATTTCTGCTCTCCTTTTATGAGACATCCCTGAAATTAAAAAGACAGTTAAATCTGTAATGGAAATGTTTAATCTTTTTCCTCTAGGACTCTTTTCCAGTTGCAAAATGAATTTAAGCAGTGTAATAGCATGTACTTTTTGAGGGCAGCTATTATGTGCTTCAGATATAAAAGTTTTGAAAGCATTTCGTGTTAAACTGCTCTAAATTTATAAAAACTTATCTGAGGCTTTTTTAAAAGGTCTCGTGACTAGGCGTAGTTGGAGAGAAGAGAGCTGCATTCGATTTATTTTGTATTCAAAATGAGGCAAAATATGAAAATTTAAGTATTTTGTATTTTTGTGGCGTAACATCTATGAAAAAATTGGAAGCATTTAATTAAGTACAAAAAAAATTAGGATTCCTTTAATGTTAATACTCCACATTAGCTGGAACATACTTTTAAAATATTTGAATTACTCGTATTTAACATTTTTTGTATTATTTTTTTAATTCTATGGTCCAGGAAATATAAGTATCGCTGATATAGAAGATTATTTGTTTATTATTTAAGTAATTTATGCAGTTTTACGCAAGAATATTTCAATCTTCTAATTCATCTAAATTTTTAAATCGTCGTAGGCTTAATACACACATTATATATATATATATATATATATATATATATATATATATATATATATATATATATATATATATATATATTAGCTGAATACCCGCACTTCGCTACTGAGTACATTCAAATTAAATACAACGGTCAATGTATGCAATTAATACAAAAAAAAAATTATATTTATAAAAAATTCGTAACGGATATTTTTATAGACAAAATAATGTAGAAGAAAATATTCGAATTAATTCTAATAGAACATGCTAAAGAGTATAGTAGAGTTAATATAGTACAGTTTGAGGAACATTTCTTTTACTGTATTGTAATATTTTTTTGGATAATGTCCAATCGTCTACCGCATTAGAAAGAAAAAAAATATTTTTTTTTGTCAATTTATTCCGTTGTTATGCACGTGACGCAAAATTTGTTTGAAGTATCACAAAAAGAAAAGAGACCACGTGATCAGCATTCAATAAATTAAATTCTAAAAATTAATGTTTAAAAATTCACCAAAAACAGAAAATGGAGGTAAAGATTCGAAAAAGATTTCATTTTAAAGAAATTTTTAGGATCTTTCTCTTGATATAACTTTTATAACCCTCAGATTATTGTTTTAAATGCAAACTTTAAAGAATGTTGCAAAAACAGCTTAAACATTTAATTTTATAAAAATCTAAGAGGAATTTTTCAAAAATCTTTCTTAGTGCACCCCTACACTATAAGAAGAATCGCATGCAGAATTTGAACCCTTTAGGTCCAGCGGTTTGGACTGTGCGTTACCTGTCAGTCAGTCACGGAACTGTTTATATATATATATATATATATATATATATATATATATATATATATATATATGCATTTAATGAAATAGGGCAATATGTGACATAAAACTGATGGAGAAATGGAATTCTATTTTTTGTAGATAGGAGCAATTAATTTCTTTGAAATCAATAAATCTTATGTATATGAGTCTGTTTAAACCTTCAGATCATACATATGTATGTGACAATGAGAAATTAAAATTAGGTAATAGCAATAAAAATGATAATACTAGTAATGATAATAAAGGCAATTATATAATAAGGCAATAATAAAAAAAATAAACAAAAGATTCCTAAATAATGCAGTAAACATGAGTATACTCAAATATTAGACATAAAAATTAATTATATAACATTGGACTTTAAAATCAGGTAATTCTTTTTATTAATTAGATCTTGAAAAGTTTGCTAACACGATAACATATTTTGCTAATTTTTATTTATCTAACGAAAAGCATAAGATTATAATTGTTTTTGTTACTTTTAATGTTTTAGATGAATGCTGTCGATATAACTAGTGAATGCTTTAATAATATCTAAAACTGTTGGTATAAATAATTGGATTAGTTTACTTATTTGTAAAATTATTGCATGTGGGTATGTAGAGAATTAGGCTATTGTCCTTCTAATTTTAATTTTAATTGTGATATATAATCTTTTAAGTTTGAAAAAATAATGCTGAAAAGATAATATTCCAGAGTTCGAAGTAGATTGAATGAAATTATCGTAATGTGAAAACATACTGGTCCTTCAATGGAAAAAATATGTTATCATGATTGAAATTGATTTATAATTTATGGGCCTCCACAAAACTTTACCATTCGTCAGCTCACAAAGAAAAAATAATAAATATATTTCAGTCTTAGTTTTGAAATTCTTTACCCAAAATTTTGGTTTGAAAAGCAACAATTTTTAGTAAGAAATGTATTGCCCTCTTAGGCATCTGTACTCAGTTATCACACGTACTGGAAAACTGAAAAAACCCGTAAGTAATGCAAATTACAGAGGAAAAAATAAAGTATTTTGCGGGGACAAACTTATAAAACAATGTTTGTAATTTGCAGAGTTTTGTGACTTTTTGCACCTGTGGCAGTATTTTTAAAAAAAATGTGATGAAGCAAGTCATACAACGTGCCCAAACAAACTACTTATTCCATCGATCAACTATGAGGCCGGTAAATCGTTACACGCAACTGTTTTTTTTCGTGCAAATAAACTTTAGTTGCTCCGAAAAAAAAAGTTTTAGATTTATAGATAAAAATGTACACTATTAAATTTCCTGTTAAGCAATAGTAAATCTTCATTCTTAAATGTATGTATTCTACTCATATTTTTAAATAAAAAATGAATGCCATTCATTATTATATAAAAAATGTAGGAGTGGGAAGCTAATTTATTTCATGGAAAGTTTATCAAAGAACTTTTTGACTATATTATCATGTTTTTCGTAAAGATATCAATGATTGAAACTTTTTAAGTTTTTCTGATTTTTGAATAAAATTATTAAGAAATTTTGAATTGAATAACAGTTCTGTGAAGTATAAAATTAAAGATTTTTCACGAGTGCAGTTTTGAAAAGCCATCTCGGAAATGCTATATAATTATGACAATTCTAAATTATTTTTTATTTAGAGTTAGTGAACTAATCACTCATAGACTCTTCAGGAAGAAGTATTACCTGGTACATAACTCTTCATAACATAGCCAAACAGCTTTATGCTGAAAGTGGTAAAAACATTGAGAACAAAGAAATTTGTGTTTGTGCAAGAAATCATATGCTGGATAATTTTTGCTTGCACTAGATTTATCTTACTTATACGGGACTCCAATTTACGAATTTTAATTTTGAAATCTCAATAATATAGACATAAGGCTGTTGAAAGATTTTTTTATGATTTTGATTAAATAATTAATGAGGCTTTTTGCTTGGAGGATCCTTTCTATAACAATATTGTATCTCTGGTCCCAAACGTTATAGAAAAAAGCATGCAATGTATTATTGCTAAATAGTATTATAATCAATTGTTTCGAAACAATTTAATTTTATCGTTACATCTGCTTCAAAAACCTAAGTAAATTTATATAAATATTATATTTATATAAAACCCTAAAATTGTATAAATATATTCTTTAAAAATGTAGGAAGTGTCACCATTTTTTAAAGTATAAACGATTTTCTTTTCTCATTGATATATAGTTTAAAAAATAATTTACAGTTTTTAACACTTTACAGAAAAATTATGATACTAAATTAATTATATAAAAGATTTCATCTCCTGTACAAATGACATTCTAATGAGGAATATTGACTGCAAATAAGGAAAAAGAATATACAAAACAGTAATTAAATTTCAAGGTATAACGCTTAATTTGTTTATGCCAAAATTTTTAAAGAACAACTCGTCCTTTGTGCCTTTATGAAATTCATAGACATTTGAAATAGCTTTTTATTGATAAGAAATGCATGAAATAAACACTATATATCCATAAAAAATAAATTAATGAACAAACATGCATATAAGATAGGTTGAGGGATGGAGAAATTTGATTTTTTCGAACTAATATACACACACACACACACACATATATATATATATATATATATATATATATATATATATATATATATATATAAGAATACATAAACTAATATAAATATGACTGTGATTTAAAACATTGTATAACCAATTTCCTTATTTCTATTGTTACTATATATTTAACTTTTATTTTTAGGTAAGTTCCTTCCTTCTTATTCGTGACGGAAATATGACTGCACACGTAAGTATGGAAAGTTTGAAAAAATATCTTAAATTTAGGATAGAACCTGTTTTAGGCTTATGTTAATGTATCGGACATTGGCATAACACTATGAAGCGGGATATCACTGGACATCATGGCACAGGGTGTACGCAAAGACAAAGGAACAGAGATACACACCATCAGTTACATAAACAAATGCATTTATATACAAAATAAATTTTTTTGTCTATTTTTTTTTATTAATTACAGATAAATAATATGACACATATGAACTTTCAAATCGCCATAATAACTAAGATTTTTCTTTCGAATATGAAAGCGAAAGTAAATAATTTATCCCTCTGTGGTTAAAGTTCATTCCACGATATTTACTTCAGAGACCTATTTATAATTTTTACACGCTATACCGAAATTTCTTGATTTATAAAAAGGGATATTAAAAATAAACAAATAATACATGTCCCTCTTAATTTCATTCACAGGCCGCACTACCATTGAACTGCAGAGCTATATATATATATATATATATATATATAATATGTATATGTATATGTATATGTATACGTATATGTATATATATATATATATATATATATATATATATATATATATATATATATATATATATATATATATAAATAAACCAAATCTGCATGTAACCCTATATAGTTAAAATGTAAGATCTTATGCTCATTTGTACAATGTCAATAAAATTTGAGTAAACTAATCATTCATTATCTTACATAAATGCTTTAAAAGCAAATGACGCATAGTTATTATCTAGGGAATTAATTACATCATATGACCATATGATTATAATGTATATACACACAGAAAAAGTAAGAATGCAATTCATAATATTTAAATGAGAGATTTTCCTACGTTTGCACACCGCTTTGTTTCGCTAATGCAAAAATCATTTGAATAGTAAGATGCATAAAGTAAGAGCAGGTTAAAAAATACCACAACTTCAACAAAAATACCTTTTTTTATCGAATCAGGTAAGAAAGTTTTACATAAAAGTTCGCTTTTGAATTAAGCTTTTCAATACATTTCTTTTTATATTGAAGGGGATTCACCGGTTATAAGAGTACTCTTTCAAAAACTGTAATATCATCATATTGTTACCATTCTTTGCGTCTGATTTTTGGAATAAATCAGGAGAAACTGGATTGAATATTCAAATGTATTCAAATGAAATGGAGATGAGAGCGAAGGCTTTATGAGTATCGTGTTTTCAAACCTCTCTCTCATATTATAGAAATATTCTTTATGAATATGATTTTTCAGTTAGAAAGTTGAATATTTAAAATTTCTCATTTATTCTAAAATTCCTTTCAGTAAAATGAAATATAAAATCACTTTCACTGAATAACAACCTTTATAAATAATTAATTCAGCTGAAATATTGGAATAATCCCCCCCTTCCCCCATCTGCAACTCTCCTTTTCTGAAAATAAACATGATGGATCGTGTTTTGTTGAATAAAATTTTATCCACCGAATGTTGCTTCTCATACGCTGTGGAAAGACAAATAAACACCTAAGAATATGATTCAAAATATTGTGATGCTAGTATACATAAGCTTCAGCATAACGGAAACACACGTTCTCGTCAATTGTTCCGTGCGAAAGCAGCTTATATAAGGCAACAAACATCTGTGGTAGCATATAGGGCTGATTGCCCTATATGCTACCAAAAGCATTATCCCGGGAGCATGGCAAGTGATCATTATTTAAGTGAATTTAAACGAAGTACGATAGATGGTACTCGTGAGATGAATCATAGCATTTCAGAGATACACGCAAAGTTTAGATTTTTAAGATCGACCATTTCAAGGGTGTGCTTTAAATAGAATTATTATGATAAAACATCGAACATACGGCAACAGTGTGGCCGTAAATACCCTGGATGATCACGATCAGCATCATCTGTCGATAATAATTTCATGAGATATGAATGCAACATTGCCTCAAATAACGTTACAATACAATTCTTGGACCTCTATTGTTGCAGTGTCGAAAGTGGCCAAGAGATAGAATGCGGTATAAAAGTAAAGAATTAAAATTAACTTGTTAAAATAGCAGCAAGATAATATAGTAGTTTAATAGCATAACCCAGAATTGCTTCCCACAGTCGAGCGCTAAAGATAAAAATCAGACTTAATTTGGGTCTACAAAAGAAACTCAAACCACTACGTTATGAGTTGACCCACGTGGCTCGGATGCACTAGGAATTAATATAACACTTATAATAAATAATAAATAAAATTTCGGACTCACATTAATAACAGGAATAAACGGGAGAAGATGGTTGCATGATGAAGTTAATTTATTATAAAAAAAAAGATTTTGATTGCAAACACAATTACCAAAGATGAAAATCACCGTTAAGTCTACCAGTCCACACTCCCGTGACTCCCAGCACCGTGCCCCGTAACAAGAGACCTTGCTCTAACGCCATCAAACCGAGAATGTCTTCTCAGCGAGTCCAGAAAAAAACTCGTTCATTCAACATGTCGCCGAGATGCATATATTACGCCAAACGCATGCACAATCGACCTGTCCTACTTGGCCTGCATATCCCACAGTGGTGATCATTTCATTCGATATTTTTTTAATGCAATTAAATTGCAATTTAGCAAGTTATAAAGCTCGTGGCTTTATAACATCTACTAACATTAGAGTGAATATTTTCCATACTTTCTTATTAAAGATCATATTGGTCATTGCACAATATGATCTTTAATAGCCGACGCCCAACCCGAGTGCTGTTGCTTTCCCCTCGACACAGAGCTTTGCTCCTCGTATGGACACTCAGGAACACTACCACTGAACATTCGAAGACTCGAAACGAGTAGCCTGGTCTGACGAGTCTCGTTTCGAACTCTATCAGGCAGATATAAGAGTGTGCATGTGAACAATATGCCATAAATCAATGAATCCAGATTGTCAATAGTCCCCTTGTCCACCCGATCTCAACGTTATTGAATATATCTGGGATGTCATGTAATGTACCGTTTAAAGCACATATCCCTCATCTACGAATAATATACAACTGGAGACCACTCTTCAGGAGGCACAGGGGTTCATTGGCTGGACTTTCTCATGGAGTCCATGCCCCGTCTCGTTACTGCAGTTTTATGATCAAGATGTGGAACAATAAGGTATTAGAGAGGTATCCCTATATATATATATATATATATATATATATATATATATATATATATATATATATATATATATATATATATATATATATACTAGCTGGATACCCGTGCTTCGCTACGGAGTACATTCAAATTAAATACAACGGTCAATGTATGCAATTAATGCCAAAAGAACCAAAAAAAAATATATTTCTAATAAATACAACGGCCAATGTATGCTACTAATGCCAAAAAAAAATCTAAAAAATCGTAATGGATATTTTTATAGACAAAATAATGTAGATGAAAATATTCAAATTAAATACAACGGTCAATGTATGCAATTAATTTGTATGTTTAATATCCATAAAACATACTAGTTTGAATTAAATTCTTAAAAAACTTCCATCTCAATTAGTCTAGTGGTTAAATTTTATCTTTTACCGTATTTTAATATTTTTTGTCTATTTACTTAGTTGTTATGCACGTGACGCAAAATTAATTTAAAGAATCACAAAAAGAAAAGAAAAGAAACCACGGGATTAGCATTTAATAAATTAAACTCTAAAAATTAATCCTTAAAAATTCACCAAAAATCAGAAAATGGAGGTAAAGATTCGAAAAAGATTTCATTTTAACCCTTTCAGGAGTAACAACTTCAACCGTCTGCACGGTGCAGATTTTATTCCTAATTTTTTTTAACTAAGAATCTTGAAATTTTTTCTAATTAAAGGTTGCAAAATGTTTTTACCTCTTTAAACTCATAACAGATGGCAGTACTCACCATTTTTCTGCTCATTTAACTAGAATACATTGAATGCAAGTGAGAAAAAGACTAGATTTAGGCGTTTGCACTTTGCAAACGGTGCCCCTCAAAGGATAAAGGAATTTTTACGATCTATCTCGTGATATAAATTTTATAACTCTCAAATTATTATTTTAAATGCAAAGTTAAAAAAAGTTACAAAAATAGCTTGAAAATTTAATTTAAACAAATCTAAGAAGACTTTTTCAAAAATCTTTCTTAGTGCACTCCTACACTATAAGAAGAATCGCCATGCAAATTTTTGTTCTATAGAGCACAAAAGTTCTATAGAGCAAGATCTGATATTCTAGAGAAGTATCTGAATTTGTTAAAACATGCTTTGAAAAGTATGTTTACTCAGGCCCAAAAGTGCTTGTATGATTTTATCTTGTAGAAGATGGTTGTGAGTACTATGGAGATAGTTCTTTCTTGTGAACATACTACTTACTACAGAGGATTTGATTTAGCTGTTTTTGGTTTGATTGGTACCGGACATTTTTGTTCAAAATAAAAAAAGAAATGTATATAGAAAGTAAAATTGAGAAAAACACTTCTAATTCTCTTTTAATTGTATTGTGCTTGTGATGTTGTAGCTTCGCAATAAAAATTACTTAAATATGTTTTGATAAATTGTATTCCATTGGATAGTAATTATCTATAATTTTTCCTAAGTTTTTAATGAGAAGAGTACAATAATATATGGGAGAATAAATTGAAAACATGGGTGCTCACATTTTTATCCCCGACTAATGGAAATGGATTTGGTATAAATATTATCGTGTTTCTTGTCTCAAAATATTCGGTTCGAAACGTAACTCAATTTCTTGGGTATCCATAACAAATTTTGAAATTGCTCAAAATTTTTTCCTTGGGCTTTCCTCTGTATTTACCAAAAATAAAATACTTTACTCTATGTTACGCAGATCTGCAGCTTGTGAGGGTATTTGATATTTGAATGTCTCGTTCCGAAAGCATTTTGCGACGATACTTTTTGCATCTTATCAAAACATGTCATGAAAGTTTAGGGAATTTTTAGCAACAATAATAACATTTAACATTTTTTTTTACATTTACAGGTGTTATTAATTCTTTCAAGTGGAAACAGCTGTGATGATCTATGTATCGAAATCTAATTTATTTACGCTAGAAAAAAATATCAATTGATTAAAAAACGTTTCAGCTATAAAACGTGCGCATTTTGTGGTTTCTTGTAAATTATTTCTGAAATCTTTGTGGTCTAGCTTCTACCAAATCGATAGAGTATAGCATCAGTATTCAAGCATTTTTTTACTGTATTTAGTAATTTGATGATTAGTTATTTGAAGAATAGATATATGATGCTACTGTTAACTTCATGTCTCCAATATTCACTTTCTGTAAAAATGCAGATTTAATGTTTATTATTACGGTATTACAACTTGAAACATGCGATAATATTCCTACGGCTGCATAAAAATTTATCACAATGAATGATGATTTCTTATAAACTTTTTTAGCAATTACATGTAATTGAAAAATTAATTTCTGTATTAGTAACTACAAGCGAGCGAAAATAAGTTGCTTCATTTTTCTAAGGCATTCGGTAGTACGATTAGATGACGCACACAAAAGAACACAAGACATGAATCGTATAATAACAGTTCGACCGATATTTCGCATATATATATAAATTTATGGTGACAATACCACCAGTGGTTTATAGGGAAAGTCCTAGGTAAGAGTCGTTGTTGCTGTTGCTTATGCCCCTTGACCGACAGCAACCTCCGATCAAGTCTCATACAGGCTACTGGGTTGAAGGGGCACGGCTCTGGTTTTAATTAGCACCACAAGAGTCGGAGTCCGACTTGGCTACGAACCGGTCCCGTAATTTTGAACCGAGTGAAGTGACGTGACGGGAAGAGTTATCTACCTTTTGAATCCTCGATTACAAGGCACCAAACGTTAGTAAATTGCTGTTCCTCGAGAATTTTAATCAGAAAATCTGATGTGTTCATCTTATTTAAGAATACCATAAAATACCATTTAGCAAGTCTTTCCTTTTTAAGATTTTTTTTCATAAAAAATATTAAATAAAAAATTCTTAATGGCTACCATCGATGGTAGCCATTTTAAACGGATTTGTAGCTGGCATATTATTTGGAGAAGGAGTCACGCCGAGGAGAGCATTCTTAGAACAAAATCAAAGTCGATTGCAACTGATTATAATTCTTAATTAGGTAAAAATATTAAATTTGGTACTAATAGTTAAAAACATATGTATGCAGCTATTAAAAGTTTCATTTATTTTGGTATATCGCAAAATAAGATTTAAAATCACATACATGTGCACGGAACCTTAAACTCCTAATAAAAATAAGGTAAAATTAGTATAAAAGTAATGTAAAAGTTATGATAAGTGGCAGAAAATGATTAGTGCCACAAAATAAGATATTGACATGGAATATAGGTGTGCACTGGACCACAATGAAAAACTTTAAACTTAAAAATATAAAACTTTTTAAATAAAACTTCTCATAAACAAATTCATTCTTTATATTTCTCGGGGTTTGAGAAGTTTAAAACAACACGCGTTTCTTTCTTTAAACATAATGCATATCATATACCCGATTCGAGCATTTCCTGTATCCAAATTTTATTTCTTTAGATATTGTGGAACAAAAAAATATTTTTGTTGTAGGGTATACCCTAATGTTTGGGAAAAATTTTAAGCCTGCCTCTAAGAGGAAAATAGGATTTTGTTTCACATAATTTTTTGCTATCAAACTCATTTTCTAAGAAATGTACCAATAGAAATTACAGGTTTAAGAAGCTTTTGTCTTTAAACATATCTTTAACCATTTTCTTTCAATTATATATACAGTAGAACCCCGATTTTACGTTGTCCTTTTCTTACGTTATCCCGCTTCCAACGTCATTTTCTGCTGGTCCGTGGAAATTGCCTATACCGATAATGTTAAAATATCCAAATATGTAAACCTAGAAGCAAATTTGCAAAATTGTTAGTATTGAACTGGTTGTAGTTGGAGTTATATCTAAAATCAAAAAAACAAGTAAAGATTACACATTCTTTCCAATAATTCATCCGGTCAGACAAAAATACTTAGCTCCACACCAAGCAATGAGACACGAAACTCATGCACACTCACTTTTATAGACATAGTAGGGATAAATATCGCCGTATTAGGGGAATTTTTGGTGTTGCCAACTTATTTTAAAACGATTATCACAATCTTTATTGTCTAAATTAAAAAACTGGGTTAGAATTGATACGAGGAAATTGACAGGAAAACCCTGGTCAATAGCTATAGTTAGGAATTTAATTGTACTGACGTCCATAGTTTTTTTGTTTGAATGTAAACGTTGACAACGTATTAACAGGTTAGTAACTATATTGCGTTTAATATTTAAATGTAGAGCATTATTCCAATTCATAATTCTAACAGTTTTAAAGTTGTAAAACTCGCGTTTATCATATAGACTGTATGATATTATATTTTGATTAACATTTAAACTCAAGTCTAAAAATACCAAATTTCCATCGTTATCTTTATCAGTCTCCAATTTAAGATTTTTAGGGTAAAAATTAATATCTATTGCATTTAAATTTTCATTAAAACATATGAGTATATCATCTACATATCGGAAAAACATAATTCAACGTAGATTTAGAACCATTACTCCTCTTTCGTAAAAGTGAAGGTATATATCTGCTAAAGCAGATGAGCATCCTCCACCCATTGGTATTCCATGTATTTGCTTATAGAAGTTTCTACCATTATATAAAACTGTTTCATTAAGTACAAGATCTAATAACGCACGATATTTATTTTCAGTTATATATGTCTTTAAATCATATTGATCGTATAATCCAAGTATAATACTATAGAGATCTTTTAGGTCGATAGAGTTGAAAAGATCCGTAAAATCGTAGCTTTTAATGCTGGTTATATCACCTTTACCTTTTATCTGTTTAACTATTTCTAAGCTATTATTTATGAAATAGCCACCTTCTTTACTTATTTTTTTATAAACTATTTTAAGTATATTTAAAAGTTTATTATTAGCAAGCGTTAAGTACATATTGCAGCCCACAATTACAGTTCTAAATTTAACAGGTGATTTATGAAATTCAAGGATTAAGACTAAATAGGGAAACTTTAGATTTTCAATATCATAACCTGCACGGCGATATAAAGCTTTGATACGATTTTGTATAGTACAAGATATAGAATCTAATTTTTTATAAACAGTATTATCAGTATAGCACTGTAATAGTTTGTCACAATAAAAGTTTTTGCATATAAATGCATAGTTAGCAGAAACATTATAAACATATGTTATAGCAAATTAATCTTGTAAAGCAGTTATAGACGGTTTTAAGGTATTCAAATTTACATGAAGATTTTTTGGCTTAGTTCTCAGATAAGCAATTTTAAAATCACTTAAATAATGAAATTTCCACTGTTCGAATGTACTTACAGGTATACTATGCTTTATAGCTGTTTTATATATAAATTCATCAAGATTACGTTTAAAAATTTGGAATACATTCTTTTTATAATCTATGCGAAATCCAGTACCATAATTCATTAAATTAGTCAAAGCCGTATTGTCTGTAATTTGAGTATTACCTGTTATAATGTGGCTGTAGTGTTCATTGTAACCTGTCATATTATGTTTACAATTACAATTTCCAGGAGAAGCATCAACTAAATTTTTTGATATATTATTATAGTTGAAAACATAGCGACCCAACGGTCTACTATATTTGAAGCTATTAAATATTTTTATATTGTTCAAAGGAAAATATTGCATATTCTGATTTAAAATTTTTGTAAATGGTATTTTATCGAACCCATTGTTTGCATACTCAGTTATACAGTAAATATTGCTACAGCTTTTTGTCTCGTAGTCATGTAATGTTATGCCACAATCAGAGCTCTTATTTTTGACTAGGTCTATAAGAATAGGAATGAAATGCGTATTATTAGGAATAAGTTGTTTTAAAGACTTTCCAACAACCAACTTCTATAGATTATTTAGCCAAACATTTTTAGAACCATAAATGGTGTTTTTAATCCATTTTATTGGATAATCCGGTTTTAAATTTATAGTTTTACATAGCATGTTGAAAGAGTCTATATAATCTTTATATTTATATTTATTACGACGACCACCTCTTTGCTTACGTTTTAGATAGATATTACTACTGGAATAGTTAGAATTATGTTCCAATACACTTTGTGTATTGGATTTAGCAATATAATTCTAATTGTAATTTTTGTCGTAAACGTTAGTGTTAAGACCGTAAGGGTAAGCAGTTGAATGTAATCTAATATGATTTCCTTCCCACCATAGTCTAGTTTTAGTGTCAGGAATCACATCTATAATAGACACAATAATACTGTCTACACCATGATTTTTAAAATGTAGGATTTCAAAAGAACAATCTTCAGTATTAGTATCACAGCGATATATACTGCTACGGTGTTGATTTAATCTGATGTTTAAAGTGTTCTTAGTGTGCCCTATATAAGATAAATTACATACTTTGCAAGTCAATTTATAAAAACAATTATAAACTTTGCAAAAGATTTTAGATTTTAAGTCAGTGTTAACCTGACAAGGGTTTGCACTAGGACACAATTTACATCTTTTGTCATTACAACGTCGGTATTTGAAAAGACCCATGTTAGGATAAAAGCTCCTATTCGTGTATAAAGGTAATTTTAGTGAGGAAGCGGGAGAAGTATTAAAAATTACAGTTTTTTTGCTTTCACTTAGTTTAGGCAAGGATTTAGTAAAATAGCTAGTAATAAGACTAGGGGCACTAAGACTAGGGTTACTTGCTGACGATCTGTCAAATACCCTACTATTGACAGACCGAGCAATTGGTATATTAGTATCAACATTGCCAGTCGCTATAAATTTAAAAAACCTTTCCATGTTTGTTAATTTTTGTTTGTAGATTTACACATAATTACATAAAAGCATAAAGAAGTTAAAAGGTAAATAAATATATTAACCTAAAGAATGGCAATAAAAGATATTTAACCAAATAACCAAAGGAACAGGTTTACACCTTTGAAAGTAAAAACTCACGTACATGATAGAAGCCCGTCTCAATTAAAGTACCGACAGGTACATTTAAGTAAAGTTGCCCTATAAGTGAAAGAATTTTTTAACCATTTTATAATTTTTTTGATTTTTTATATATATATATATATATTTAAATATATAGAAAATAAACACCCAAGTAAAAAGATAATAAACACCTAAGTACACCTTAATTAAAGGATATACTTATAAAGTTATAGTTAAAAAACCCTATTGAGCTATAAAAGTACAAAAAGAAAACAGCCAATTTACAGAAATCAAGCACACTGGGCATCAACGCACCAGAGGCAAGATTCTGTAGTATTTATATTAAATATAAGAACCACCACGGGAGTATCCTAGGGCAAAAAAATAAATTAGGATAAGATAAGAATAAAACAGACTTAAACATCTAACCCTCTTACTAAAATATTAATAATGCAATGTGAAGAAACTGTGCCAAGCTGCTAGAATAATTCACGTGATAATATAGTTTACAAATGTAAATTACTTAATAGAATACAAAAATGTGTAAATAAATTTTAGGCGCTAAGCTGCTCACAAAAATATTTACGATATATAGATATTTAAAATTAAGATGACTAAAAGGGCAGATGCGACCATTTAATACTCCTATAACCTGAAATAAGATAGACATATATAAATAAGCAAAAAACAGAATTGGAGGTGGTATAGTTGATGACTGGGGGGGTGACCCCCCCAACCCCGGTTAAACATGTTTTAAGCCTGGCAACACTCCCGGAGGTCGGCTATAACACCAAGACAGTAATAAACAATTATGAAGAGGAAAAATATTTTAGATGAAATAGATAAGTTAAACCAGATGTCTTTACTAATATAGTCAACAAAAACATAATTACAAGATGAATAGCATTTTAACTTTTTAATAAAGAAAAAATAAGAAGAAAAAAAGAGAAAGAAAAAATCTTAGTACTAAGATACAGAAATGCAATACTAATTAACTAAACAATTACTCACTAACATATACACTATACACATTAAGATACAAAAATACTTAGCTTCACACCAAGCAATGAGACACGAAACTCATGCACACTCACTTTTATAGACATAGTAGGGATAAATATCGCCGTATTAGGGAAATTTTTCGTGTTGCTAACTTATTTTAAAACGATTCTCACAATCTTTATTGTCTAAATTAAAAACTGGGTTAGAATTGATACGAGGAAATTGACAGGAAAACCCTGGTCAATAGCTATAGTTAGGAATTTAATTATACTGACGTCCATAGTTTTTTTGTTTGAATGTAAACGTTGACAACGTATTAACAGGTTAGTAACTATATTGCGTTTAATATTTAAATGTATAGCATTATTCCAATTCATAATCCTAACAGTTTTAAAGTTGTAAAACTCGCGTTTATCATATAGACTGTATGATATTATATTTTGATTAACATTTAAACTCAAGTCTAAAAATAACAAATTTCCATCGTTATCTTTATCAGTCTCCACCAATTTAAGATTTTTAGGGTAAACATTAATATCTATTGCATTTAAGTTTTCATTAAAACATATGAGTATATCATCTACATATCGGAAAAACATAATTCAACGTAGATTTAGAATCATTACTCCTCTTTCGTAAAAGTGAAGGTATATATCTGCTAAAGCAGATGAGCATCCTCCACCCATTGGTATTCCATGTATTTGCTTATAGAAGTTTCTACCATTATATAAAACTGTTTCATTAAGTACAAGATCTAATAACGCACGATATTTATTTTCAGTTATATATGTCTTTAAATCATATTGAACGTATAATCCAAGTATAATACTATAGAGATCTTTTAGGTCGATAGAGTTGAAAAGATCCGTAAAATCGTAGCTTTTAACGGTATATATATATATATATATATATATATATATATATATATATATATATAAATATACATATATATATATATATATATATATATATATATATATATATATATATATATATATATATATATAAATATACATATATATATATAATATATATATATATATATATATATATATATATATATATATATATATATATATATATATATATATATTGTGGTAACTGGCGTATGTCTAAATAATTAGAATAAGATGTAAAGCGCATGCGTGAGACCTCTACTACTACTTATTCCAGCAATAGTTGTACTGTTTTTAAGAAGCAGCAACTTGTTTTGTAACGCTGCTATGGTGAAATTGTAAATGTGTATAGAATTCCAATAAACCAGTGTAATTAAAAGTGAGTATTTCTTCCCTGGAATCTCTTTTAAGCACGGTGTTCGTGGCAATATGACGCCTGAACAGGGACGATAAATAAGGTGATTTTATTTTGAATTAGGAATTCGCTTTATTCTACGTGAAAAGCAGCTATGACTATGGAATCTGTAAAACAGAGGTGAAGCGCTCTAAGAGGCATTTTTACGAAGACTGCCAATGTGTTAGACTCATTACTGAAGGATAGTGCATCGTATTTAATGGAATTAGAAATCGATTGTCTGAGAAATATAAGCAGTTACAGGACATTGATGCACGTTTTTCGGATTTATTACGAGAAGAAACCTGTTCTCAAAAGTATTACGATGTTGAATTTCAAGCTGCAGAACAGTATCAAGATAAATACATAATGTTAAAGACGAAAGTTAAGAAATTACTTTCGAGTACGAGTACTGGGAATAATACAAGTAGTGCAAGTACTATTTCTAGTAATTCCGCTGTAAATCCAGTCAACCCGATGTCGCACTATAGATTGCCTGAATTAGAGTTAAGAAAGTTTGGAGGTGATCCTAGGGAATGGCTTAGTTTCGGGACACAGTTCGAGAAAATTCATGAAGATCCCAAGTTAGATGTCCGGGCCAAGTTCCAGTACTTAATCCAAGCGACAATACCGAATTCCAAGTCTAGAGAAATAGTTGAAAGTTTCCCAGCGACGTCAATGAATTATTCGAAGGCCGTCGATTATTTGAAGGAAAGATTTGGAAAGGAAAGTGTACTTATACAAGTTTACGTAAGATACTTGTTTTGTTTAGTCATCAATGAAAAAAGGAACATTGAATTATCTTCATTGTACGATAAACTGCAAACACAATTACGCGCTTTAGAATCTTTAGGACTTACGAAAGATAAGTTTGCAGATATATTGTTTCCATTAGTAGATCGCTGTTTACCTATGGACATTTTGCATGCTTGGGAAAGAACCTGTGGACTAACAACGTCGGAAACTGCAGGTAAAACTGATTTAGATTCCCAATTGATTTTTTAAAGGTAAAAGTTAAAAGCGAGCAGCGTATTAAAATTGCTCGAAATACTTTAGTTTCTGAGAAAGTAAAAAAGCACTACGTTAAAAAAACAGATTTCAGTAATTCAGTTCTTACTGCTGCTGAACAGTTTAATGCTAATAAGAAAGCATATTATGAAAATAAACAGAGTTTTAAAAGGAGTGATTCATGTATTTTTTGTAACAAATCACATTTATCTGATAATTGCAATAACGTTAATGATATGTCTTTAGATGTTAAGAAAAATATTGTTAAGACGAAAGGTGCTTGTTTTGTATGCTTAAAGAAAGGCCATAGGGCAGGTAACTGTAGATCCACCCATAAGTGTATAGTTTGTAAGAACAGACATTTTGCGAATTTATGTCCAGATTTGTCTTTACAGACAGATAGCTTAAAGAAAGAGCAAGCTGAAAACGAAGCCAGCATTCCGGAACATCAGAAAAGCGCAACTAGTAGTACCTTAAATAATAATGTAACTTTCTCAAATGCAATATTACAAACATTAATAGTTAGATTGCAGAGCGGCAATAGAGAATTGTTTGTACGTGTTATTATTGATACGGGTAGTATGAAATCTTATATATGTAATGATGTTGCAGAATATATGAAGTATCAAGTTTTGAAAAAACTTGATACTTCATATAGTCTGCAACTTAAGCAATCTCTCTTTGGCTGTGTTGAGACTGATGAAAGTGTCCATAGTCAATATCTCGTTGAATTAAGCAATCTCGATAAAAGTTATCAGTGTAAATTTGAAGCACTAAGCTAGCCTCGCATTTGTTCTGAAATTGATCAAATCCCTCCTGGCCCCTGGGTTAAAGAACTCAAACTGCATGATATACAGATATGTGATTTTGAAGGGAATTCATTTAATGTAAATAAATAAATAAAATTGTTAATTGGGGCTGATATTGTAGGTAAATTATTCACTGGTAAAATTAAGTCTCTAAACTCGGGACCTGTAGCTATCGAAACTTTGCTAAGATGGACATTAACGGGGAAAATTCATGCTATTCAACAAGATGAATCGCATGCTTCTTTATTTCATCTCTTCTAGTAAAAGAGCAGTGTATTTCTGACCTCTGGAAGTTGGATGTTTTAGGCATTTTAGATCCCGCTCAAACGAAAACTCAAACACAGCTAGACGAGGAAACCGTGAACTACTTTAACAGTACTACAGATGTCGATTGTGAAGGCAGGCATCAAGTGGCTTTACCGTGGGTGGTAAATAAATCGCTATTGCCAGACGATCAGAATTTAGCAGAAAAGTGCCTGGGAAGCACAAAACGGAAGTTAACATCTGCAGAAAATATCGAAGCTTATGGTGAAGTGTTTGATGACTGGTTGTGTCTGGGTATTATCGAAGAAGTGCAGGATGATAAAAGAAAAGGCGTTCACTATTTGCCTCACAGGCCGGTTATAAAGGAAAATAGCACGATCAAAATTAGACCTGTTTTTAATGCTTCTGCACGTACGGTAGGTTTCCCATCTCTAAATGATTGTTTGGCTACAGAACCTAACTTAATTGAAATTATACCTTCTGTTCTTAATAGATTTCGGAAAAATTACTTGGGTATTACGTCGGATATAGAAAAAGGTTTCTTGCAAATCGCTATAAGGGAAAAAGACAGGGATTTTTTAAGATTTCTCTGGTCGGATAAGGAGGATTTAGAAAAAGTTAAGATATATCGGCATCGTAGAGTTGTTTTTGGTATTACCTCTAGTCCCTTTTTATTAGCTGCAACACTGCAATTTCATTTGAACAGAGTTCCCAACAATTTAAGTTCAACAGCCGACATATTAATGAAGTCATTTTACGTAGATAATTGTGTAGCAAGTTTAAATTCTGTTGAAGAGATAGAAGAATTTATTTTGAAATCGCAGAAAATAATGTCCTCAGGACACTTTAACTTAAGAGGGTGGCAATCAAATTTGCGTAATAGACTGGTTGATGCTTCAGCGAAAAACAAAACAGTGCCAGTTTTAGGTCTTTTGTGGAATACTGATAGCGATACATTGTCATGTAAAATGGATGGAGTAAACAATACAATTTAATCAGTGACCAAAAGATTAGTTTTAGCTATAGCTCATCAGGTGTTTGATACTATAGGTTATACTCCTCCTGTAATGTTGATACCGAAAATGATTTTACAGGAAACTTGGAGTTTAAAGCTTAAATGGGATGATGTGTTACCAGATGATCTTACGAAAAATTCAAATCATGGTATAATCGTCTTTATGGGCTTTCTGAAATAAGAGTGCCAAGATGGTTTGACATTAGAACACGAGATGAATCAGTAAGCTTGCACATATTTTGCGACGCTAGCCAACGAGCATATGCTACCTGCGCATTTATACGGGTAGACGATAACGATAGGGTTTCTGTCAATTTGATACATGCGCAAAGTCGAGTAGCCCCTTTAAAGTCCATGAAGATTCCTCGACTTGAGCTTCTAGCATGTTTAATTGGCGCTAGACTCTTGACATCTATCGTAAACGATTTAAACTTGTCAAAAGTAGACATTTATTGCTGGACAGATTCCTCTACCGTTTTATGTTGGATACGTAAGGATCAAAGTTGGGGTACCTTTGTCCATAACCGTGTACAGGAAATACGGTCTGTTACGACTCACACAATGGCGTCACATCCCTGGAGCATTTCATCCTGCTGATACTGCTTCAAGAAGATGTTCCGTAGATCAGTTAATAGAACGGCGATGGTGGGAGCGACCTGAATGGGTATACGAAAAAGAGGAAAATTGGCCCATATCACAAGAGATCCCGGATGAAAAATTTGGTCAATTAAGAAAGGCGTAAAAAAATTATAACTACAATAAGTAACACTCCTAGGGACACTGATTGGTACTTCCAATTTTTTTACTCATATCAAAATATCGTACGTATGATAGGATGGATTTTTCGGATTTTTCAATACTTCGAAAAAAATTAACATTGTTAAGACACCAGACCTTTCATTCCTAGAAATTGAAAGGGCTGAAAGAAGCCTTATTTTGTCAGTTCAAACGGAAGCATTCACTGGGAATTCCGATGAATGAATTCGTAATTTGAGACCATTTATTGATTTCGTGGAAGCATAGGAAACTTTTGCATGCTGGTGTCTCCCTATTGATGTCAAGGCTCAGAGAAGACTACTGGATTCTGAGAGCCAGAAAGACTATCAGATCTGTTGTTCTTCGTTGTGTACAATGCAAAAGATTCAATGCCCAGAAAACCGAGCCAATGCCTATATATCTGCCAGTAGATCGTGTACAAGATGCAGCTGTCTTTCAAATAGTAGGAATTGACCTGGCCGGCCCACTCTATTTCAAAGGTGGAAGTAAATCGTGGATTGGGTTATACACATGTGCCGTGTATCGTGCGGTAGCACGATACACGGCACACTCTAAATGTACCGTGCGGCTCTAAATGTACCGCACGGTACATTTAGAGTTAGTTTCATCACTATCCACTGAAGCCTTTTTACAGACCCTTCGACGTGTCATTGCAAGGAGAGGCAGACCATTGACAATCTACTCAGATAATGGAACAAATTTCGTGGGGATATATATATATATATATATATATATATATATATATATATGTGTGTGTGTATATATATATATATGTGTGTGTATATATATATATATGTGTGTGTGTATATATATATATGTGTGTGTGTATATATATATATATATATATATACATATATATATATATGTGTGTGTATATATATATATATGTGTGTGTGTGTATATATATATATATATGTGTGTGTGTATATATATATATATGTGTGTGTATATATATATATATATATATGTGTGTGTGTATATATATATATATATGTGTGTGTATATATATATATGTGTGTATATATATATGTGTGTGTGTGTATATATATATATATATATATATATATGTGTGTGTGTATATATATATATATATATATATATATGTGTGTGTGTATATATATATATGTGTGTATATATATATATATATATATATATATATATATATATATATATATATATATATGTATGTGTATATATATATATATTATTTTTTTCATCCATACATTGTGCAGTACAGTAACTGCAGATTTAACTGATGACATCCAGACAGCTCACATGCTATTAATCATACCAAAAGAACTTTGATTGTGAATGTAATACGTTCTTGTAAATATTGAAGTAAAAAATAGGATCATTTTGAGATTATCTTCTCTATCATATTAGGTGAGCATGATAAAATTACGCAAGACTTGCGTTGAAAATAACAAAGGGGTAAAAACATGTTGTGGCTGAAATTAAAAACTATTTAATCCCTGAAACTCTTTTTCCTTTCCTAATATTATCTGTAAAATAAAGAATGTAAATGGCATGTAATCCAATTACTGAACTCGAAGAGAAAAAGGTATTTATCATAGGGATAGTGCTTTAATTTATTATGTGTAGTAATTCCTTTGTTATTAAATGAATACCAGAATATGAAAATTGATTTGACTTCAGTATTTTTCTGACGTCATTAATTACGAGATTTAATATTTTTATGGACATTTTGATATAAGAAAATTTGGAAAAAGACCCAATTAAATGTTTTTCGTCTCATTAGTAGAATGTTAAATTTCACTATAGATTCATTCAGTTTGGTAAAAGTTACAATACAAACTACTTAATAACTGATGTGTTTTTTTAATTGAATAGAGAAAATCCTTTTAAAGGAATCCTGAATAAATTTTCCATGGCACATGAATGATTAATACAAGGGTAATCAACAGAAGTACATGTAATTTGTGAAATAGAACATTTAAATTAGTTTCTCTAAATAATTAAAAACCAAAAACAAAGAATTAAAAAGTAAGGCAGTAATAACACTTCAAAAGAAAGCAATAACATTTCCTGAATGAATTCAGATAATACCCAGAAAAAATATTTTTAAACCATTAAGATTTCATTACATTGAAAGAAATTTTTTAATCTATTTTCAATGTCTGGGAGAAGTAGTTTTCCATTATTGCATTGTATATTTTTAAGCATAATGTAATTAGAGGAAATATCAAATTGAAAAATCTATTTTTATGAGACTTTTTTCAGTTGATATATACGTATATCTTAAGCTATATATTTTTAACTAATTAAAATGCAAATACAATTTTTTTTGCATTATACTGTTTACAATTAATGTATACGGAAAAAAAATCAACCGGTATTCTATTACAATATTATTATTAAAATTAGTACAGTTACCGTTATGGGATAGAGAATTTGTTTTTATTACTTTTGCAATGTGGAATAATTGGGAAACCTTACTCTGAAGCATTTTTAAATTAATACTTCAGAATTGATCTATTTAATTGGTTCATCAAGTATTCATAAGCATTCACAAGTAATTATTTATCTGTATTTATGTGTTTTAAAAAATCTATTTTGGTCATAATTCGTAATCTTTTGTGATTTCTGATCACTGACCAAAAAGGAAGTTTTTGTTTGGTTTCGGAAGCGTTGGATTGGGTTGTTAATTGTACAATTATACAGTTATATTTATTGAATAAGCCTCACACAGTATAAAAGTAATGCTGAAAATATCACAGTTATACGCGATTATTGACAAACGTATAAACTAAAGTAAAGTGACTAATGTTATTTGAAAAATATTTGATGTAGAATTTTATTTCCAGTCTTAAGTTGAATTTCGTGACTAGTTTTCCCGAAAACAGCTAAGAATAAAAATGCTTTTTAAGTCAAGAGCAAAACATTTTTTTCCTATTAAAATAAATCTACAGAGATAACAATTAAAAAATAATTTGCTATTTTCATACATTTGAGTCGGATTTGGATCGAACTCAGAATTATATCTGACAAGTTTTTTTTCCGCGTAAAAAGCTGTGGAGCCTAACTTGATTTCTTGTCTAGCAATTATTTAATTAATGTACGTTGGTTCTTGGCTTGGTTGGTCGTTGGCTTCTATTTTATATTTAATAATATTAAATTACATGCCACTCGGATAGAAAACAGTACTTTAAAGATTGCAGTTGTCTTCTTAATGGAACACGACATATTTCCCAAAATAAAGAATATTCTAATCGAAATAAGTTATCTTTATCTTGAATATGAAAAAGATATACACTGAGAATTGAAGAGATAAATTTTGGGATAGCCATCAGACACGGAATACCTTTTCATTTTTATCCGAATACTTAGAGCAAGACTGCAATATTTGTTTCAATATAGTTGATGATCGTGGTCTGTAGAGAAAAGTAAAGTTTGTTAAAGCAAAAAGTTCAACTGCAAGCGTGGCGGTATAGTGGCCTGACATGACGTTGCGATCAGTTTCTAAATTAAACCGCTTTTTCAGTCAACGGTTTTCCAATGCTTGTCATATTCTCCATCCTCGGTTGACCTATAATAAAGTTGATATTTCACAAAGTCAACTGCAAACGTGGCAGTGTAACGTTGCGATCAGTTTGTAAATCAAACCGGTGTTTCTGTCAACGGTTTGGCTGTGCTTGTCATGTTCTCCATCCTCGGTTGATATATAATGAAGTTGATATTTTACAAAATCAACTGCAAGCGTGGCGATGTAACGTTGCGATCAGTTTGTAAATAAAACCAGTGTTTCAGTCAACGATTTTGCTGTGCTTGTCATATTCTCCATCCTCGGTTGACCTATAATGAAGTTGATATTTCACAAATTTCTGCCTAAGTTTCAAATTTAAAAAATTACATTAAAGCAGTTAAGATATATTGACTGAACGAAAGAACTTACAATATCCCAAATTATGACTTGATATTGACTATCATAAATTTTTTAATGAGTTATAAAATGGTAACTAATGTTTTTGCGAATTGATTTTCCAGTTTCCCTGATATATTTCTTTTCTATATGCTAAGCTTTGATGCAACTCTTCACCCAATAGCCCCAGTTAATTTATTTACAAGAACCAACGTACATTAATTAAATAATTGCTAGACAAGAAATCAAGTTAGGCTCCACAGCTTTTTACGCGGAAAAAAAACTTGTCAGATATAATTCTGAGTTCGATCCAAATCCGACTCAAATGTATGAAAATAGCAAATTATTTTTTGATTGTTATCTCTGTAGATTTATTTTAATAGGAAAAAAAATGTTTTGCTCTTGACTTAAAAAGCATTTTTTTTCTTAGCTGTTTTCGGGAAAACTAGTCACGAAATTCAACTTAAGACTGGAAATAAAATTCTACATCAAATATTTTTCAAATAACATTAGTCACTTTACTTTAGTTTATACGTTTGTCAATAATCGCGTATAACTGTGATATTTTCAGCATTACTTTTATACTGTGTGAGGCTTATTCAATAAATATAACTGTATAATTGTACAATTAACAACCCAATCCAACGCTTCCGAAACCAAACAAAAACTTCCTTTTTGGTCAGTGATCAGAAATCACAAAAGATTACGAATTATGACCAAAATAGATTTTTTAAAGCACATAAATACATATAAATAATTACTTATGAATGCTTAGGAATACTTGATGAACCAATTAAATAGATCAATTCTGAAGTATTAATTTAAAAATGCTTCAGAGTAAGATTTCCCAATTATTCCACATTGCAAAAGTAATAAAAGCAAATTCTCTATCCCATAACGGTAACTGTACTAATTTTAATAATAATATTGTAATAGAATAGCGTTTGAATTTTTTTCCGCATACATTAATTGTAAACAGTATAATGCAAAAAAAATTGTATTTGCATTTCAATTAGTTAAAAATATATAGCTTAAGATATACGTATATATTAACTGAAAAAGTCTCATAAAAATAGATTTTTCAATTTATGAAGGAACGAAGGATAGATTTTTCAATTTGAAGGAACGAAGAAGAAACAAATATGCAAATTAATTTTGTCGACGTAGAGCAGAAGCTGTTATAAAACCTAGAAACTTTCATGGAGATTTTGTTTTCAGCGTGCTTGCTATTGCTAATCAGAATGTCATCGTTACGATTACCAGATCGAGCTTTGTTAGTAAAATTGTTTTCCCCAGGCCCCAACCCATGCTACTTTTGGTTTTTGGGGACATGTGAAACATCTAGTCAGTCTTGATAAACCAAGAACTATACCTGATCTGAAAGACAACATTTCATGTCCTGTTCTCAACAATTTCCCGGAAACACACTTGTCAACTGTAGAACATGCTATCTTACGATTTCAAATGGTAACTGAAAATGATGGCCGTCATGTTGAACATGTCTTGTTGGAATATATTTTTTTAACTTTAGTAAATGTTGGCTAAATGTGTAATTCATCAAAAAACGTCCTCTGATGGTGAAATTTTGAACTATTTTTTTTATTCGCTCAAACAAATTTCCATCCCTTCAATATGTCCTATACAAAATTTCATAACTTTCTGAACAATAGTTTCGACTGTAGACAACTTTAAAGTAGGGACGTTTAATTCTAGACACCCTGTATATATTACTTTAGTATTTAAATGAATTAATATCTTATAATCACTTTAAAAGAAAAAATGCTTATAATTATTAAGAATTACGTTTTCTAAAAAAAAAGAGTTGAAAACCGTTTAACAAAAGAAATAAACAGGTTTAAACATCTTTCATGAAAAACACTTACTTCATGTAAAAATAAGTTCTCTTATAAATTCTTAAGCTTCAAAAAATATAAAATGATTTACTTTCATTTTTCTCGAAATAAATGAAAAAATGCACTTTGTGAGTAGCTAAAAAGAATTTAAAAGAAACTGCAGAGAGAGAGATAATTTTTTAAATTTTACAGTCTGAGATTTTTGCGGAAGTTCTTTAACTTTTTTGTGTTGTTTCCAAATAAGATTGTGGGTAATACTCTACATTAATGTATAAAACAGAAAAACAAAAGAAAATTGCACTGTGAAACAAGACTAACACAAAAACAGGAATTTAAATATTTAATTTTAGTCTAGAGCTTTCTTTTCTACGAAAGGAAGGCACATTAGTGCCTTCCATTAAGGAATTTACTCTCATAGAGTTTGGTAACGTTCACAAAAAAACATGGGAATATTTCTTATCTTACTTCACACTTTTTTTTCCTTGTTTTAATATCATAATTATTATTTAGCACAAATTTATTTAATTTAAATTTTTTTTCTTGTTTTCTGTAAATTTAAAGCAATTCCATATGCTTTTATGAGAGTAATCATGTCCACCATCCTTTCTTAATGCGTATCATGGAACTACATTTGTTACTGATTTATAGCATCAATCAATAATCAACTGAAATTTTTACATTAATAACTACACACTGATGTAAATATATTGAAATCTGAAATTCATAAAAAATTATTTTACATCCTTTTAATATGGCATACTCTGTATATTATTTTTACATGCCTTAAATAAGATATTTTAAACTTTTGTCAGATTATTTATATCCGTTTTTACTCTCATCGTGACTTAAGAAGGTGTATCATAGAGTTTCATTTGGGACTTATTTTTAATACTATTCTTTAAACGAAAGATTTCTTGATGCAATTTAAAAAGGTAAAAAAACACATAAAACTAGTATTTATGCTGTAGTGTACGTAGCACACTTTAGAAGGATGTA